>CM062817.1:1528363106-1528963106 GCA_031772625.1 Pinus tabuliformis
TGTTTTTAGAGTATTTCCTGTGTATTTCTCTGTGTAAACAGAGAAGCGATTCCTTGTGATTTCCACTGGCACCCAAGATCTTTCCATTTTTGAATGGCTGCCTATGTGCCTTAAGCGTTTTGCTCAGCAGGAAGATGAAGGGATAAAGGCTGGGAGGCAGAGAGCCCGAAAAGGAAGGTGAACGGACAACCCTGATAGGCTTAAAAAGACATCCCATAATAGAACAGAGAAGTCAGAGGTCAGAAATAGAGGGGAGACAGAGAGTCAGAGAAACCACATAGCTACGAACAGTTGATCAGAGGCACTGAGAGGGAGAGTCTGTGTACTCTGTGGACTCGAGGTTTTTGAGTGGAATCCCTGTGTAATATCACTGTTGTTGTGTTATGGCTCTGATTGAGCTCACACCTGTAAATTCTGTTCTTGAAGACATAATATAGAGGTCAGCACTGAAAGCGGGACCAGGAGACATAGCCAGGGGGTCTAGTGAACTCCTTGCTTATTTGTTGTGTTGATGTGTGTGCTTATTATGTTTTATAACTGTTCATTGTCTATATTATTCGCAATATTTTCGATCTGTTGCACTAAATAATATAGGCATTCCTGCACATGAGTCTGTAATACCTTAATATTGATTTAAGATCTCATTTTCAGATCATGATGTGCATGCATCTTCGAGATTTGAGCCACGTTTTCAGGACCAAAGCCCAGGTCACTACCCAGAACTCAATGACACTTTCAAAAATGAATTTACTCAACATAACAATAATGAATTTGCAATTAATTAACAAGGACTTGACTGGACCTTTACTAGCCATGACAGGCATTTTGTCAAACATGTCACAAATATTATGTAATCTACAAGTTTAAACAACATATCTGAGCACATGAGTCTCATGCTTATCTAAGAATTACTAAGAAGCATTGTTCCCTTACGTCATTAGCTACATTATTATCTATGAGGTCATAGATACATTGTTCATTCATTTACAAATCAAAACTTGAGGAGAGCCATATATCATCACTGTCATAATACATGCTTATAACCAGCATAATAACAACATAAATACCAAGGATACAACAACCATAAAATCCTCATATTAACCAATACATTTACACATATGGTACCAAGGAAAGAACCTTTTATTAATGAATGGAAAAGCCAACACGTTATGGGACTACCACATTCCATCCGACCATAGATTGGTTGAGCCAAATATCTCTTCAGCCAATCACCCCCATTCCATATTCCAAGCATGAATGTGGGACTCAAACTAAAATAACCAACAAGGGCATCTCGAGGCTAAACCACCTCACCCTAATCAATAGAAACTAGGATTTACCATAATCCACACCGGATCACTAGGCCAAACAATAAACATGTAATATCAGGCTTTATCATGATCTCCACCAGACCACTAGGCTAAAACAAGCATGGATTTCATCGGATTTCTCCATCTACACTGTGAGAAATTTTCCTGTCTCCTAGTCTCTCAGCATTTACAATAATCCATAGCCCAATCCAGGGATCACTAGGCCCTAAATCAAGACTCCGCCTTCTAGGCCTTACTGTATATCCCACCATGACCGACAAGGATTACTAGGCCTAATCAAGGAAAACCACCTCTAGTATTTATTGTATATACCGCCATTAACCAATCGGGGATTCCAAGGCCCACCGAGGCACACAATACCTGGCTTTACCACAACCCATAGTTCAGTTCAAGGGTCACTAGGCTAGTGGCTTTACCACAATCCAAAGTCTGGTTCAGGGATCACTAGGCCATGTGTTCATTCTTTCGGAGATCCACCTCACTTAACTTCGAATCCATCTGGAAATCCTTCTCAACCAAAACATGAGAACCCCATCACACAATGGCTATCTGAAAATGGAAAGGCTAGGCTAAAAACACTCTCACACCTGGAAAAACCCATGCCATGATAGAAAAGAACTACATGCAATACCATGTATTCCAAATCTAGAAAGGAAAACACACATGAAAATTGATACTTGCAAAGAATCCTATTGTAGTTGCTTGATCCTGCGCTTCTTTGATTTCTCCTTCCTTCCTCTTGCCTTCTTTCCCTTTCTTGATCCAATGCCAAAGTGCTCTAAGGAACTCTAAGTGTTTTAGAGTATGAGAGAGAAAGAGAGAATAGAAGAGAGTTCCACCAAAACCTGTCAAAAGATTGCCAATTGATCTTCAGAAGCCTGTTTATCAATGAGGACTTTATTTTCTTCATTTTCCATTATTTTCCTTCAATTTCCTCCTCACATGCAACTTTTGACCTTTCAATTTCCTTTTCTCCTAATTTCCATTGTTTTCATAAATAAATGTGCCAAAATTGTCATTTTGTCTTTCCAAATCCTTTGTCAATTTCCTTTAGCCATAATAACTAAAATGAACACCCACTAGGGTGTTTTTTCCACCATTCATCTTGGAATACATGTCCAATGACCGTGGTCTTAGATATTTTACATTGATTTTTAACCAGGGCTGTTACAAGTGGTTTCCTGAATCAACAATTAATGGAAGCGAATGAGATTTATCTCCCACAAACCTTCACTCGGAGGGTAGATATTTTTGAAATGATAGCAACTTACTACTACAATTCCTCTATTCTCATGAATCCTTTCAACATTGTGACTTTCATATGCATGACATAGTTTTTAGAGATGACGGAAGAGTATTACAAAGGTAATGTTGGCAAGAAAATTGTTTTTTATTTCAACTATGTAATATTGAAAAACGAGGAAAACGCAATTGAAGTTCTCTGAAACTATAAAAATCTTCATCCTCTGGCTGAAGAAATGCTTAGTGTAAGCAGTTGCGTTGAGGCTATTTATATGAGGGTACTAACGAGCCTTTTTCAAACAATATATCAGCGAAACGAAGACAATTCTGTGGAAAGTTGTGAGAACTAGTGGATAAATGATCTGTTGACACTATTATTAGATTATGATTATTTTGGATATACAATTGTATGTATTCGAAGGTGGAGAATGTCGGTGAAACTCATTGGTCGAGTGCTATTTTCTTAAGTAGATCATTGACATGTTGAGGGCCAACGATTACAATAGCAATTTTCATGATAACTCTTTGGATTGTGAAGGAATTCACGTGTTTTCAAGATTTGAAAGGAAATGTGTTATTGAGTCCATCGTGTCGCCTTTGCTTCGGGGGGTCTTCTCCTTCTCGGTGGCAGTTAGGTTTGTTCTGGCCACGGCATATCCTTTGGAGCGTTGAGGGAATAGCGGTGCTTCTGCCCTGTTTCGTGCCGCTTCTATGGAGGTCTCCATTGGTCTTTTCTGCAGGCAGATGCGGATGATTGTGGCAGCGTTCTTCCTCTGTTTCTCGTCTGATTCGGGTGGAGAGTTTGAGGGGGCGGGGAAGGAGTGGCTTCTTTTGCTGCTCTCTTCCCCATTTCGTGCCTCTCCTTCCATATTGGGCGGACAGATCTTGTTGCTCTTTCTTCAGATGCTTGTCTGCTTGGTTTTCTGGTGCCTCTTCTGCACCTTATAGATGGGTTGCCTTGTCTGGGGGGCAATATTTTCCCTTCGGGGCTTTATTTGGGATCTGTTTTAGCAGATTTGCTTGTGGCTCGGTCCACGTTTCTGCATATGCTTCATGCATTTGCTCTATGTAATCTTCTTATATGACTGTTTCTGCATATGCTCCTTGCATTTGCTCTATGTAATCTTCTTATATGAATATATTACGCTTTTTCTTCTGAAAAAAAAAAAAAAAAAAAGGTTTATTCCCCCAGATAATGATTTTCATCCTATGAGATTCTTATTTGCGATTTTTTGTTGTGTTATTGCTTGCACGAATCTCTCATTTTCTATTGTTGCAAAGATTTGAAATGAATACCTTGCCGAAATAGCCTCTGATCCCATGCTTTCTCTATTTATATTTCCGAACCTTACTCAGACAGTAACGCCATCCCATTAGCTCCCCTTTCATGTGATCGACTCTACAAAGAAATTCATATATATCTCAAGGTTAATTTCACCTCCATTTTAAAGGTGTCAAATTTCTTTTCACTTTACTTTCCTAATGTTAATATTTTTTACATAAATTTTTTTAAATAAGATGATTTTTTTTCATTTTATTTATTATTTTTTGGTCTGACTTGAAAATTCCAAGATATAAAGTTCAAGATCTTAAATTCCATCTTAAAAAGAATGAAATTACTATTCATTTTGTTGTTCTTTTCGCTAAAGGACTTTATATTCCAATATTTTGAATACTCGAGTCATTCTTAACCTTATTATATAACTAATATTTCACACTTTTTTTATATCATTGATTTTAAACAAGAGTTTATTGATTATATATTTTCAATAAGAAAAATAAACGTGTTTAAATCGTTTTACACTTTTTATTGAAATTTTCACAATTGTATGTCAAAGTATTATAATTTAAATATATTTAGTTTTTAGTTGATAAGTCTACTAGTTAGGTTAAAATGTATAGTCTTTGAAAAATAGATTAAGTTGAAAACTATTTTTCAATTTTCAGTGAAATTATTTTGTCTAAAAAAAAAGTAGTTAGATATTATAAGGTTTTTTAGAATGAAATTGTTATGATTTTATTCAATGTTATTTTAATACACATTGTTTATATATGTGTGTTTGTGTTCAGTTGTGTGTGTGTGCCAATTTTCTTAAATTTTAGTGATAAATAGAAGATGCTTTTACCATATTTAATACTTACATGTCTTTGATATTTGAGAATGTAATAATGAAGGAGTAAAACATAACATAATTCTATAACATGATATTAAGACCACAATGTCCATTTATTATAAGATTAGTGTTGTAATTTTTAAAAGGTTGAAAATGATTAGTGGTGGCATTTTTTGAATTTTTAAATATATAAATTTTCAATGAAACCTTTTTATTTCAAATAATTTCATGTTCACGCATATCATTTTAAACAAATAAATTAAATGCACACCATTCATGTATGCAAATAAACAGTGAGAAATAAGGGTAAGGTTTTGATATAATTTTAATGTTAAAATAAAACTAACCAAGTTATTGTCTAAAATAATGATTTTAATTTCAATTTTTTTAATGGTTATATGAAAATCTTATATATAAAAACAATTATAATTTGGGATGGTTTAATGAAGTGTACTAAATTCAACCCAATCACTTGTATTTATAGGTTTGGAAAGAGTGCTATAGATTATATAATATGTGATATCTCAGTGTACAAGTAAATAGTAAACTTTTATTTTGATTTTAAACTTTATATTGCATAAAAACCCTTTAATTTTTTTTTTATCACCAAAATCACTTATTCTTCAACAAAAATAAAGTTGATACAATTTTAAGGGATTTAACCATTGAATTTAATCTCTATTCAAATAATCACAATATTGAAGACCTCTATCATAATTTTGGGACAACTTTCTTTACTTCTATCAACAAGTTCTCTATCAAGTCGTTATGTAAAACTGAGAATAACCCTTGGTATGATAAAGAGTCTAAGATTGTTAGAAAATTCATAAGGGATACTTATAATTCATAAAAAATAAATAAAACAACATAGATTCCCTTGAGGATTGGAATTCACACCCTAAAAAAATCATTATGAATCCCTAATGGTCATGGACAACATTCAAACATTTTCTATAGAGGAATATATATTATTTATTTTTCCTTTAGGAAGTGTTAGAGTTTGGAGTTAAGAAACTCAAAAAATGGAATTCTAAGGACATGTAAGGAAACTAAGTAGATATATTAAAACATGGAGGACCTATCCTCATCCCTCACTTCCACAAGCTTTTCATCTAGTAGTTTCCCTAAATCTACTCAAAGTCTCATTGTTCATAATTTTAAATTGGGAATAATTAGGACCATTATGGCTAGCCCTCTTTTATTAAAGTTATATGGGATAATTTTGGAAAAGATATTAGCATATGGCTAGAAATATATGGAAAAATATCTAAAGGCTAAACCAGATTTAGGAGCTATCATTTATTTAGCATATGGCTAGAAATCTATGGAAAAATATCTAAAGGCTAAACTAGATTTAGGAGCTATCATTTATCTATAGACCACCTTGTTATGTCACTACAAGTCCTGCTTCTAGAAGCTTTATTTATATTACTTTTATTCAATAACTTCCTCGTCTAGAATTAATTAATTTTATTTAGTAAATAAATAAATAATCTCTTTTACAAATTTATGTTACAATATGTATGGTGACACCATGTCAACATAAAGAAGATTGAAATGGGAGAAAGGGAAAGGTGCAAAAAGTCAATAACATGTTAAAGTTGAAGGTTTTAAAAGTAACATGAAAGTGTGCAGTACCAAGTATTTGTGTAACATGTCAACCGAATCCGTCACTTATATAATGACATGTACGTAATTGACAGTGCACAGTATCGGGAGTTTTGGAAAGATATGTGTTAGGGGTTACATGATTGTTTTTTTGAAAATGTTTGTTATATCGAAGTCGCTATCATTAGTCTTAATAAAGGTCCTAAAAATCTAGATATAACCATAAAAAATGGAGAATCCAAGGCTTATTTTTAATGTCAGATGCCTTAGCTTTCTTATCATGCAAAAAGAACATCTATACAAAAAATAAAAATAGTGACATTGCCACCATATGGCTCTTGTTATAAAATAGTTAATGAAAATAAATTGCACCAAATCATAAATTATTATAATAAAATAGTTTGATATGTAGTTATACTTGAAAGAATAAAATTTTAATTTTAAATTTTTTCTACTTTTTAATCGAATTTTATATAAATTTTCATTTCATTTTTATTATCATTATTTTGTAAAAAATTAAGCTTGGAGTTATTAATTTATAACACATATCCAATTTTGGTGATTTGGAATTTAGAACCCTTTAGAGCACATTTGAGACCTTAAATGATTATTTTTGGGGTCAAAACTTTGTGATCTATGTTCCTAACCTCTTAACATAATTCTATACATTGGGAGCTTTCCAAGACCATGAAGATAACCTCAATTTGAGTTCCTATGTGGAAGCCCATCTTGTTGACTACCATGATATCAAGTGGAGACCACATCAACTTCTATTGCTCATAGATAGAGCTATTCATGTATTTGCATTCAATAATATTCTTAGGGGTTTAAAATCCTTATCATAATTGGTAGTGGAGGCATGTAAAATCCCTAACCATAACCCAAAATGGTTATCAAGCAATGTTAAATATTGGGCTACTAAGAATGGAAGGGGTTTGGTTCTTATTATATGCAATATTGGTTCACAAGATATCAAAGCATTGAGAGTGGGATATTAAAGAGAAATAGAGGATGTAGAACATCTTATAGAAACCACACATGCCACAATGTCCATGGAAACTCTATAGTGAGTGCCCCTTTATTTTTATTTGTAATTCATAAATAAGAAGAAAAGAGAAAGGCATATCCTTCACCTTCTATTTGAATTTTTCTTATATTGTTTTTATCTAGGGTACATTTCATGTTCATGTGTGGATGGTGTGTTTTTTTCTTAGCTTCTTTCATTTCAATTTTAGTTTATTCAAGTTTTGTACATTAAGATAGTAACATCAAATTTGAATCTTAAGTACAATACTATATAATAATATATTGAAAAAACTTGTAACATTTATTATAATAGATTCTTCTAGTGCAACATGCATGGAAATTTACAAATCATATTGGTATTAGAGTACTTTTAACTAAGGTTTCTATGGCAAGTTAAAGGATTCTAGAATTGGGATAAAGTCTCAAAATCCTAGCCATGGTGGATGAGTATAGTAACAATCCATGCAATGATTTCATAGAGACAATTTTAAACCTAGAAGCGCAAGTTGCTAAAATCTCTCATAACATGGTTGTTCTCATGGTAGTTTTAGAGAACAAGTTTGGAGATTATGAGCAGTTTGATAGATCTAGCTCAAAAAATTTGGATGAGATAGGAAATTTGGAGATGACAAAGACCTAGAAAAGGATTAGAAAAAAGAGTTGTAGAAGGAGAGATGAAGTTCTCACAATCATTGTTTAAAATGAAGAAAAAGTGGACATAAAACCATTCCAAATTGAGATTGATGCTACTAAATCAAATCAATGGTTGCAACAATAAGAAATTCATTTCAATGTTCATAATAGGAGATGAGTAAACTATTTCATTTTCCTAACTAAGGTTATAAGGCCATGCTAAAAATTGGTGGGAATGTCACATGGATAAGCTTAGGCTATATGGTGATCCCCTAGTAACTAAGCAGGAGGTGTTTAAAATCCTTATTAACTTTTAGTTATACCCTATTGGGTATGAAGAGCACAAATGAATCCATTGTCATTGTTTTCAACAATAGTCATGGGAAAGTGTATAAGAGTACACCACCATGTTCAAATTAATGACAATTATTCTAGGTATGTCTCCTAACAACCTATATGTTTTCCTTAAGTGTCTTGGAGGCCTGCATGGTCATTTAAGGAGGAAAGTGTAACAACATCCTCCCACATCTACCCAAGTAATCGAACAACTGGGGTAAATATTAGACAAGAAGTTACTATGATATGATTTGACCTCCTAAGTCACCTTAAGGAAATTGAACCAATGGAAACACACCATATGGACCTTCCACAATAGTAACACGACTCTCAGGAAACATCCCAACCTCTCAAGTAACCATCCCCTGGGTCCCACCGAGTTTTTAGACCAATTAACCCCGGACGCTCCTATGATATGGGCATGCCTACATCTAGAAGGCTTTGGATGCTCCCAAAACATGGTATGCTAGCATCCAGGGACTATTTTTCTCATTGTTGTGCCACATGTACAATGTGTACACATTGCCAGGTGTACACAACACCACATGCGTACATGACACCACATGTACATAAAACCATATGCATGACATGTACACAACACCACCTGCACACACATGTACATGGCACGACATGCCCACAACACCACTTGTACAATCATGGAAACAAAACCATATGTACATAACACCATATGTACAACATGCACACAACACTATATGTACATAGCACTACACATACAACATGTGCATAGCACCATGTGTACACAACACTACATATCCAACATGCGAACAACACCATATGCACACAACACAGCATATCCATCATGCACACAATACAATATGTACACAACACTTCATATCCAACATGTACATAACACCATCTATACCCAACACTCCATATGCAACATTCACACAACACTTTATGTACTACCATGTACATAAAATTGCATAAACAATATATACACACACTATATATGCACAACATCGCATGCGCACAACATTACAGATGCAACATGTACATCATATACAAAATATGCACAACAATAGTACCAAAAATAAAAAACCACAATGTCACTACCAAGCAACCTTTCTTCTAGTGTCTCTCCACCATCCATGCTTATCCCAGCATCTCGCAGACCACATTGCTTTCATTTCGCTGATGTGTCCCTCGATATAGCCTGTCCATAACATAGACATAATATAATCACACAATATCAAATCATAAACACATGATACTGATCTAATATATTTTTCATGACCACTCTTCCACTTGATTCCACATAAACCAGGAACCTCTTCATGTCATTCACCCGTGTAAGCAATTATTCCTCCACAAGAATGATTCCTAACGACCCTGTCAGGTAACAACATACATACATACATACATATATACATAAAAATATTATCATTAAACAATTTATCAGACAACGACACACATACATACATATATATACATATAAATATTAGCCTTAATAATCATGATCCATGATGACCCTGTCAGACATGACATACATACATACATACATTCATGTGTACACATATAGACATCAGTATAATCATGATCACAACATAATTACTAGATACCATAAGTTCAAGGTTAACATAATTTCCTTTATGCGTGCAACACATGTACAACATCGAGAACAATAGTTCCCAACATAGCCAAGGCCTATGATGCCTCAAATCCATTCACCTTACCTTTCTTGATTACCTTTCCCATGATTGTCCTGCCATCCTCCATTTACACCAATGGACCTAACCAATCCAATTGGCTATCATACTCTTGCCTTCAACTGCCCTTATACATTCACTGAGATTCATCAAGGCCTTACATCACTTGTTGGGTTTCATTCAGCTCTCCCTGAGCTCCATTAAATTTCCTCTTTCCCAACCTATTCCCAAGACCCTCAAGACATAAAGGGAAATAAAAATGCAAACAACAAGAAAACTATGAAAACTAATAACAATACAACACCATGAACAAAGTGGTATGGCCATACACCAGACATAAAAAAACGATGGAAATCAAGCACAAACAAAACACAAAGAATAGAACCACAAGACTATCAACAAACACCATGACTCCATCCCCATGGTTCCCAGTGCTTCCAAGGGAAAACTCAACCTAATCCTTCTTCGAGATTTCATGGCAACCTATTTTCCATGTGATCCCTTGCATCATATTGCCATCAACACATAACTACCACTGCATAAATAAACATAACAATACATTGGTTACCTTAGCTTTTTGTGGCAAGCACGTTTCTTGCAAATGATCACATCCACACCATCTCTCAAGGGACTCTAATTCCCTTGATAGATCTAGCCATAACTAGAACCAATTTTTATACCTGTCAAATACATATTTATGAATATAACACATATCCTCGTAATGTCATACAAATTCAAGGTTAAGAAGACTTAATGTATGCAAAACACCCATTCATTTGGAATTAGGGTTTCCAAACATAGTCAAAGGAAATATCGCCCAATTCATTTCTTTTACCTTTTTACCTTATTGCAATCAAGTCTTTATTATGCACTATCACATCACCTAGTTGTTAGTTATATAAACACATCGACTATTACCTTTTCAAGCTAATACTAGGCATGTTGCCTTGCAACTAATCACACATGCTAGTCTCATGTTCCAAAGATCAAGACATCATGTATATGAATTTGAAATCAACGTTTACCAAGTCTAACAAGAATTTCGTACTCAACAATCAACTCACATTCATCAGTCATGATAAATAATGCTACAACTATCACATACTTACACTCAATTACATATCAGTTCTCTCAACACACATGTATTAGTACAACAATCTTAAAATAAAATCATTTCGACAATAAATATTATAGACACATACTCATATCATGTGATTAATCAAACATTCAACAATAGATAGACAACATAATAGACACCAACACTCAAACACTAAATAGATGACATAATCAAACATTCAAGCACAAAGTAGATGACATAAGCAAGCTCATACCTTAATGTATCTTAGGGGAGGCTATCTTGTCTGCACAATCAATCTAGTTAGCACAACATAACTTCACAACACATCAGCTAAAACAAAAATAAGATCATGATATCCATAATAGTAACTAACTAACATGTTCACATCATAAGCTTCATAAACATTTGTCGTTCATGCATAACAATCACGTATGTACGATCAATCTAGATTAGTACAACACAACATCACAAATAAGTCAACTCATACCTGAATGTCATAACCCTAACCATCTTTATAGGCCAATCCAATTTAGCATGATACATATAACATCAAGATGTTAATTCTATAACCTAATCATCAAGTTAACTAACATATAACAACAATAAGTTAACATATAACATGCTCATCAACAACATATAACATTATCATCGAGCTAAATACAAGTTAATCATATAACATATTCATTAATGACATATAAAATAATTATCAAGTTAACTATCATATAACAATCAACAAGTTAACATATAACATAATCATCAAGCTAACTAACATAAAACAATAACAATGCATATAACAACACGTTACTATCATTCTTGACTATATGACCACACTGATTCACTATCATTTATTATACAAGTAATCATCCTTATAATAGAATGACAAGCATATCAATAACCCTACTTATTATAACAACCATTAACCAACATACCTGCATGCCCACCATACAACCCTATATGATGATCTGCTCTTACCTCGAAGTCCATTGTTGCAACTTCACACTAATGATTTGCATCTCCTCCTCTATCTCAGCCAACATATTAGCATCATAACATAAAAATATCATCAAGATGACCTAATTGCATACAATGACCTTATGCACAACAACCTTCACCATGAAAATGCTTGCATAACAACATATAAACACCGACATGCATAACAAATGCATATACAACCATACACCCATGAAGAGACATCCCACAACACCACAATCAACCTTCACATGGCAACGTCACTACAACCATGATCAACACCATGCAAATGCAACAAGAACATGGATTACAAGCATAAACAAGACATATGCAATTGACATGAATGCATGGCATACACACAACCCATCTAGTATGAGGGGTGAACCATGCTTTGATACCACTCTGTAACACCCTTCTCCCACATCTACCTAAGTAACCGACTAACCAGGGTAAACATGTGACAAGAAGTTACTATGATATGATTTGACCTCCTATGTCACCTTAAGGAAGTGGAACTGATGAAAACACACCATACATACCTTCCACATCAACAACAAGACTCCCAGGAACCATCCCAACCTCTCAGGTAACCAACCCCTGGGTCCCACTGAGTTTTTAGACCAATTAACCCCTGAATGCTCCCATGATATGGGCATGCCTGTGTCCAGAAGGATCTAGATGCTTCCATAACATGGTATGCCAGCGTCCAAGGACTATTTTGCTCAGTGTTGTGTGAACATCCCCAGGATTTGAACCACTTTTTTAGGCCTAGAACCCAGGTCACTGCCCAAAATTCAATGAGACCTTCACAACAAAAATATAACAATGGAATGATGATATAAATGCAATTAATTGAACAAGGGATTGACTAGACCCCTACTAGCCATGACAATAATTTTGTCAAACATATAACAATTATGTAATCTGCAGGTTGAAACAATAAATATGAGCATAGGGGTCTCATACTTATCTGAGAATCACTAGGAAGCATTGATGCCTCAACACACTAGTTTCATCTTCATCCATTAGGCCATAGATAAATTTTCATTCATATACAATTAAAAACATTATGGGAGCCATACATATACACTGTCATAATACATATTCATAACCAGCATAATAACAACATAAATACCAAGGAATCAACAACCATATAATCCACATATAAACTAGTATAATACTCATGAGATAACAAGGAGAAATAACCTCATATTAATGATGAAAAATCTAACCCGGTATGGGACTACCACGTTCCACCTGACCGTAGACATGGTTGAGCCAAATATCTCTTCATCGAGTCACCCTCGTGCCATATTCCGAGCATGAATTCTTGGTCTCATAAAACACATCAATAAAAACCATCCAGGGCTTCCAAAGGCCAAACCACCTCAACCCATCAAATAGTGACTCTACCTCATGGTTGGACAACACAAACCCACCATCAAATTGGTCTCTACCCAAGCCTTCTAGGGCTCTAGAGCACTTGTTCCAACCAAGGCTCCAAGACTAGTAACTCAACCCACAATTGTCGTCGAGATCTAGAGCATTTGTCCAACCAAGGCTCCAGTACTAGTAACTCAACCCACCAAGGGCTCGAGAGAGTTTTTTCAACCAAGGCTCCAGGACTAATAACTCCACCCAAGTTGTTACAGGGCTCTATATCACTTTTCCAACTGAGGCTCCAGGAACTAGTAACTCAAGCCAAGCCAAAGGAAACATGAGAACCAACCAGAAAAACAAAGAAATAAACCCACAACACCATGGTTATCTAGGAAATGGCAAGGCTAGGCAAATACACTTTCAATCCAGGAAATCCTCCATGTCAGTGACAAATCATGACCAAACAACCACATGCATATGCCATGCATGCCAAAACTAGTGAGGAAAACATACATGCAACTTGGTACTTGCAAGAAAAGCCCATTGTAGTTGCTGATCTGGATGTCCTGTTGTGATTTCCTTATCTTCCTTTGCCTTCTTTCTCCAAAAATCCAAGTATTCCACACTCCTCTAAGAGTTCTCCGAGGAACTCTAAGTTTCCAAGAGTATGAGAGAGAAAAGAGAGAGAGTGCTCCAAAACTGAACTGACAAAAGTCGACGGTCTGACCAAGCTTGCCAACTAATTCTTGGAAGCCTTTTTATCAATGAGGCCTCTTTTTTCTTTAGTTTCCATTATTTTCCTTCAATTTCCTCCTCACGTGCAACCTGTGACATTTCACCTTCCTTTTCTCCTAATTTCCTTTTTTTCATAAATAAAATTCCAATAAATGCCTCACACTTTCCAAAGTCCCTGCCATTGCCTTTGTCAATTTTCTTAGCCATAATAAACTAAATGAACACCCACTAGGATGTTTTTCCCACCATTCAACTTGGAACACGTGTCCCATGACTGTGGTCTTATATATTTTTACATGGATTTTTAACCAGGGATGTTACAGAATCCTCCCCCTTGGGGGAACACCGTCCTCGGTGTTCAATGACACCTATAACCAACAAGATTGCTGAAAACAAAACATACTGCCCATGGAGCTTTATAACATAGCCTGTTTCAGTATTTACAATGACCATCTGCTAAAACATGACAAACATACCGTTTACTGGAGCTTTACAACACAACTCATTACAATATTTACAATAATAACCATATATACACACATACACATTTGCTTCACCCAAAAAATAATCATACTGTCTATGTAGCTTTATAAATCAAGTTCGATATAGTATTTAGAATGATATACACATATACACATATGCGCATTTTCTCATCCAAAAAATAAAAGGGTACGATGCCTGCATCCGCAACAAGGGAATCGAGGGGTTCACACCTCCACCCTCAAAGTAATACCAGGATTAACCTCATTCCTAGGAAGTCCAAAATTCACTGCAAGGCCAAATCTGCATCCAATGTCCAGCGCTACAATCCTCCACCACTTGTCCTCTCATTGAACAATTACCAGCTCATTGTTCCATGGAACACTCCCAATGTGCATTTGATTCCATTTGGAAATGCTAATGACCAAAACAAACATATCTCGAACATTCCCTTCTTTGCTACACTGTCCCTCAGGAAATCTAGTCAGCCCCTTCCATGCAGTCACACCCCTTCCAAGTTTCGTTGGCACCCCCATCACGGGTTATCCATCCCTTGGCAAGGATTCCTCACATCAGAAGATACAAAAACCAAGGCATATCCCTGCCTCAAACTATCATACAAGTCAGAGCTTGCTCATGGAAATCAATGGACACTATTGGGTACCAGTGTCCCATAATGGCCCTGCTCCTAAATACTTTACCATCATACTATTGTATTTTCCAATTCCTTTTGTTGTTGCAAATTCTTGCAGTCAATTTCAACCACCCAACCGGGCATGTTCATTCTTTCCTGTACCAAGCACATAATTTCCATTAGATTTAAAATAAATTGAAATAAATTCACATCAAACCTCATTGGTAGCTCGCCAATAAGATACACTTGCAATCTTGTTTACTTCCTATCACAACAAGTCAAACTAGCATCTTTGACCAAATCAACATGTATAAAAATATCACATCAGGTTAGCTCAAAACACAACCATCATAGATCAAAATCATGAATCACATGCAATCATCATAAACCAGAATCATAGATCATATGTAATCAACATAGAACAGAATCATAAATCAAATGCATAACAAAAAATGAAATAAAATGTTGATACTTATCCTTTATTCAATCCTTAGCTTCTACCTTTGACTTTATTCTGTACAGATTCCAGATCAGTTTCCACACCAGACAAACACCGAGTTTCTTATCCTCAATCATGTGCACATACACATAGTGTGCATCACACACATACAACCGCACACGACATACATCACCATGCAATACATGCATCCACACTTGACGTATAACATATACACCTACACCCAGTGTATAACACAACACAATACATATGCCTATATTCGGTGTACACCACCACACAATACATTCACTTACACTCGATATAAAACACAATACATATACATACACAACGTACAACACAATGAATACACATGTCGTGATGTCACGGCTACACAATGCAGATACATAGTACTTCATGTACACAACACAACATGTACGACATGCACCTAATACCACATGTACACTAGTACCACATGTACAACATGTAAACAATACCACCTATACACAACGCCACCTGCATAATGTGTACACAACATCACATGTACACAGTACCACCTGCACATTGTGTACACAACGTCACATGTACATCGTACCACCTGTACAATGTGTACACAATGCCAAACATACACAACACTGCAAGCATGACATATACACGACACCACATGTACACAACACCATATGAACGACATGTACACAACACCACCACCACACAACACCATATGTACAACATATACATGGCACCACATGCCCACAACACCACTTGTATAATCATGCACACAACACCATATGTAGATAACACCATATGTACAACATGCACACAACACCATATGTACATAAAAATGCATATACAACATGTACATAGCACCATATGTACACAACACTGCATATCCAACATGCACACAACACCGCATATCTATCATGCACACAATATAATATGTACATAACACTGCATATCCAACATGTATGTAGCACCATCTATACCCAACACTACATATGCAACATTCGTAAAACACTATCTATACCACCATGAGCATAACATTGCATAAACAACATGTACACACACTACATATGCACAAATCTGCATGCCACAACATCACAGATGCAACATGTACAACATATACAACATATGCACAACAATAGTACCACACATTTAAAACTACGTTGTCTCTACCAAGCAACCTTGCTTCTAGTGTCTCTCTGCCATCCATGGTTGTCCCAACATCCCGCAGACCACATTTATTTAATTTCGTTGATGTGTCCCTCGGTATAGCCTATCCATAACATAGATATAATATAATTACATAATATCAACTCATAGCCATATGATACTGACCTCATATATTTTTCATGACCACTCTTCCACTTGATTCCTCATAAACCAGAAACCTCTTCATGTCATTCACCTACATAAGGAATAATTCCTCCACACGAGTTATTCCTAATCACCTTGTCAAACAAAAATATACATACATACATATATATACATATAAATATTAGCCTTAATAATCATGATCCATTATTACCTTGTCATAGATGACATACATATATACATACATTCATGTGTACACATATAGACATCAACATAATCATGATCACAAAATAATTACTAGATATCATAAGGTCAAGATTAAGATAACTCCCTTTATGTGTGCAACACATGCAAGACATTGAGAACAACAATTCCCAACATAATGAAGGCCTATTACACCTCAAATCCATTCACCTTACCTTTCTTGATTACCTTTCCCGTGATTGTCCTACCATCGTCCATTTACACCAATGGACCTAACCAATCAAACTAGTCATCATACTCTTGCCTTCAACTACCCTTATACATGCAATGAGATTCATCCAAGCCTTACATCACCTATTGGGTTTCATTCATCTCCCCCTGAGCTCCATTAACTTTCCTCTTTCCCAACTAATTACCAAGACCCTGAGGACATAAAAGGTAAGAAAAATGCAAACAAGAAGAAAAATATGAAAACCAATAACAATACGACACTACGAACAAAGTGGTACGGCCATACACTAGACATAAACAAAGATGAAAATCAAGTGAAAAAACAACATAAAGAATTGAATCACAAGACTCTCAACAGATACCATGACTCAATCCCCATGGTTCTTAGTGCTTCCAAGGGAAATCTAAACCTAAGCCTTCTTCAAGATTTCATGGAAACCTCTTTTCCATGCAATCCCTTGCATCATACTGCCATGAACACATAACTATCATTGCATAAATAAACATAACAATCCACTGGTTACCTTACCTTGTTGTGTCAAACACATTTCTTGCAACTGATCACATCCACGCCATCTCTCAAGGGAATCAAATTCCCTTGACAGATCTAGCCATAACTAGAACTAGTTATTATACCTGTCAAATACATATTTATGAATATAACACGTATCCTCATAATGTCATACAAATTCAAGGTTAAGACGATTTCATGTATGAAAAGCAGTCATTCATTTGGAATTAGGGTTTCCAAACATAGTCAAAGTAATTCTTCCCAAATTCCTTTCTTTTACCTTTTCACCTTGTTGCAATCATGTCTTTATTATGTGTTATCACATCACCCAGTTGTTAGTTATATAAACAAAGCAACTATTACCTTTTCAAGCTAATACTAGGCATGTTTCCCTACAACTTCTCACACATGTCAGTCTCACGTTCCAAAAATCAAGACATCATGTATATGAATTTGAAATCAACCTTTACCAAGTCTAACAACCTTTTCATACTCAACAATCAACTCATATTCATTTGTCATAATACATAATGCTACAACTATCACTTACTTACACACACTATATATGCACAACACTTCATGCACACAACATCACAGATGCAACATGTACAACATATACAACATATGCACAACAATAATACCACACATTCAAAACCACATTGTCTCTACTAAGCAACCTTGCTTCTAGTGTCTCTTCGTGATCCATGCTTATCCCAACATCCCGCAGACCACATTGGTTTCATTTCGTTGATGTGTCCCTTGGTATAGCCTATCCATAACATAGACATAATATAATTACATAATATCAACTCATAACCATATGATACTGACTCATATATTTTTCATGACCACTCTTCCACTTGATTCCTCATAAACCAGGAACCTTTTCATGTAATTCACCTACATAAGGAATCATTCCTCCACAAGAATTATTCCTAATCACCCTGTTAGATAACAATATACATACATACATATATATACATATAAATATTAGCATTAAACAATCTCTCAGACAATGACACACATACATACATATATATACATATAAATATTAGCCTTAACAATCATGATCCATTATGACCTTGTCATACAAGACATACATACATACATACATTCATGTGTACACATATAGACATTACAATAATCATGATCACAAAATAATTACTAGATATCATAAGGTCAAAATTAAGATAATTTCCTTTACGTGTGCAACCCATGCACAACATTGAGAACAACAAATCCTGACATAGCCAAGGCCTATGACGTCTCAAATCCATTCACCTTACCTTTCTTGATTACCCTTCCCAAGATTGTCCTACCATCATCTATTTACACCAATGGACCCAACCAATCCAACTAGTCATCATACACTTGCCTTCAACTGCCCTTATACATGCACTGAGATTCATCCAATCCTTACATCACTTGTTGGGTTTCATTCATCTTTCCCTGAGCTCCATTAACTTTCCTCTTTCCCAACTAATTCCTAATACCCTCAAGACATAAAAGGCAAGAAAAACGCAAACAAGAAGAAAACTATGAAAACCAATAACAATATGACACTACGAACAAAGTGGTATTTCCATACACTAGAGATCAACAAAGCTGCAAATCAAGCGCAAAAACAACACAAAGAATCAAATCACAAGACTCTCAACAAACACCATGACTCAATCCCCATGGTTCTTAGCGCTTTTAAGGGAAATCTCAACCTAAACCTTCTTCGAGATTTCATGGCAACCTCTTTTCCATGCAATCCCTTGCATCATACTGCCATCAACACATAATTGTCACTGCATAAATAAACATAACAATACATTGGTTACCTTACCTTGTTGTGTCAAACACATTGCTTGGAGCTGATCACTTCCATGCCATCTCTCAAGGGACTCCAGTTCCCTTGACAGATCTAGCCATAACTAGAACTAGTTATTATACCTGTCAAGTACATATTTATGAATATAACACATATCCTCGTAATGTCATTCAAATTCAAGGTTAAGATGATTTTAGGTATGCAAATCACTCATTCATTTGGAATTAGGGTTTCCAAACATAGTCAAAGGAATTCTTGCCCAATTCCTTTCTTTTACCTTTTTACCTTATTCCAATTATGTCTTTATTATGTGTTATCACATCACCTAGTTGTTAGTTTTTTTTACGGGTGGTTCACGGTCACTCAGTGGTTGTTACATCCACGGAAAATCTAGGCAAATCAATCACGAAGGGAATCTTTCAAAGCCCATTGGCCAGACTAGCAGGGGATAACCCTAAGGGCGTCGAGGAGAATTGACCCTATGACCTCTTGATTGGCGAGATACTTAACAACTGAGACTCGATCAGTTGAGCTAACCCTTGGGGCTTCACCCAGTTGTTAGTTATATAAAAACATGAACTATTACCTTGTCAAGCTAATACTAGGCATGTTTCCCTACAACTTCTCACACATGTCAGTCTCACGTTCCAAAGATCAATACATAATGTATATTAATTTGAAATCAACCTTTGCCAAGTATAATAACCATGTCATACTCAACAATCAACTCACATTTATTTTTCATAATGCATAATTCTACAACTATCACTTACTTACACTCAAGTACAGATCAATTGTCTCAACACATATATATTAGTACAACCATCTTAAAACAATATCATTTCCCAAAGAAATCATAGACACATACTCATATCATGTGATTAATCAAACATTCAACAACAAATAGACGAAATAATAGACACCAACACTCAAACACCAAATAGACGACATAATCAAACATACAAGCACAAAGTAGATGACATAAGCAAGCTCATACCTTAATGTATCTCAAGGGAGGCTATCTTTCCTGCACAATCAATCTAGTTAGCACGATATAACTTCAAAACACATCATCTCAAACACAAATAAGTTCATGATATCCATAATAATAACTAACTAACATGTTCACATCATAAGCTTCATAAACATTTTTCGTTCATGCATAACAATCACGTATGTATGATCAATTTAGATTATTACAACACAATGTGACAAATAAGTTGACTCATACCTGAATGTCATTGCCTTAGCCATCTGCATCATCCAATCCAATTTAGCATGATACATATAACATCAATATGTTAATTCTATAACACTAATCATCAAGTTAACTAACATATAACAACAATAAGTTAAGATATAACAAGCTCATCAACAACATATAACATAATCATGGAGCTAACTACAAGTTAATCATATAACATATTCATCAATGACATATAACATAATCATCAAGTTAATTATCATATAACAATCAAAGAGTTAACATATAACATAATCATCAAGATAACTAACATAAAACAACAACACCAATGCATATAACAACAAGCTACTATCATTCTTGACTATTTGACCACACTGATTCACTAGCATTTATTATACATGTAACCATAATAATAATAGAATGAAAATCATATCAATAACCCTAATTCTTATAACAAACATTAACCAACATACCTGCATGCCCACCATGCAACCCTGTATGATGATATGCTCTTACCCTGAAGTCCATTGTTGCAACTTCACACTCATGATCCACATCTCCTTCTCTATCTTAGCCAACATATTAGCATCATAACATACAAACATCATCATGATGACCTAATTGCATACAATGACCTTATGCGCAACAACCTTCACCATGAAAATTATTGCATAACAACATATAGACACCGACATGCATAAAAATTTTATATACAACCATACACTCATGACGACACATCCCACAACAACACCATCAACCTTCACATGATGACATCACTACAACCATGATCAACACCATGAAAATGCAATAAGCACATAGACTACAAGCATAAAGAACACATATGAAACTGACATGAATGCATGACATACACAAAACCCATCCAGTTTAAGGGGTGAACCATGCTCTGATACCACTCTGTAACACCCTCCTCCCACATCTACCCAAGTAATCGGCCAAATGGGGTAAAAATGTAACGAGAAGTTACTATGATATTATTCAACCTCCTAAGTCACCTTAAGGAAGTGGAACTGATGAAAACACACCTTATAGACCTTCCACATCAGCAACAAGACTCTCATAAACCATCCCAACCTCTCACGTAACCAACCCCTGGGTCCCATTGGGTTTTTCGATCAATTAACCCCTGGATGCTCCCATGATATGGGCATGCCTGCATTCAGAAGGCTTTAGACGCTCCCGCAACATGGTATGCCAACATCCAGGGACTATTTTTCTCAGTGTTGTTCCAACATCCCCGGGATTTGAGCCAATTTTTCAGGCCTAAAGCCCAGGTCACTACCCAAAATTCAATGATACCTCAAGAACATAAAGATAACAATTGAATGATGATACAAATGTAGTTATTTTAACAAGGGATTGATTGGGCCCCTGCTAGCCATGACAGACATTTCGTCAAACATATCAAAATTATGTAATCTACAGGTTTAAACAACATATCCTAGCATAGGGGTCTCATACTTATCTGAGAATTGCTAAGAAGCATTGATGCCTCAACACATTAGTTGTAGTTTCATCCCTTAGGCCATATATACATTTTTAATTCATATACAATTAAAAACATGATGGGAGCCATACATAGCCATTGTCATAATACATATTGATAACTAACATAATAACAACAGAAGTACCAAGGAAACAACAACCATATAATCCACATATAAACCAGTATAATACTCTTGAGATAACAAGGAGAAATTTCCTCATATTAATGATTCAAAATCCAACCCAGTATGGGACTACAATGTCCCACCTGACCGTAGACATGGCTCAGCCAAATATCTCTTCAACTAGTCAACCCGTGCCATATTCCAAGCATGAATTTGGGATCTCATAAAAAACATTAATAAAAAATGTCCAAGGATTCCAGAGACCAAACCACCTCAACCTATCAAACATTTACTCTACATCACAGTTAGACATCACAAAACCATCATCGGATTGGTCTCTACCCAAGCCTTCTAGGGCTCTAGAACATTTTTTCCAACCAAGGCTCAAAGACTAGTAACTCAACCCACAAATGCTGCTGGGCTCCAGAGCGTTTGTCCAACCAAGGCTCCAGGACTAGTAACTCAACCCACTAAGGGCTCCAGAGCATTTGTCCAACCAAGGATCTAGGACTAATAACTCAACCCAAGTTGTTACATAGGTCCATAGTGTTTTTCCAACCAAGGCTCTAGGAACTAGTAACTCAACCCAAGCTAAAGGAAACATGAGAACCAACCAAAAAAATAAATAAATAAACCTACAACACCATGGCTATCCAGGAAAAGGAAATGCTAAGAAAATCCACTTTCAATTCAAGAAATCCTCCATGTTAGTGACAGATCATGACTAAATAACTGTTGGGTTGTGTTATATTCTTTCCACATAGTTAATAGGGGGTTTGAAGGGCACCCGTAACCCCACTTTATGGGGTCTGGGGCAGCGCCCCGGAAAATTTTGGTTTTGGACCATATGTTAGGTTGGGCGGACCCACCTATGGTTTTGTGCATGATTTTCGCACATGTTTTTTGGACGCGATGGTTTTCGGTCCATGGTATTGGACGCGATGGTTTTCGGTCCATGGTATTGGATGCTTCGGCATGTATAAATATGTATTGTAACATTGAAAGGAACATAATGAAAAATCAAGCTGGTAGTCCCGGTTTTGGGATCCAGGGAAAAATATCTGTGCATATGTGTTTTATGGGTTATGCTCTCGCATTGTTTATTTTCTTTGTTTAAGAATTCGTATGCAGGTAATTTCTGTACAGGGTTAAAACCTACATTTGGTATCAGAGTTGTTTTGGCTTCAAGGGGACGCCTTTGTTGCTGAAGGGTTTCGCTCGGACCTGTGGTAGACCCTGTTCAGTGGGAGATCTGCGAGATCGATTCTGGTGGTGAAAGAAGATGGCGAGCAGTGGAAAGATAGAGATTGAGAAGTTCAATGGTCAGAATTTTGAGTTGTGGAAACTCAAGATGGAGGATCTGTTGGTGGATAAAGATCAGTGGATCGCGGTAGATCCGGGTACTAAACCATCGGGAGTGACTGATGAAGAATGGAAGAAGTTGGATCGGAAGGCAAAGAGCACAATACGATTGTGTGTCTCGGATTCAGTATTGCTGAATGTATCAGGGGAAGCTACGGCAAAGGCTTTGTGGGTCAAGTTAGGGACTTTGTACCAATCTAAGTCTCTGGTGAATAAACTGTTCCTGTGGAAAAAGCTGTATAACCTGAGGATGAAAGATGGAGACTCGGTGACAGAGCATCTGAATGCGTTTAATACTGTGGTAAGTCAGTTATTATCTGTTGATATTAAAATTTCAGATGAAGATAAGTGCATCAGTCTGTTGTGTTCTCTACCAGATTCGTGGGATAGTCTGGTTATTGCAATAGGTAGCAATGCAACTGCTTTGCAGTTTGATGAAATAGTCTCAGCCTTGCTGACGGAGGAGATGAGACGGAAAAATATGGACAACCAGAATGGTGATGCCTTGTCTGTACGTGGACAGTCCCAGAACATAAATAAAAATAAGTCATCGAGTGGGAGATCTAAATCTAGAGGGAGATCTAAATCTCCAGGAAAACCTACAAAGGTGGTGTGCTGGAAATGCGGAAAGGAAGGGCACTTCAGAAGGGATTGTAAATCTAAAGCTCCTGATAAAGGAAAGGGATCTGATGATGCTCCTTCTGTAGAGGCGAAAACCACCTCAGATGAAGGTGGGGATGTGTACTTGGCTTCTTCAAGTACACATGTAGATCATGAGGCATGGTTGATTGACTCAGGTGCATCCTTTCACTTCACTCCCCATAGAGAGTGGTTTTGCGAGTATGAGAAATACGATGGTGGTGATGTCTTCTTAGGAGATGATAGGAAGGCTAGAATCATTGGTCGGGGAAAAGTAAAGTTGAAGTTGCAAGGTGGAAGGGTTAGAACACTTCCGGGTGTTCTACATATTCCTGCATTGGCCAGAAATCTGATTTCTGTAAGAAAGTTGGATGATGCAGGTGTAAAGACGGTGTTCGAGAAAGATACCTGCAAGATGGTTCGAGGAGCACTGATATTAATGCGGGGAGTTTGGATTGGAACTCTGTACAAGCTGCAAGGTAGCACTGTTGTTGATGGGTGCAATAGTTCTATGGTTCCTGAAAATGGAGTAGAGAATCTAGTGGTCTCTGGAGAGAAGACCATGTTGTGGCATCAAAGGCTTGGACATATTGGAGAGAAGGGCCTTCGAATACTTCATGGTAAAGGTATGGTAGAAGGTATGAATAATAGCTCTCTGGATTTTGATTTCTGTGAAAATTGTGTATATGGGAAGCAGAATTGGGTGAGTTTCCCCTCTCGTGGTAAGAGGACGAAACAGATATTAGAGGTTGTGTACAGTGATGTGTTTGGACCTGTGAAGGTTCCATCACTGGGTAAGTCTGTGTACTATGTATCATTCATAGATGACTTCTCAAGGAATACATGGATATATTTTCTTAAGAAGAAATCTGAAGTCTTTGACAGGTTTAAAGAATTTAAGGCTCTGGTGGAAAATCAGACAGAGAAGAAGATAAAGGTGCTGAGGACAGATAATGGTGGAGAATTTTGCAGCAAGGAATTTGAAGAATTTTGTAACAAGTGTGGTATAGCACGGCAGAAGACTACTCCATATACACCTCAGCAAAATGGAGTCGCAGAAAAAATGAACAAGACGTTGATGGAAAGGGCAAGAAGCATGCTCAGTGGTGCCGGGTTAGGACAGGAATTCTGGGCAGAGGCAGTGGATACTGCATGTTACCTGATCAACAGATCACCTTCATCAGCATTGGAGGATAAGACTCCACAAGAAGTATGGACTGGTAAGAAACCCTCTCTTTCACATCTAAGGGTATTTGGATGTGATGCATATGTACATGTTCCAAAGGAGAAACGAACCAAGTTGGATAGTAAATCTGAAAAATGCATCTTTATTGGGTATAAGGATGGTTTAAAGGGTTATAAGCTTTGGAACCCAGTCACACGGAAGGTTGTGTACAGCCGAGATGTGTTTTTCAGAGAGGTAAAAGATGTTATTCAACATGAAGTCCAACCAAAGGAACCTGAGAAGATAGAGTTTGAGCCAAAGGAGGAAGAATCAGACTCTGCAGCAGAGGAGGAATCAGAAGATGAAGAGCCACAAACTCTGGCTATGAGAAGATCAGTTCGAGAAAGAAGGCAGCCAGAAAAGTATAGTCCATTTGCTTTCAGTTCAAATTTTGCTTTGTCTGTTATTGATGATGATCCCAGAACTGTGAAGGAAGCAGTGGATTCAGAGGATGGGAAACTCTGGAAAGAGGCCATGGTCGATGAAATGGCATCTTTGCACAAAAATGAGGCTTGGGATCTAGTGGAGTTGCCGGCTGGAAGGAAACCCATTGGCAGCAAATGGGTGTTCAAGAAGAAGACAAATGCAGAAGGAAGGGGGAGAAATACAAAGCTCGGTTGGTAGCAAAAGGTTATTCCCAGGTGCCGGGAATTGATTTTGGTGATATTTTTTCTCCTGTTGCCAAGGTAACTTCTATTAGATTACTTTTATCTGTTGCTGCTGCTTTTGATTTTGAGGTAGAACAGATGGATGTGAAGACAACATTTCTTCATGGGGATTTGGAAGAGGAAATCTACATGAAGCAACCTGAAGGCTTTGCGGTGAAGGGTAAGAAAGAACTGGTATGCAAGTTAAAGAAGTCTTTGTATGGGTTAAAACAGTCACCAAGGATGTGGTATCAGAAATTTGATACATTTATACGGGGACTTGGCTTCACCAGAAGCAAAACAGATCATTGTGTGTATTTTAAATTAATTGGTGACCGTGTTATTTATCTGGTCTTGTATGTGGATGATATGTTGCTGGTTGGAAATGACAAAGAAATTATCCAGGATTTGAAGACCCAATTGTCCTCCAAATTCGACATGAAAGATCTTGGTGCTGCAAACTATATTTTGGGCATGGAAATTAAAAGAGATCGGTCAAAGAGGAAGCTCTGGTTAAACCAGAGGAAGTATGTCGAGACAATACTGCAGAGGTTTAATATGCAGGATAGTAAACCGGTGAAGGTTCCTATTCCTGTAGGTGTGAGGTTATCAGCTAAACAGTGTCCCAAGACACAAGAAGAGGAAGAGGACATGTCTCGTGTTCCATATGCAAGTGCAGTGGGTAGCCTGATGTATGCAATGGTCTGTACTAGACCAGACATTGCACATGCAGTGGGAGTATTGAGCAGGTTTATGTCAAAACCTGGGAAGGAGCACTGGACAACAGTGAAGCGGGTTTTCAGGTATTTGCGTGGCACTAGTGATTATGGTTTGTGCTACCAAGGAAGACCAGGATTGGACAGAGTGTTGGATATTCATGGCTTTGTTGATGCAGACTGGGCTGGAGATCTGGATCAGAGAAGATCTACAAGTGGGTATGTGTTTAACCTATTTGGAGGTGCAGTCAGTTGGATGAGTAAGAAACAATCTGTAGTGGCACTATCAACTACAGAGGCAGAATACATGGCAGCCACTCATGCAAGCAAGGAAGTAGTTTGGTTGCAGAGATTGTGTTCAAGTATGGGGTTAGTACAGGGAGCTATAAGAATAGACTGTGACAGCCAAAGTGCAATTTTCTTGGCTAGGAACCCTGCTTATCATTCAAAGACAAAGCACATTGATGTTCAGTATCACTTTGTGAGGGATATGGTAGAAGACAGAAAGGTGTTGCTGGTAAAGGTGGACACTTTGAAGAATACTGCAGATGCATTGACAAAATCTGTGAGCTCTGAGAAGTTCTCTTGGTGTAGAGAAGCAATGGGAATCTCAGGGTTGAAAAAATGACTAAGCTCTCCTATGGCCCCCTGTGGAAAGAAAACAACAAGTGGGAGATTGTTGGGTTGTGTTATATTCCTTCCACGTAGTTAATAGGGGGTTTGAAGGGCACCCGTAACCCCACTTTATGGGGTCCGGGGCAGCGCCCCGGAAAATTTTGGTTTTGGACCATATGTTAGGTTGGGCGGACCCACCTATGGTTTTGTGCATGATTTTCACACATGTTTTTTGGACGCGATGGTTTTCGGTCCATGGTATTGGACGCGATGGTTTTCTGTCCATGGTATTGGATGCTTCGACATGTATAAATATGTATTGTAACATTGAAAGTAACATAATGAAAAATCAAGCTGGTAGTCTGGGTTTTGGGATCCAGGGAAAAATCTCTGTGCATATGTGTTTTATGGGTTATGCTCTCGCATTTTTTATTTTCTTTGTTTAAGAATTCATATGCAGGTAATTTCTGTACAGGGTTAAAACCTACAATAACCACATGCATATGCCATGCATGCCAAGACTAGTGAGGAAGACATGCATGCAACTCGGTACCTACAAGAACAACCCGTTGTAGTTGTTGATCCCGATGTCCTCTTGTGCTTTCCTACTCTTCCTTTTCCTTCTTCCTCCAAAACTCCAAGTATTCCACACTCCTCCAAGAGTGCTCCATGGAACTCTAAGTGTCCAAGAGTATGAGAGAGAGAAGAGAGAGAGAGAGCTCCAGAACTGAACTGACAAAATTCTACCTTGACCAAACTTGCCAACTGATTCTCAGAAGCCTTTTTATCAATGAGGACTCGATTTTCTTCAATTTCCATTATTTTGCTTCAATTTCCTCCTCACATGCAACATCTGACCTTTCACCTTCCTTTTCTCCTAATTTCGGTTATTTTCATAAATAAAATGTCAATAAATGCCTCATGCCTTTTCAAAGCCTTTGCCATTGCCTTTTCCAATTTCCTTAGCCATAATAAACTGAATGAACACCCACTAGGATGTTTTTCCCACCATTCACCATGGAATATGTGTCCCATGACCGCGGTCATATAATTTTTTACATGGATTTTTAACTAGGGCTATTACAGAAAGTTATCCTTTCCAAACCTAGAATAGGTTCCAAGGCATGTGTACAAGCATAATATCTAGAGAATATGGATATAAATAATGGAAAATCAAGTGGTTCCAACCAAAAAGGCCAGTACAATGTTTCCAAGGAGGGAAAGAAGATGTGGAAAGGAAAGGAGAAGAACACAATAACCACTGCACATCAACATAAGGAACCAAATAATTATTATAACCATTGTAATACCTATATGCTCATTGAAGATAGGTGTTGAAAGCTACATTTAGAGCCGAATCTAAAGACCCATAAAATGGATTCCAAGAAAAAAATTATGCTAGTAGTTGTTATGTAACTAGGTCACAAAAAAAAAAGAAAATATAGATAAACGACTTCAAAATAATCCTCTTCAAGTGGGAAATCTACTTTTACATCACATAAATGAACAATTATTGGATGATTCAAATGGAAAAATCTGTTTGGTATATATATGATATTGAGATCAAAAAAAGGCTCAAAATGAAAGTTCTCAGAATCTCCCAAAACTAACCCCAAATCACAGTGTTCATCATCTTGATTCCAACGCCACTTGAATCACCTCATCCGATGTCGTATTCTCAAGTTATCGCATTTTAAATTTTTGGCCAAACAACTAAAAATTTAAACGACATGGTTGACTGGGTTGTTGACTTGACAGGTTGTACAGCTGACATCATCAACTGACTATGCAGGGTATGAATGATGGTGGACCAACCCAGGCTTAACAAGTGGTAGGGTCATACTGAGGCTGGTGGCACAGTTATATTGGTTGGTTGGTTGAAAATGGGCCAATGGTAATGCACCATGTGGCCCAGTAAGAGGGTGGCATGTGGCCCTCTGTGATTGGACAAAATTTTTATAACAGGCTCAAGGGGCTCGACGGGGTTCAACCCCTCAACCTATCGCAACATAACTCAATGTTCTACCATTGGGCCATGCCAATATTTCTTAACAGTTATGGGGGCTCGATTATAATTAAAATATAATTGTTGACATGTTGGCAGGAGGGGTGGGGCACTCAGCCCCAACCCAAAGCCTTGTCGGTACCACATGACCATATGCACGCAGAAGCGATAGGGTCAGGCAATTATCCCCAAACTGCGGTCCTATTCAATGCCACATGACCATGGTGTGGAGGCTCCGGCGAAGGGGGCGGGCGATTGGCTTGACCCCCAGTCTTATGTGCGCCATGTGACCAACAAACTTCTGGAGCGAGGGATTAGTCGGTGGGGGTAGGCAGTCAGCATAGCCCCCGACCATATGTGTCCACATGAATTCCCTTTGGGGCTAAAGTTTTGGCGCTAAGGCCTTATGGCGCATTTTAACTAGGTGATAATTTGCACCTTTTTCGGCAGGAATACCGTCGCTGCTAGGCGGAATTATCACTCAACGATTTGAAGAAAGGTTCAATTTGTAGAATGGATAGCCAAAATGGTAGTTTTGCATGACAAATAACAGAGCTTGGTTGCAAGAAGCATATCTTGCTCAATATTTAACCTTTTTGAGCTCAAAAAGAGCCTAGATAGGGGTTTTTGAGTGTCTTGGACTCAATGGCAGCCTCATATTTCTAATTTGAGCACTCTATGATGGTGATTTTATGGATTTAATTCCGTTAGTGCTAAAGACAAAGAGAGTTTTGAAGCCAGATGGAGGCATATTTTAGCATGAAAAGAGCCTAGTTAGAGGTTTTCCATCCTTCCAATTACATTTGTAGCAACTGTTACTTTAGTAGAGAAACCATTTTCAGTATTTTCTCATTGTTCTTATGAGAAATTCCATTTTTAGCACTTCATTGTGAAGTAGTTGTATGTTTATGCTTTTTGATTTCGGGAGGAGTATAAGGACCTATTGTGGGAGAGTCCTTTTTATGTTGACATAATCATTACTTACTATAGGGAGCAATATTTTTGAGTGATAATTATTTGTAGGAGAAACAACGCCACTCTAGAGTCAACAATTTGTAATGTGCTCATTTTCTTCTGAAATCAATAAAGTAGCCTAGCCATTGGAGCAGGGCCCAAAGATGTAGGCTAGGAAGGGTGAACTCCGTTCTCACTTGCTGACTTGTTCTTTGCATGATTATCATCTTGAGTTTCATATGAATTTGTTTCACTTTTAAGTTTATGTGAAAAATTAACCACTCGTCTTTGAAGAGGTTGTAAAACTAACTTTGCATTTGAAGACCCAAGTTATCAGGCTTGCAAAGTGTGAAAGGATGATCAATTTTTCTTTCATTTTCAGATCAGTATAAGATTCTAAGGGATTATAATATAATTAGATCCTACATGACAATAATAATGTAAGGGCATGAAAATAATGATAATGGGCTTCTATGAGGCACAACAATAACAATATAGGGGCTACACTAATATTATAGGGACCTAACATGCCCCTCTCCTTCAAAAAGGTGTTGTCCTCAACACTTGAGTAGTTATGGATGCTTTTGAATAAAATACTCTCCCATTTGGAGTCTTTAGCAGGTAAGTTCTTCCACTTAATGATAAACTCTGAAATTGATCTATTTTGTAGCTGTCTGATTCTTATTTCTATGATTGCTTCAGGCCGCAATATGATTTTTCCTTCCTCATCAATTTTTTGAAATATAGTTTGAAGAAGGAGCTTGTCACGTATAACCTTCTTTAAGCATGAAACATGGAAAACTAGGTGTACTCACGAAGATGCAGACAACTCCAATTTGTATGCCATAGTAGCAATATTTTGCAACTCCTTATAAGGGCCATAGTACTTGGGTTATAATTTATTATCCAAGTCTTATATCAATTAAGGGACATTTGTTTTTATAGTTGTAGTCGTACAAACACCCAATTTCTCACATAAAAAATTATTTCATTGCGATGTTGATATGCTTGTTGTTTCATTTAATTCTGCACCAAATTCAGGTTATCCTTTAAGAGTTGGAAAAGATATTGTAGATGCCCGATTTGATATTCCATTACTTGAACCTTATAATTGTCTCTTAAATATGATGTGATGGATGATGGATGATATCCATAAAGCACCATAAATGGGGTCATTTTTGTTGCGGTATGGAAGGAAGTGTTATGCAACCATTATGTGAGGGGTAACCACTTGATCTATTGTGTTTGTTTGTCAGATACAAAGCAATGAAGATACCAAGACAAGAAAATAGTTTCGTCCAAAAATTTCTAGTGAAAATGGGATCTCTATCACTTACAATAATCTTTGGATTTCCAAGTATCTTTTGAACTGTTTCTACAAATCCAGTAGCGACTGTATTGGCTTTGAAAGGATGAGATAGTGCACAAAAGTATTTGTATTTGGTAAGTCTATCAACTACCACCATAATGACATTCTTTCCTTCAAACTTGGGTAAACTTGTGATAAAATCCATTGATACCTCTTCCTAATGCTAACTTGGAACAAATAATTGTTGTAAAAGACCCAAGGTCTTAACTATCTCAAATTTATTTTGTTGGCAAACCTAACATTCCACCACAAACTTCTGAATATCAAGTTTAATGGCATCCCAAAAAAATCCTTCTTGATCGTGTGGTAAGTTTTTTAAAATTCTGAGTGCCCTCCTACATGAGAGGTTTGTAATTCCAAAATAACATTTTGTTTAAGTTGGGAGTTCTTACATAGATATAAGTGATCTTTGTACCAGAGTGAATCAATTTTTGAAATAAAAGTATCAAATGCACTAGGATCTTGCTGTAACTTTTTAATGAGTTTCCATACCTCTTCACAATTATTCCCTTGCTTTAGTTATCCAATCAAGTTGGATAATAGAAATAGCACAAAAAATGCTTCCACATCCTCATCCCTTCTTGAGGTGCATCAACAACAACATTTTGCTTCCATTTTTTGTAGGTGATTTCAAAGTCATAACCAAACATCTTTGTGACCCATTTTTGTTGCTTTTCTAAAAATAATCTTTGCTCCAAGAAGTATTTGAGACTATCATGATTTGTTTTTACCTTGAAGTGTTTTATACTAAGTTAGTTTTCAACATGTTTTTTTTAATTTTGGCAATGTGAGATGTATGAGGAGGTAAGTGTTTTGATTCCTATGGATGCTTATCAACCATTTAATGTGTATGGCTATGTTAGTTAAATTTGAAATCTAAAAAGGCATAACTAATTTTCAGATAAATTTCAACCCTCTATCCTCACCACTAAAATTATTTAGTTAATATTCCATAAAGGTTAAATCAAGGTTTTAATAAAATTAAAAATAATAATATTTATATATAGAGATGTGTGAAATTTATATAGATCTACCAAGTTCCGATAGGAATCAAATCTCTAGAGGTGCAAACATTTTATTAAGTTTTGCACTCAAAAGTGATTTGCATCTTGAGATATTTGATCCCTCTTGGTGCTTGGTGGATCTAGAGTTAAGATGGACCTTTGTTGGTTTTATTACAACTCACCATATGAGAGCCCCAAGGGTTAGTTCAAGTGGTCTAGAGCCAAAAATTTATTTGATATTGTTGCTAATTGTTGTTGATCACTGGTTCGTCTCTCTTCGATTCTCTTAGGCGAGACCTTGTAATTAGGGTCATACTTAAGTGACGCCTAGAGCTTATTTCATATTCACCTAATGGATTGAGTACTCTAGATACAATTTCTTACCATTATCGTTTTTCGCGAATCTAGCTATGTAATTAACCTTGCATAATACATACTTAGCATCATGAAGAGCTTAAGTCACAAATGATAAAAAATCCACAAGTGCTTACAAGATAATTTGAACACTTGATTTACCTGATTTACCATCTACAAAATATGAGAAAATACCCCAAAATTTATATCCTTTCATTCCAAATTAAAAATAAAAAACAAACTCACAATATAAAAATTCAAATCCCTTTAATTAATACAAAGTATATTTTAAAAAATATACTGATGTTTTATCACTATACAATTTTTGCTTTAAACAAATATATATAAATAACTTATCAAAAATACTTACATTTTAAAGGATACTTGAAGTATCTTTTTCCTCTTTTAAATAATATTTGTAACTTTCTTACATTTTAAAGGATAAAGTATCTTTTTCCTCTTTTAAATAATATTTGTAACTTCAAGTTTCTGTTCGTTGTGTTAATTTTCTATTGTTATCGATAGAATATTAAGACAAATCAATAATTTCTTTTTCCTATATAAATTTAGTATATTATTATTTACAGAATTATTACTATAATATGAATATTTTTTTATTAATTTAATTATGCAGAATACATATTTATTACATTATTATTTTATTCATATATTATTAATTATTAATTTCGATTTTAGAAATAATATTAATTTTATAAATTATAATTATAAAAAATAATTAAATATTTTCCTTTTTATAAATGTATATTTATATATTTGATACGAAAAGTATGTATATATATTTTATTTATTATATCAAAATTCATCATGGTACTTAGAGAATTGAATTTGGTTAAAAAAAAATATCAATCTTTTTTCTTAACGGCCTAAAATAATCTCAATTAATAGTTTAAATATTTTTCACGATAATTTAAATTAATACATACTTATATAAATAAAAATAACTAAAACATATTTAATAAAAAAATTCAAAAATAAAAATTAAATTCATTGAAAAAGCCAAAGATAACCTGTTTTTCTCCTTTTCAAAATTACACACTCAATAATTACATCATTTCCACTGCATCAATTAGTCAAAGTGTAATTACATAAATTTTATTATTATGAAAACTCCCACTTAGCTCTAACTCCAGCTAATCATTTCCACTGCATCAATTAGTCAAAGTGTAATTACATAAATTTTATTATTATGAAAACTCCCACTTAGCTCTAACTCCAGCTAAAATGGCATTGAGAAAAAATGGAGAAGCGTATAAATACCTCCCATCAATATAATCCCCAGAATCCTCAGGATACGGCATTTCCTGTCGGGGAAATTGACTGGCGAGATAGTCAGCAATACCCCACCTCATCCAAACAAGACATTGCAGAGCGCCATATAACCATCTGCCAAATGGCTTCATACCCAGAGTTCCTAGTACTGTGCTCCATGATACAATGCATAGTATCTCCAACACTATCATACAAATCATAAACAACCTAAGCAGACGAAGATACCTCCGGGAGCAACTTTCATGATAAAATGTAATGGAGGACCACCGCCATAAGAGCAGCCAATGAGATAAGCCCATGCCCAAAGAAAAGCTAATGGCTATGATTATTACAATAACTCTAGGTTTAGAGAGTGGCATAGAGTGGGTATGATACCATTGGTTAGCGCCTCCTTCCAATGCAACCAGCACAATCCAAGTGATAGAACAAATCAAATTGACAAAACCCATCATAAAGTATAAGGGTCTAAGGCTAAGGCGAGAACCTCTGAAGCGTAACACTTGGCAGACATTACTGTTATTCTTACTAGATCTGACGGTAGCAGCGGTGAGAAACGCAATTGGAGAAAACCCCCCTCCACTGTGTCCCGGAAGATAATCTTCCATTGCCCTTCTGGCGAGGAGGGCGCTGGAGAAGCCATCGGCTTTAAACCAGAAAGTGAGTGCAATGTTGATTAATACTTCTGTCAACATTGGCACTATAATTAAGGAAAAGATGTTGTATTCTTCAAATGAAGAGCATTTTCCGCTACCAGCGATGTAGTTTTTGAGGGCAGACGATACGCTGATTCTTCCTCTGGCTTTGTTTCCTTTGAGTTCCAAAAGTGTTATCAGCTGCTTCGTCCACTCATCATCGCTCGCTGAATGCACTGGAATGCATATGCAACTGTCTGAAAGGGCCCAGGGCCAAAGAGAATCAAGTAAGCTACAAACTGCAGCTGGGGATTCGACCTGGGGGTCTCCCTCTATCAATGTATCATTCTGCACACGCAACAGTCCCTGGTTGCAGCCATGGCAGCCATTACGGAGGCACTTCTCACAGGGGAGTAGGCACTGGGAATCAGGCAGTCTTTTCAGTATTCCAGGCATCCCATGAGCCAGCATCTTTGTGATCCATGCCAATTTGTCGAATACAATGCACTGACATCGATGCGGGGATCCACTGCATTCCCTTGTGCGGATCTCTACAGTTTTTGATACATCTTTTAAGGGAAGGAGCTGTAGAAAGACGGAGTTCAGATTATGAACATTGGACATATACTCCATGAATTGCTGCATCGAGGAATTGGGGGGCATCTGCTTTGACAACATTACAACGTGACATTCACCTATACGTTCCTGACAGGTTGTCACTCCCTCCCCCCGATATGTCTCCAGGTACTCCAAGTCCAATTCATCTATTTTCTTCAATTTCTGACCTGTTACGGTGGTCAGTACATCCTTGGCACCAATATCCAATTTAGGCGGGCCCCTCAAAATACATCTATAGAAAACTGCCAGATTTCCTATACATGTGATTCCTAATGCAGGAAATGTAACAGAACCCGTTAAGGCATCACTTAATTCAGCCTGTCCAAAGGCAAGTCCACAGAGCCAACCCAAGCAGCAAACTAATTTTATAATAAACCCAAAGTGCATCATGTGGCGGATTTTCTGCCCCTTTTTAAATATTGCCATTTTACAATAAAATGGGAGGAGGAAGTAATTTTCACAAACCATATAAACCAGAGCTATGAGTACTCCGCAACTTGTCCCCGCCGATTGTGCTTGCAGCGGCATCATCTCCATCGCCAGTGCCAAGAGAGCGAATAAGCAAAGCAGGAGCAGAAGCTTGGTAGTAGTAATGGCCGCCATGAACATACTCTCTCTTCTCCTGCAGCCACCAGTGTCTCCAATCGACTCCTGTGGAAATAACAGTTTCCCAACTCAACTACCGACAATCGAACCGTTCCTTAGTTGTCTCTATGTCTCGTACGAGTGTTTGTTTACCTTGCAACATGTACGCATGAGCTCCGCTTTAAAGTTGGTCCCCTCCAGAACATTTAACGTCACATCGTCGTAGCTTTTATTATAATTGATGTAACTTTATTCTATTCCCATTTCATTGTCTTACTTTTCTCATAAATTAATGTTTTATCCGATGAATGAGCGGTGACCGGGTGCGTAGCTTTTATTATAATTGATGTAACTTTATTCTATTCCCATTTCATTGTCTTACTCTTCTCATGAATTAATGTTTTATCCGATGAATGAGGGGTGACCGGGTGTGTAGTTGAAGTGGTAGGTTTAAATTTTATTGGGAGGTGTTGAGGGTGGAAATTATTTATGGAGATGAAAAATTATTCCATGAGTGTAATTTTGCATAATTTTAGTGATATGGACAAACCATTATTCTATTCAACATTGGGACCAACTCTAACTTTGTTTGGGGAAAAGGAACTAAAGTTTTATACTCTATATCTTATTTTTCACATAAATTGAGGTTTTATTCTTTATTAAAACAATTTTCACGTTTCACAATAAAGTTTATAGCATAATAACTCAATCTCTATAGATAGAATATTGATTATCTAGTAATGACTTTTTTCTTTATCAATTAATTTCAAAATGACATTAACCGTGTTTTCATTATTCCAAGAGATAACATACACTCCAAAAAAAGATGAACATGAATTATAACATGTTTAACATAGTTCTTGCATCAAACATATTTAGGAGACAAAATTAAATGGGTAGGCATGCAAATATAAATCCATTACCAAAAAGTACATAGTTTCCCTGAATATTATTAAATTATCAATCACAATGCACCTTAGTCATAATTATGAAAAAAAAATCAACATTTCATTAGATACAATGAGAGCACCAATGATATATCGCTTCGGCGATATATGATGTATTGTGATTGTTCAGCGGGGATTCGCTCCCTCACTGAAAAAAAATGAGAGCACCAATGAGGGTGCCACACAGAGGAGTATAAAATCTAAGTCATGGCCCTCTAATTGACTTCCTTCCCATAATATGTTGCTTACAATAATGTTTACAAAGAAAAAAAGAAAGTGAGCCAAGGGGAAGAGTCTCTTTCAATATCATTGATACTTCTAACTTTTTACATGGAGTTAGAACATGTTATGATAACAAAAGGACTTACCTCCCTCTCTTAGTTTTTGCAACATAATAGTATGAAATTTTTTTATCCTTTCTCCTTATACTAAGCTCTCTGCCTATAAACTCAATTGATGTATTAGTTGGTACTAACTAATCCTTTATTTTTTAGGGATTAGTTGGTTTTTAATGAGGACTACTTTCCTTTGTGCTGCAAAATTAGGAAGTACTATGCTAAGAATAGGCAAAAAAATTACTTGTTCTTTCAACCAATTTCTCCCTTCAGAAGACATTCCATTTGACAACTAGAAAGGAGGCCCAATTAGCAATGAACTTTATCTATTGTGTTCGTTGCACTAGTGCCTTAGGAGTGATGAGATACTTGAGCAACACTTGAGCCAAAGGATGAACATTCTAGGGTGTTTATTAATGTGGGGCATATGTGGTGTATTTATAGATAATTCTCAGCTATCATTATTCCTCCTCATTTAATGTTCGCTCTACCCCTACATTAAAAAAAAAATGTCTAGCCCTATTTTTTAAAGATGTTTTATGGGAGGAAATGAGTGAATTATAGATTTAATTAGGGTCCATCTTGTCAAATATGGTTGGAGTAGATTTTCCATGTTTACAAATGTGGGTATGGTCTCTTTTCATACCACAACTAAGAGATGGACTCTCACAATTTTAAAAATATTTTCTTATCTATTGGGGCTATGCAAAAGCTATTTGATCATCTAACGTGCAGGAGAGGCCATTGGACACCATCCATGTTGTTTAATCCATGCAACCTTTGATATTGAACTATGCCACTATGAATTACCCATTGGCATTATTCCAATCACTTATTCTTGTAGTGCATGTGCTTACATCCAATCAAATAAAAGTTCCATCCTTCATTCTTAACAAGTCTAGTTTATGAGTGGGCATATTATTTATGATTTCATTGACTTCATGAGCCATCCGAGCCTTTAGTTCCACACCTCTCTGAGCATCATCCAAATATTTCCTCACCAACTAGTTATGGAGATCATCAATTTCTAGGTAGAATTGTACATGTTCTAAGACTTTTGTGGCATCCTCCATAAAATAACCCTACATCGTGCTCTTGATTTCCTCGAGGTTTGCACACATCTTGGCCCATCCTCAAATATCTCCTCACGTTTGTATTTCCAAGCATCTTTCTCTTTTTTTTCCACAACTATCTCAACTCACACCTTTACCCGTTTCTTCTTAGTATCATCTAACTTTTTTTTTTCTTGCTAAGGTATTCGTTTCTCCTATTGATGAAGACATGTAAGCTTGTTGCCTCCTCTGTGTTATCTTGTCAATGCAATTTCCAATCCTCCATTATTTCAACAACCCATCAATCCTTTGTTGCATCTATGATGTGTTGAAATCTCCCACCTCATAAAATATGATGGAAGTAGGGGGCATTCTCATGCTTCATGCCCCAACTTGGCCTAAATACTGGAAGTTTAACCTATTCCTTGGCTCCATCTATGTGGGTTGTTAGTTACAGGGAATCTAATTTTGTATATTTTAAAGAGGCAACATTCTTAGTGAGGGATAGGTTTTTGGCTTTAAGAATAGGATTTTCACTAATTACAAACTGACTTCCTATATCAACCTTTTCCCTTATTCCAACATTTGGTAGACTATGGGAAGTATTGATATTGCAAGTGTGTTATTTATGGCCTTAATTTTCTCCAATCTTTCCTTAAGCATGGAGATAGGCCTTGTAGCTACTTGTGGATCATATCTTATAATGATCATCTTGCAGTCCAACATCCATTTCCTAACCTCCATTTCTCTTACCCTTGTTTTCAAGTACTAGTTATGTATGCCCACATGTTAAGTTCATACCCTTATATCCCTACTTTGGGTACTTAATAGTTAGTGTATTAATATATGAGTTCATCATATTTGAATCAAAACCATTATATAGCTAGTTAGTAGTTACCTAATATAAAATGGGCCCTCTTTAGAAAATAAGGTCCATTAGATGGTTGGTACCCATTAATTATTTGACCACAAGAATTTATGGTTATTACTATTAAGAAGCTATTTATAAATTTAGACGGATATGGAATTTTATATTAAGTGATTTATGTTTTGGATACTTAATCAAGGAGGTTACCTCATTGAATAGGTCATGAAAATTGGTTTTTATCTTCTAGAATTATAATACAAGGGTATAATTTTCAAGTTTCATTTCATTGTCTTTTTTGTTTTCTTTCTTAATCTAGCATGCACCAATAATCAAGAAAAAATCATTTAGGCTATATATATGTGTATTCCAACATATTTAAATCAAATAAAAATCTATCATTTAATAGGTAAATAAATCTATGATTAGGTAAAAATAAATTCATAAAATAAAGTGGAGTCACGTAGTTGCATAACCTTGTAACCTCTATTGGTGCCCCTTCAAGTAGTACTACAATAGACAACACTTGTATACATAGTTTTCTCCTACTACCATCAAATCTGTTAAGAATCCTACAGGAACACCTAAAAATAACCTTACATAAACCTTTTGGTTATCTTGTTGATGTAGTACATTGAAAAAATATTCAAGGAGATCTCTCTCTAGTATCTTGGAACTAGGTAATATTGATAATTGTACATTTTGGTCTCCCTAGTTAGTGACATGAGAAAATCTACAAACTACTATCACTGGAAACCCATATGTATATCAAAGAGATATAACACTTAAACCTCATTTCTTCTTAGGAACTTTCAAACCCTAGTTTCTATAGCACATGCCACAAATTCGTACATAAGGTGGAATATAATGAGTTGGGAATTCCATTAGTGTATTAATACTTAGGTTGGAGTAGAAACTCCTCTCAAATTATTAAAACAAAGAGTGAATTTTGGTAGGACCATTTTGGGATACCTATCTCAAAAGATTCCTTATGCAGTGTTAATCATAGTGGTACCACTCTGTAATAACTTATTTTTCTATGGATTTTACCATACCATTATAGGGGACCTATCTAAATAGATTCCTTTTGTGAAGCTATCCACATTGGTATAATTCTCAAATAACCATTTTGGTGGGCCCATGGAATACTTGGTTACTACTTGAAACTTGACCATAAAAAATTCACCCAAGTTCACAACTAGTTCATGGAGGCTAGCCACTATGCCACTAAGTTCAACAAGATTATTCAATAATAGGATACTAAGATTTCCACACTATAAATTATGGTTCATGTAATATCAAACATGCATGAATGAATCAATATGTTGGTAAATAACATCATAGTAAGTTTTCCACATTTGAGGAAATAACACATGAATTCTCTAAAAGGGGAAACTTTTCTAGATGAGAAAATTGGAATAAATCTCCCTCTCATGATAAACATGTCCCCAAACACTCCTTTTAGGATAACCATAGATGGAAGAAACATTGCAAAACATATTTGGACAAGTTTGAATGTTCCCACATAAGAATTTGGGTTACCTAGATGGAATAATATTTTTGTCCCTAAGACATTACTAATGACTTGATGAAACTATGAGTATGGGTGTTATGATTAAATAGATATCATTGGAAATGGTTTAGAATGGCATAAGAAATCCTATGGCAAGTAAATTTATTGGACATATCTTTTCAAGGACATATATAGTGGTTTTGACATGGAAGTTCATTATTTGGGAAAGTTGATGAAATTGACCAAAAAAGCATACTGGAAAAATTTATCACAACCTTGGAGAAATTGGTAATCCACATGGAGTACATGACTAATTCCATATTTGAAGAATGATTTCATAGTGGTTTAAAGGATGAGTTTAAATCATGGATTTTAATGAGTTATTTAGCTACTCGGTTGGATGCTTATTAGTGGGATTGAAAAGCATGGGTTGTAGCCAATGCATATATAAAATGTCACACTTTTATTCCTTTCTGATTCTCCACTCTATCATCCAAAACAAATGACTCTCCCTCTTAGCCTTTGTAAGCCCACAAATTCACCCTATGAGAATCCTTCAAGTGTTAATGTCTCAAACTTTTCTATAATTGTGATAAGAATATTTCAAAGGGAATACATGAAAGGAATGAGAACTATTTCAAATCGATGTGTCCTAGGTTGGCCACCCCAAGGAAATTTATGAACATGTTACCCTAGAGATTGGATTAGATGGCAATACCCCTTCCCCTTAAAAATAACACACCTAAAATATTCTTGAATGCAACCATAAATGCCCCTTCATCCTTTATCTTCCATTTCTTCTCTAAAAGCACTAAATTAGATCATCTACGTCAAGTAGAAAAGGTGATAAGTTTATTTGATAGTGGCAACACTCACTATATTATTCTAAGGTGCATGGAAAATGAACCCATTGTTATGTTCTTGTGGCACACAATTTTAAAATTATGATATCCAACAACATTTTGATGAAATGTGATTGAAAGTGTGATAATGTGAAACTTAAAATATCAACTCAAATCCCACTTTTTTTCTCTTGAAATGGGAATATATGATGTGGTTCTAGTATCAATATTGTTAAGAACAAAATTTTTGGTTCTCATAGATTTCAAGAAATTATACATGAGTTTATTGTACGTAAAACTTGTTATATAAATTCCACTATAGCATTATTTCCCAATTCAATAACAACCAAATTATGCATATCACAATTATCTACATAGGATATCTACTTTGATTCATAGTTGATATTGAATAAGCAACAAGTTACTAGTATTTGACATGCCCCTTTCATGAGATGAGCATGACTATGGTACTTTAGTAATTTCGAGAAGTAAACCACACAATGTGCATTTTTACTAATATCATTTCACACAAAATAATGAAATTGAAAATATTATTCAAGAATTGTTGGAGTCAAGTATCGTACCTCCCAACAATAGTCCTTACACATCATAAATGGTCATGGGATTCAATAGAAAAGTTAATTTGTGCATGTGTCTACATTTTATTATTCTCAATAAGTTTACCATCAAAGGAAGATTACCCATGCCTTTTATTAATGATGCCTTCGATGTGTTTCATAGTGCCAATCTATTTACTTAATTTCCCTTCTGCTCAAGATACCAAAGGATCAAGATGAAGAAGGTGGGCATTCCTAGGATAACCTTGCAAACTCATAGAAGCCATTATGAGTTGTTAGTTACACCCTTTCCCCTTTTAAATTCCCAATACACATATTACATCTCATCTATATTCTTTAATGATATATTTATCCATACAAAAAAATTGATGGAAATAAAAAACCCTTTTCAATGGAAAAAAATAGTAAAAAATGTGAAATCAATGCTTCACCTTTTTTTGTGTTTTAAATTTTCCCTAAAATGATTTCACCATAAAATTGGAACCTTTATCCTCAATAATCTATAAAGCCATAAACTTAATCTCTAAACCATAAGACTTATATATCATCACTACACAAGGAATTTGTATTCAATTCATAACCTCTTATTGTGAATATGGGTATCACTAGCAAGTTCTATATAGTGGGAATTGGTCTCAAGTTCATTGTCATGGCCAAGGAAAACAAGGTCTTTAGGATATGAATAAAAAACCATGAACAAGGCCTCAAACCACCACATATATCCTCTTTGATGGATCTATGGCTTATGGGTTGGATATGGACACCATTAGGAGATTTTTTGCACTATAAATGGGACATAGGGCTTCAACCATGGTAAAAAATGAAGCGTATGCTCGTTAGGAAATATTTGAATATTATTGAGCTCAAGCTTTATGAGGTAGTCTTCTAACCACCACACATAATATTTGTATAGAATCATTGGAAGTTTATTAGGCATTTGATCATCATTAGTAGACTTTTCACACTATGACTATCTCTCAAGAGATTTACTACATAGGGGGAGGAAAATAATGATCTCAACCACTACATAAATATTTTAGAGCTCAAAGTTCCATGGACTATGAAAAACCAAACAATCCATATCGAAGGGACAATTATTTTAACGGCAGAAGGTCAACACCATTAGGATGTCTTCTGCACCATTGATGGTTATTGAGACCTTAATCATGTTCAGGGGAGGAAAACAAGGGAGTTTGACACTACATGAATCTTCAAAGGCTTAATTATGATGGAGTCCTTAAACCACAACATGTGGAAACATTAGGGACATGGGTTACATTAGAAGGTTTTACATTAAGAATTGGTATTGGGTCCTTCACCATGGTTGGGGAGACAATCAAAGCACTTATTTCCTAAAATAATATTATTAGGTTCAATCATAATTATTAAGGTATTAAACCACTACACAAATCCTCCCTAAGACATATTTCATCAACATGTGGGATATTTCCACCATTAGGAGTGTTTATGCACTTAGTTGGGTTTGGAGGCCTTGACCATGGTTAAGGAAAGAAATTTCATCATGGGTACCTATATTAATATTCTCAAACTAATGAAATGTGAATAAATTCTCAAATCAACACTAAAGAATTTTATATGCTATATTTAGTCTCCAGTAACTAAAATGAATGCCATTAGTAGGTTTTCCAAACAAGAATGGGTCTCAAGATTGGCACCAAGAACAAGGGAGGAAACAAGGGCCTTAGGCCATAAAGTGATATTACCAACTCAAGTACCATGAAAAACGTCTTGAATCACCAAAACTTTACTCTCCAATGTATATGTAGCCTTTAGGTCATATCTCAATGCCATTAGGAGAGTTTGCACACCCTGTTTAGGTCTTGGGTCCCTAACCATAGTTGAGAAGGAAAATTTGATTCTTAGAACTTATATGAATTTCAAAAGGTTCAAGATATGTGACATCCTAAACCCAAAAAAAAAACTTTTTAGGTGATATTTAATCTCCTATTACGAATATGAACACCATTAGTAGGTTTTACAAAATAATAATGGGCCCTTGGGTTATGCATAATAACAAAGCGAGGGGGGGAATGGCTTAAATCCCTAAAGGAAGTGTCTTGATATAAAGCACCATGAATCATGCATAAAAGAATGAAATAAATCCTCTCTAAAGGATTTTTGACCACCATGTGGAGTATGGGTATTTGTAGGAGGTTTGGCACACCATAATTGGATATTAGGGCCTTGGCCATGTATAGGGAAGTGTTGTAGCTACTACAACCCCTCCAAAATTTTGGTTTCATTTAAATTTTAGAGCCCCATAATGTCATGTGAACTATATTCCTAAGTCACTAAAGTCATGTGTGGTTATACTTTTCTAAGTTTTCAAGTCTTCCGTTAGGAAACCTAAGTGTCAAAATTATTTTCTTTCATATGCCTAACTCTTGATACTTTCATAGCACACTTCCTAGAGACAAGAAAGTGCACTCTTTTCCACTAGACATGTCACACTCATTTTTGATATTCAGAGCGCACTCTTGGGATACAAGAAAGAACGCCTCTTGTTGGTAGAAACAACATAGTTCTCAGAGTAGCCATTGAACAATTCTTAGAGATAGTCATTGCGCAATTCCCAGAGAGTTATTGCACATTCCTTGTTGACCATTAGTGTGCATTTCCTGTTGACATTGAGAGTGCACTTATTCAAGTTAGTGTTGTTACACTTACTGATATTCAACTCACTCTTGAATCCCATTTTCCCAACATGTATGGAGCACATTGATAAACCCTAACCCTAATTGTATGTCTTCTCTCCCTATATAAAGAGACTAGCCCAAAGCTCATTTTACAATCATCTTTTTCTTTTGAGCTATGCAAACTATTGGAGCACAAGGAGCTTCCTCTAAATCTTGGTTTTAAGTGCACCATCATTTGGATAAGTTTTTCAAATGGTGTTTTTTCTCGCTTTTACTTTTGCATGTGTCACTTTTTCTTGCTTTGGCTCTTGCATGTGTTGCTTCACTCTTGTATGTGTCACTTTTTCTCTCGCATGTGTTGCTTATCTTGTTAAAGTTACCTTGACACACCTTCTAGAGGTAGCTCTAGCACACTCTTTTGCATTAATTTATCCTATCTATCACAAGAACATGTGTTGGACACACTCCCATGGCATAGTGAAAATTTTCATTGAAATCAACATTTGCGTCATAAATACTTGCACCCTAACTACCACACTTGGAGATAAGTGTCGTTTTTTATCATTTTAGTGTATACATGGTGGTTTTTGGAACTGTGCATATTATTTTCATAAGAGTGATTATACATGTGTGCATGATCATTTTCAGGATCTGTCATGCATTCTCTTACTCTCCTCTTTGTTCCGTTGATCTCACACTTATTCAATTTTGGGATTCTTAGATGTCCTCACACCTTGTGCAAGATTTGAACATTCTTACCCTTGAGCTAAATTCATGATCATATTCCACACATTTAGTACCTATAAATCACTCTCTTTCATCCTACGCCTGCGCCATGCACTCATCACAAAGCCCCCTTTCCCTCATGAGTGAATTGTGCATCCCTAAGGCATAGTCCTTAACCCATGTATGTTGAAACTACACTCAAATTGAAACCAACTCTTTTCATGAGCACATTGTGCATCTACAAGCCACACTCATCATCCCCTCACTCCTACAATTGTGCCTTGTCCAAGGCTTGGGAAGTCTTTTCTTCACAAGTGCATGCACATTCCTAGTGAGCAAGCATTCCTCTTGGACCTGCTCTCTGTGCCCAAGGTTGTCCCTCTCTATCTCTTTCCCTTGTGTAGTGAGTACTTCTAGTGCTAAAACCTCCACCCCTTACCTCTTTAACCTATGCTCTAGACCCAAGAAGGCCTCTCCCTCAGTCCTAGCACATTGTACCATCATAACTGGCATTTTTCATGAGGAAACAAAGAAATAATAGGTGATTTTCGAACTAATATTTTCTTTCCATGAGTGAAATTCATTTGTAGGTACTCTTGTATTAACATCGAAGATGATGTTCAAGGAGGTCATCAAGAAGGGGTTTTAAAAGGACACTTATGGAGATAAGACACAAAGATACTATCGGGCAGAGGTAAAGAAATCATGGACCATGACAGGGAGATGAAAACCCATACTGACTTAGAAGGTTCTAGTACTTCTCCAAACCCTTTGGAGGGTGAAGATGACACACATATTAGACCAATCATGAAGAGTTGAAGACATAGTAGGAAAGATAATAACGTGGCATCAATACATTACAATGAAGTCTCTTGTCATAGTCGCCAAATTGTAGCTTCTCAAAGTGTGAACACAAGACTGTTATTTTGTTCCATGTATTCTCGCCACAATTTTTGTGGATGGAATTTTGTGATTTCTAAAATTAGAAAAAATTAAACTATGTGGAATTCCAAGGGTCACACATGGAATCTGAAGAGTCACTAGGAATTCCAAGGGTCATTTAGGAGCTCAAAAGTCATATGGGAGCATGAGAGCCATGATGGAGGTCAAGAGTCACACGGGAGGTGAAAGGTCACCTCATTTATTATAAATAAAACCCATAACTCAAGCAAAGGGCTTTTAGACATTTAGCCTTGGCTTCTCAAGCTTGGCATAGGAGAGGAGACCATTATTATGAGAAGTAAGTGGTGGATTAATGTTCCACTATTGGGGCTAGTGATGCATCGTTGTAATTGTGTATCTTGAAGCTTTCACTTAACGTTTCGAAGCTCTCAGAGCCGATGCACTTTCATGTATGTATAATGAATTTTGTAAGATTATTCTTTCATGTTTTCAATGTAAGTTTGTGTTTCATATGTACCAAAGAAAATGAATTATTTCGTTGGATTTGGTATACATATTTGAGTTTATCTTGAAATACCATATGAAATATTATTTATCTTAAAATGGAAAACATAAAATATTTTGTTATACTTTTGTAAAAATATTCAAATATCCAAGGGTTTTATATAGTTTCCCAAAAAAAATGGAATAATTTTATAGCAAAATATTTTTATCCCATAAAATTTGGATGAAAAAATTTATTAAAAAGAAAAAAGATGAATCTCGGGAGAAGCTCAATTGGAAATTTCCATGTTATGAAGTGTTGTGTAAATCATGAAAGGTTCAAATCCTCGTGGGTCAAACCAACCAAATAAAAAAAGAAGAAGATGAAATTGGTAGTATATTTTTAGAATAAAATGGTAAATTGGCCCATGGGAGAAATCAAGCCTTTGAACTTTTCATTGAGATAAATGATGTGCCTACAAATTTGGTACCAACTAAGCCTCATCTAACTTTTCCTCGGCTTATTTAACCTCTCCTTTTGCACTTGATAATGTATTTCTCAAATTTAATAAGTTCTTTGGAAGGTTAGAGATGATTTTATTATCTTGTGTTCCTAATGTATTTCTTGTGAAGGATATCGAGAATATTTGGTGTAGATCATCAAGGAATCCAACAAAGAGAAAGATATGGGACCTATCCCTTGCTGAAGGATTATCAAAACTCAGTGGGCTTAAGGAATTTTTCATTTCCCTATAGCTATGAAGTCATCAAGAAGCCATTTCCTATTTTCTAAGATTTTTGGAGTGAGGCAACCCACTCTTCAAGGAAGCTTCCCCTCAAATATATTTGTATAAATATAAAGAAGCCCATTGAGGTCAATTTTTTTATAGTAAGAATTAGCAGTAGACTAGTGAAGGCTTTTTGCTTGGAATTTTAGTCTTGTAATATTCTATGTATGAGCACATTTCTTGATTAATGAAAATTACTTTTGGTTCATATAATACTCTATTTTTAGGGATCTGAACCTCCTTAGGTTAGGACCCACCCCAAGTTTCTCAAGTCCCCACTTTTTACTTTTACATTTCATACATTAGTTCAGTTATACATTTTTGCAATTCCATTTATGAATATTGTCTTCTTCAGGGTCGAGAAATTAGTTTTCTTATACGTTTTTTCTTGCATATTGTCTTAGTGAATTTAGCCATAGTTATTTTATGAAATTTAGTTTTGTTTATCATGCAATGGCATGTTTATATGGTTTTTCTTCACTTGTTTTTCACATATTCATGCATCTTGTGTTATATAAATTTGTGTTTTGCACAGCAACAAGAAAACCAAAAATCATTATTTTGTTGAAAGAAATTGTTTTTCATATGCATAAGGAATTGGAAAATACACCCTAACCATCATTTATCCTTTTATCAACCTCTCTTTCCTTCAAACCACATTTATAGTGCACTTTTCTACTCAGTGGACTGTCCCTTGTAGAAAAACATGGACTCTTGTAGCAACCTACAATTTGCATCAAAATCCCATCTAGATTTGCATCCAAGGCATGGTTAGCCTTACTTGAAATGTTAGAACATCACCAAGACCCTGATAATGTATTTTGGAAGCCTAGATAGCTCATAGAATATTTTACCTAGTCATTGTAGCCAAATTTCATTTTTTCTGTAAATTAGGGTTTGTTGTTTGAATACTTTTCTTTAGTTGTAAGTTTGTTTCCAATGCACAGTAGAGTAGATATACTTTTTTTTTTTTTTTATAGTATGATTACTTTTTTTTCCTTGTTTTCCTACAAATATAATATATTTACTTGCTGCTCTTTCCTTAATTTAATTTTTTATTATTTCCAGTAGCATAGATAGTAGAATGATATTTGTGCAACCTAGTTTCCCTTAAGTTGATTTCACCTACCTTAGATCACAAAATAAGAACACATTTCATGTTGCACATATAATGTTGGCCTGTTTTAAGTTTGTATGAACCTTGAGTTGAAAATTGAAGTTGAGAGCCTTTAGGATTTGTAGCATTCTTGCTATAATAATGAACACCATTAAGCTACGAGGCTTTTCTCACCACTTACGAGACTTGAGGTTGTAACCATAGTCAAGAACATACATAATATTCTTAAGAATTATTTGGATATTGTCAATATCAAGAATTGTGAGTGGTTTTTTAATGATCACATAACACATTTGTAAGGGGACACATAACCTTAAATTAGCAATATAAGTGATAATAGTATGTCTTTGACACCAAGAATGGATCTTGGGACCTTTATCATGATTAGGGCAGGAAAATAAGGGTCTTGGGAATAATATGGTGATTATCAAGCTAGAGGGCCATAAGCAAGATATTAAATCATCAAACACACTATCTCAGTGGAATATTCGCCCTTTGATGTAATATGGGAACCATTACGAGGATTTGTGTATGATGAATGGTTCCAAAGGATTTGACCGAGGCCATTATTCTTACGAATTTGATCCAGGTGGATCTTGGTGGCTACCTGCCAAGTCCACCTGGACCCCCACCATTGTTTCTCTCAGCATTTTCAGTTTCCTTAATTGTAGCACAACTTACTATTTTTAACAGTTTTTTGGGTCGTGAACTTCCGGAGCCGTTTTGAGGCCCTAAACGATGTTTTTTGGGAAATCTGAGACAACATGGGTGGACCCATGTTGCCTCCCAAAGTGGTAGTACTCGGATAGATCTTTCTAACGAGCTATTGTACGCATCAAACAGAGATCGTATGCCAAACTTATGACCCCGGGAAGTTGATGTACCAATTTACCCAAACGGGGCCCATAGTTTGGCGTTTCATCATCTAGGGTTAGGTTTTGGAACGTTAAGGGTTTTCCATTGTTTCTCAACAATAAATAGGCCTTCGAGCCTCATTGTAAGATAGTTCAGAGGCATGTAGCCGCCACATCTCTTCTCAGAGATAAGCTACCATCGCCCTAGCTGGTTTATTTCCATTTCTGTTTGTAAGCATATTTCAGTATTTTACAGTAATGAAATGAAGTATTATTTCCGTTGCATATCTGTCTCTATGGTTATCTCTATGTTTTATTGCATTCATGTTTAAATCCAGATCAGTGGTATCAGAGCGGTCTGCTTTTTCTCTGTTTTTCTTTGCATGTCCCCAACAAGATCGGGATATAAGGAGTTAGGGCTTGAATTGGTCAAACATTTGCAAGACCAGCCTCACAAATCCCGACGGCCTCCCATGGTGGATGAGAAGAAAGATGAGGGGGTAGGAGATCCTATCAAAATCTTGCTTGAAGAAGCCCTCAAGCGACAACGAAACGCAATGATGGACAGCTTTGCCCAGATCCTTCAGCGGCTACCCAGAAGTGACGCATCGGCTTGGAGCATCTACTCTGGAAACGCCACGCCCTTTAAGGTACAAGTTAATTTTGAAATCCCCATATTCGAGGGTCCGATAGAAGTAGATGCCATAGATAAATGGTTAAATCTTCTAGAGGGTTATTTTTCTGTTCATGAATTTTCCAGTTGGGAAAAGATTGTTTTCGCTCTTCTCAAAGCAGCCCCCCACGTCAAGGACTGGTGGGAAACCTACTGCGAGCAGAAAGATGAAAGTACTGGCTCACTATTTTTAGCCGCACCCACCTGGAATTCATTCCGGGATGCCATCAAGGAGCAGTACTACCCTGTCGGGAGCTATGAGGATGAATACATAAAGTGGACCACGCTGCGGCAGGGAAGGGACCAAGATGTGCCAGAGTTCACCAATCTTTTCCATACCCTTCGCACAAAGTTGGGTATCAAGGATTCAGAGCAGCATTTGATACTCAAATATCGCGGCTGCCTGCACAAGTACATCCAGGAAGAAATAGAATTCTTGAACATCTCCTCGCTCGGCACAGCATACCGATATGCCATCAAGGTCGAGCAGAAGTTTAAACAAAAGAAGCGAGACTTTGGGTCTGTGAATCCAAAGCAAGGGAAAGGTGCCCCTAAACCACAGAACAAAGGACAAAACCAAGGCGGGGTAGCCCAAGACAACCCGCCAAAGCTGCAAGCAAAGAACAGTGCCGCGAAGCCGAAAAAGGACACAGGAAAATGGTGTGAGTTCCATAAGAGCTCCACTCACAACACAAGTGAGTGTCGGGCCAAGCAGTCACTGGTGGCTAAGCTAAAGGTCTCAGAATCAGATGCATGTTCTGACTTTGAGTCAGAACCCGACAAGGGGAATGACAAAGGGAAGTATATCATTGATGCGGATCCGAACACCACTATTGCTACCGCCAAGATCCAGAAAAATGAACCCAACGATCCAGAGGAGGAGGAGCAGCTCTTCCACTCCCAGATGTGGGTAAAGGGCTCCCCGCTACAGTTCATTGTCGATAGCGGGAGCCAAAAGAACCTAATCTCGGCAGAGGTCGTGAAGCGGTTGGGCTTACCGACCATAGCACATCCACAATCGTACACCATCGAGTGGCTTCACCAAGGACGGGATCTTCGCGTGAGCCAACAGTGTCGCCTTCCATACAACATCAATCCCTTCACGGATGAGGTATTGTGTGACATTGCTCCCCTTGAAGTTTGTGATGTATTATTAGGACAACCATACTTGAGGAAGTGACATGCTGTGTATGAATCAAGGCCCTGTGCTGTTATTATTACATTGGGAAATAAGTTGTACAAGATACCAGAGGTAGCACCGCCTACTGCCATCTCTTTGATTACGGCAAAACAATGCAGTAAGCTCATTTCCAAAACTGGGAAATTTGTTTTCCTGATGATACTCCCTCAAGGAAAGAAGAAGATGGTGGCCACGGTCTCCAGACAGAGCCCCTCCACACGACAACTATAGATGGACAAGGTCGTGGAGGAGTACGAGGACATCTTCACCTCCCCCACAAGGGTTCCTCTACACTGTCAGGTCAAGCACTCCATCGATTTGACCCCAGGAGCGCCACTACCCAATGGACCAATTTATCGGCACTCCATTCTCGAGAATGACGAAATCAAGAGGCAGATTCAAGAGCTCCTGCAGAAAGGTCACATCCGTCCGAGTTCATTGCCTTGTGGGAGCCCGATCGTGTTGGTACAGAAGAAGGATGGGACTTGGAGACTTTGTATTGACTATCGGACGTTGAACAAGATCATTGTCCATAATAGGTAACTGATCCCGCGGATTGATGACCTCCTAGACCAACTGAAGGGGGCAAAATATTTCAGCAAGATCGATCTGAAGTCAGTATATTACCAGGTACCAATCGAACCCTCTGATGTGTGGAAGACTGCCTTCAAAGCCAAGGAGGGCCTTTTCGAATGGTTGGTTATGCCTTTCGGATTGACGAATGCTCCTGCAACCTTTATGAGGCTAATGGATGACATCTTGCAGCCATTCACCAACTCATTTTTAGTAGTATACTTGGATGACATTTTTATCTTCAGCCAGAGTTGGGAAGAGCACCTCCACCACATCTGACAGGTTCTCCAAACACTGTGGCAACACAAGCTATGTGCCAATTTGGAGAAATGCACTTTTGGCATGACCTAGGTTCAATATCTGGGATACATTATTGATGAACAGGGGGTGCATGTGGATCCAACCAAGATCCAAGTTATTCAGGATTGGCCATCTCCAACCACTCTAACAGAGCTTCGCAACTTTCTAGGCCTTGCCAACTTCTACCGCAGGTTCGTGTTGGGGTTTTCTCATATTACTTGGCCCTTGAGTCAAGTCACCAAGGGAGGAGCGAAAGAAAAATTCTTTTGGTCTGAATCTCAACAGAAAGTATTCATAGAGTTGAAGGATCGCCTCTGCACGGCACCAGTGCTTGTGTTACCAAATTTACAACAACCATTTGAGGTCGAGACAGATGCCTCCGACTATGCTATTGGGGAAATCCTTACTCAACATGGACATACAGTGGCATATCACAGTGAAACACTATCAGACACAGTCCGGAAGTACCCCACTTATGATAAAGAGATGTATTCCATTGTGTAGGCCTACCAACAATGGAAGCATTACATTTTGGGGAAGGAAACGGTCATCCACATAGACCACTAACCCCTGCAGTTCATACAGACCCAAGGGAAACTACGGAATGATCGCCATTAGAAGTGGTCTACATACCTGCAACAGTTCCACTTGAATATCAAGTATAAGAAGGGCAACACCAATAATTTTGCAGATTGCCTCAGTAGACCATCGATCATGGCGTTAACCACCGTGCTCAACTCTTGTGGGCACGAGACTTCTGATTGGCCACTTCTATACAAAAGTGACCTAGAATTCAGCCACACATACCAGACACTCTTGGAGGGTCGGCATGTTCCAGATTTTCACCTCCAGGATGCCCTGTTATGCCACCTGGGTCACCTTTGTGTTCCTTCAAGCGAGCGTGCCAAGATGATTTGGGAAGCACACTACAGTCGGGCTGCTGGGCATTTCAGGGTCGATAAAATAGTGGCAGTACTGCAAAATTATTTCTATTGGCCGAATCTTCGACAGGATGTTGGGAAGTACATCAGATCATGTACTGCCCGTGCCATTGCCAAACCGACCATCAAGAAGCAAGGCCTCTATGCCCCATTGCCTACCCCTAGTCGACCTTGGGAATCCATCTCCATGGATTACATGTCAGGCCTTCCTTCCACTAAGCATGGAAATGACTGTGTTTTTTTGGTCGTCGACAGGTTCTCGAAGATGGCCATTATGGCGACCTGCAAGAAGAATATCACAACAGAAGCCACTGCTAAACTCTTCTTTGAATGAGTGTGGGTGCACTTTGGGATCCCACAGTCTATCATCTCAGATCGAGATAGTCAGTTCCTCAGCACAGTTTTGGTCCAGTCTCTGGTCAATGCTGGACACCAAACTCATGAAGTCCACAGCCTTCCATCCTCAAACTGATGGCCAGACAGAGGTTGTCAATAGGATGATTGTGCACATTCTGCGCATGTATAAGTCAAATCATCCATGTACATGGGACGAGAGCCTCCCCTATGTTCAACACAGCTACAACTGAGATCTTCACAGCTCCACTGGCCATAGCCCTTTTCAGGTGGGCTTGGGATTCCAACCACTATGCCCCATTGATGTGGCCATGCCACTTGCAGCTACTCACATAGATTCAGCTCATGTCCAGTCCGAAACAGACAAGGCAACCAGCTTCATTGAGCACATCCAACATATTCGCTAGCGGGTCCATGACATTCTGGAGAAATCAAATGCCAAGTACAAGCAGTGACATGATCAACATCGAGTGCCACACAAGTTCCAGGTGGGCGACAAAGTCTGGTTGCATTTGCAAAAGGAATGCCTTATTGGAGCCTATAGGAAACTGAGACCACTCCGATATGGTCCCTACACCATTACTAAGGCAGTGGGAGACAATGCATTCTAGCTCAACATTCCCCCATTCCTTGGCCTGCACCCAGTATTCAATGTGGATCGCCTTCGACCATACTTTCCACCATTGCTAGACACACCTGACATTGCAGAACAACTCACACCCATAGAATTAAATGCAGATTGCATGGAACAAGCTGCAACTGATCGAATCATGGACACATAGATCAAGAACACTCGCCAGCAGAATATCCAACTGTATCGAGTTGTCAAAGCAGGCCAACTCCTTCACCAGGGCAAGTGGTTCACCAGGGACCAAGTTCAGCCAAAGTTTCCTCATCTCATGGAGGAACTCAACGCAATGGGGACCATTGCTTCCTAAGGGGGGAGGAATGATCCAGGTGGATCTTGGTGGCCACCTGCCAAGTCCACCTGGACCCCCACCATTTTTTCTCTCAGCATTTTCAGTTTCCTTAATTGTAGCACAACTTACTATTTTTAGCAGTTTTTCAGGTCCTGAACTTCCGGAGCCGTTTTGAGGCCCTAAACGACGTTTTTTGGGAAATCTAGGGCAACATGGGTCCATGGACCGATGTTGCCTCCCAAAGTGGTAGTACTCGGATAGATCTTTCTAACGAGCTATTGTACGCGTCAAACAGAGATCGTATGCCAAAGTTACGACCCCGAGAAGTTGATGTACCAATTTACCCAAACGGGGCCCACAGTTTGGCGTTCATCTTCTAGGGTTAGGTTTTGGAATGTTAAGGGTTTTCCATTGTTTCTCAACAATAAATAGGCCTTCGAGCCTCATTGTAAGAAAATTCAGAGGCATGTAGCTGCCACATCTCTTCTCAGAGATAAGCTACCATTGGCCTAGCTGGTTTATTTCCATTTCTGTTTGTAAGCATATTTCAGTATTTTACAGTAATAAAATGAAGTACTATTTCCGCTGCATATCTGTCTCTATGGTTATCTCTTTGTTTTATTGTGTTCCTGTTTAAATCTGGATCAGAATTGGTGGGTTGGGAGTAGGGAATTGCATGGACCTTAGGACATAAATGATGTTTACTAGGATAAAGATCCATGAATGATGCCTACAAGCATAATAGATTCATGTATAACAAATATTTATCCTCTGGGTGGATTTCAAGTGTTGTTATAGATTTTTCCATAATAGACATGGGGTTGGGTGAATTGAGCATGCTTGGGAGATTATTTATGGTTCCCTCAACGTATACTATTAATTTATAAAACTATAGGATTAACATCAAAAAATATACAAAAAAAGTACCTACACACAAGTCAAAACTAACTTTTACAATTCAACATAATTGTATTAGGACATATGTATTACATTTTGTAATTGAACATAGGTATTACATTTTGTAATAAAAAGTAACATACCACGATTGGAACACTTGGATTTTCAGATAGTCATACTAAATTCCTAGTATAAAAATTATATATTTCGAAAGCTATTTTGATTTCCTATATTTCATCTTCTCACTTGATATTCACATGAGGTGTGCAACTACTAGCAATCATCCCTATGAATCAATAGATTGTTGTTTCTCCATAAACCATAATGGTAAATTAACAAGTGTTTTCTCCATATTTGTACTAGTGATTTCTTATTTTGAATTCACCCAAGTGAAGTGAAACATTCCATAGTAACAAGCTTACTAAGGATGTTGTTCATTAGTGTGGAGAATCATCCCTTTAGTTTTTCTACAAGGTTTTTCTATTGTGCATGGTGTTTTGATTGGTGACAATAAGATGTAATTGATGTCAAAGGGGATGTATGAGATAAAAAAAATATTACTCATGATGCCTAAGGAAGCAGTAGAACTCTCTATGAAGCAATATAACAGCTAGATCTCTTACAAGTTCTCATCAAGTGAAGTTGAAGGTGCTTGAGGTTATTTTAGTTCTTCATGAAGTTATGATGTCCAAATGATCCTATAAACTATATGGTTATGTATAGCTTGTTGATAAATTTCTAATGGTATATCCTGATCTGAAAAACTCCTCCCACATAAGGATATATGGTCATTTGAAAAATAATATTAGTTAAAGGGTGAAACTGTAGAACAAAACCTAAATTAATAATGTGTTAAATAGTGAGCACCTTTCAGGCACATCCATAATCCTTTGATAAGATAAATAATGGATTTCCATTGAACTTGAATGAAGTTTAATTGTTTAACGAGTGTGTAACTTTCCATTAATAGGATGACTCTAGGAACTAATTACAAAATTAAAGGACAAATAATAATAAGAGTTACACAACCTTTAACATGTCTTCCTCCTTGACCTGGATGATGACACATGGAATAATGATGTCATTATAGTCATCTTGACAAATCATCTAATGAAACCATCATTAGTGACGTGGCACCACCAAAGGCCATCATTGGACAGGTAAAGTTTAGCCATATCTAATTGGTGAAAACTCCAAATGTGGGTGACATGTGGCACCCCTCATGGGATTCCACATGGCATAATGATATCATGATGATGTCATCACATGGATGACCAATGAACCTAAGTATTTGGTCATATGGAATAGTCACAAGGACCTTGACACACAATTTAAGGCTTAAGAGGCATGGTCATATTAGTGGTTTTATGGAAAATAACTAATGGAAGTTGGCCCATGGTCAACCAGCTTAGCCCCAGGACCACATGGTGCATATATATACATACATACATATACATATACATACATACATACATATATATATATATATATATATATATATATATATATATATATATATATATATATATATATATATATATATATATATATATATATATATATATATATATATGACCAAGTGAAATCAACAATCATCACTCGCCTCTCACTACATGAAGTCTATGGTCATTACAGTTCACTAAAAATTGTTTGGTCTCGGTTGCAAATCGAGCGAGCAAAGTCTTTGGTTTCTCTAGTCTATATATTGCAGCATACGTAGTCCACAAAGTACTTAGGAATATATATATAGATATGATCATTACAGTTCACTAAAAATTGTTTGGTCTTGGTTGCAAATCGAGTGAGCAAAGTCTTTGGTTTCTCTGTCTATATATTGTAGCATAGGTAGTCCACAAAGTACTGAAGAATCTATCTCTCTCTCTCTCTCTCTGTATATATATATATATATATATATATATATATATATATATATATATATATATATATATATATATATATATATATATATATATATATATATATATATAGTTTTAGCTCAGAGGTATTCCATTCTATAGGGATTAATGCATAGGTGGTTTTGACTGGAATACTCTCAAGGATCTTCTCGGGATCCAAGGTAGACCATTTTAGATTAACTGCAGCTTTCACAAAGAAGCATATACATATCTATATCAATACGTGATTAACAAAGCAGAAGAAGATAAATTACCTTAGTCCTTGGTGCAACCTTGCTGGAGAACCCAATGTAGAAAAGCGGAAGACCCCTCTACCAACTCCTAGATCAACACCTGCACATAAACAAGACGAATACTAATCCTACAACATATAAAATCTGATGATTAAAACATTACTACATAAATATATGAAACAACATGCATATTAGCTACTCATAAGTTATGGTATTGAATCAACATGTAAATAAACGTAACAATAACACCATCAAGTAGACAACACAACAACAGATCTACATTATTAGAATGAAAAAGAATCTATTACTCCAGCGCCTTTCTCTCTCTCTCTGAATCTCTTGACAGCATAAAAACTATATCTCATACAAAGTTTTGACAATTATTTGACAAACATTCGACCTCTTTCACAATGACCAAGCCTCCAATATATAGATGGTGAGAGGCTCCTCCTTTCCATTTCTCTCATGAGTTCAATTGAGGCAAAAGCTAGGATGTTTCCTCTCTTTATTTATCTTTCCCTTTCCATGAGACTCTATTAGGAATAGAAATGTCCTTGGTTAGGTCGGAGGTAGATGTTTCCTGCTGTCCGGGCTGACATTTGAGTGAAAAGCGGAGTGTCAGTCAGTCAACCCGCATTTTGGCATCTGGAAACTCACAAATCTTGAGTAACACTCCCCTTTAGTAAAAGAAATGAGTTAACTTAGGGAATAACACCATTGGCCAATACATGGAAAGCATTATAACTCTTCTTTCCTATTTCTGGGGTGTGTTACCCTAGAAAATAGGTCTATGATTTTGGTCTAGTTTTCAACCAATATGTATTTCTCCTCTAAATTGATGAGGAGGTGATTTTCTTGTATAACATATGCCCCCTAAAATTTGAGGTCAGAGATGAAGATGATGTTTGAAATACATTATAAATTTTCTTGGAAAAATAGAGAGAGGATCATAGCTTCAGGACTACGGTAAACCTAAAATAAACCACCAATAAACATAATTCGGAACTTGTGTCGCAATATGATCATCCTGACGAGCTATCTCGAAAAACAATACACATAGCTTGGGAGAGGAAGCAAGGCTAAGTGATGTAAGCCTCTACCCAAGGTCTTGGTCGTCGCTTTATCTCAACAACATATTTATGCAAATGTGAATAAAGGAGTTGAGGTCGAACAGGTGAGAAATCATTTGATTACTAGTCAATAATGAAAATTGTTAAGAAACGCGAGGATGACCACCAATAAGGATGATGGTATCCAAGATTCACAATACATACAATCTAGCTAGTGTGAAAAATGATGTTATCGTCGAACACTCTTAGAATAATTCAACTGGGAACCAATGATGAATGTAGAAATCTTGTAGATTCACAATCTCAGGCAATTTACTAAAGCACAAGACAAGAATCTACTTCTACTTTCAACCAGAAAAAGGCAATAGATCGATGAAAACAATAAGAACAACAAGAAGATAAATCAATGGCACATAACACAAGATGTATCTGGGGAAAACCACTGCTCAAAACCCCGCTATCTATATTGCATATATCATAAATATGAGTGAAGATACAAATCTTGTTCTCACTAGAACAATTCCGCACAAGTATTCTCGACTCTCTTAGTTCACAAGCAAGCTCAAGCTAAATCCTTAGCCTATTCTACAGCTCTACAAGCCCCTATTTCCTTGAACAATTCCTATGGATGAATATCCCATATTAATGGGAATCTAGTGCATCCAAAACTACGCAATCCAAACTAGGTCTAGTTCCCGATTGCATGCATGATCTATACAACTCAGTAAATCATACAACTAATAGTATACTGTCCCTTCACTCTAGTCTCAACTGGGTCTTTCTCTAAATTGACATGCATGAGTTTCTCATGAGGGAATATTCAATTTACTGGAGTAGCACTAGTGGATGCATTAGTGCACCAACTAAATGTTAGTCCTCTATTAGTTTCTCAAACAGTTTGGAACTAATTTAACTGAACATAACTCAGTAAACTAAGTGATCTGATTTCCAACTCAATTTAAACTCATACTGGACCCCTAAACTTAGGGAGAACATATACATGACTACAAAAAGACTTCCATCTTGAAATTCATAAGCTAATTAAGTTAATTAAACTTAATTAACTATTTACAAGTTACTATGAGAATACAATTCACTTTTAGTTCTCATTTTAATTCAAGTACAACTTAAACTGGAATTTCTTGTTGCCATATCTCTACACTCCATCTCAACAAGAAAGGGATTATCAGCTACCATGATCCTGTCTCTTTGAAACTCGAATTTACATCTTGACAATGCCTTTGTCAAAATGTCAATATCTTTCCCCTCCATGGGAATGTACTCTAAAAACATAATCCACCTCAATACACAATATTTGAGATGATGATATTGGATATCAATATGCTTGGACCGATCATGAAAAACTGGATTTTCAGAGAGTTTGATACAACTCTGATTATCACAGTAAATCATAGTTGGATCCATCTACTGACCAAACAAACCAACCAGGATCTTCCTCATCCAAATGGCCTCACATGCTGCCTGACTCGTAGCCATGTACTCTGCCTCTGTCGAACTGCGTGCAACTGATATCTGTTTCCTGTTGTACCAAGAAACCACTGCTGACCCAATACTAAAGATCCCTCCTGATGTGATCTTCCTATCGGATGGACTCCCTTCCTAATCTACATCAGTGAAGCCTTGAAGCTTCACTCCCTTTGTCCGTTTGTACCATAATCCATACTGAGAAGTGCCCCTGAGGTATCTCAACACATGCTTTTCCGCCTTCCAATACAACTTGGTAGGCCTAACCATCACTTGACTAAGCTGGTTAATTGCATAGCACATATCCGGTCATGTTTTCACTAAGTACATGAGTGAACCCACAAGCTGCCTATAAATAGTAGCTTCCACTACTTCCCTTGAAGTAGCATCCTCCTTCCTCTAGTTACTTGCTAGAGGATTCTCCATGGGTTTGTTGCTCTCGATTTTGAATCTCCTCAGTATCTTGTTGGCATACCTTCCCTAAGACGAAAACAACTCCCCATCTCCCTTCCATACCTCCATGCTAAGAAAGTAATGCATGAGCCCCATTTCCTTCATCTCAAACTCTCTTGCAAGGTCCTCCTTACAAGATTTGATCAGTTGATCATCACCTATCAGTATGAGATCATCAACATAAAGTACAATGATCAACAACTTACCTTCCACCACTATGTGGTACAGGTTCACATCCACTTCACTCTTCGTGAAGCCCAACCTGGTGAAGTAGCTATCTATCCTAGTGTACCAAGCATGGCATGCTTGCTTCAGCCCATACAACACTCTCTTGAGCCGACACACATGCAAATTGCGGTAAAAGGTTTCAAAACCTTTAGTATACTCTATCTACGCCTATTCCTTAGTCATGCCATTAAGGAAGGCTATCTTCACATCCATCTGATGTATATTCCAACCCATTTGTGTTGATATTGCCAATATAGATCTGATTGACAAGTGCCTTGCAATAGGAGAAAAGGTCTCATCATATTCAATCCCCTCTACCTGTGAAAAGCCACGGGCCAAAAATATAGCCTTATGCTTCTCCACACTACCATCTACAACTTGCTTTACCTTGTAAATCCAATGAGAGCTCACCATTGACTTGTCCTCTCGTCTCGGAACCACATCCCAGACACTGTTACGAACTATGGAGTCATACTCCTCCACCATGGCATCAACGCAAATCGACTGTTGCATTGCTTCCTTAAAGAAACATGGCTCTGCCACAAAACATTCACCCATAAGATCCATGTATCTAGTGTACCTCTCAGGTGACCTCCTTTGCCTATGCTGAGAAGTGGGTGCTCCCACATTCTCCCGTGCATCATCCAACAATTTGTCAACCCCTCTGGTGCAATTTCTCCCCTCTCTGGAAGACTCTTCCTGAGTGGATGTATCCACTCCTGGATCCTTTTCATGTGGTTGCTCCACATCAATATGAGGCTCCTCAACCTTAGGAGCTAAAATATCCTCATCTGCATGTAGCTCAATCTCCCTCTCATGGAAAACTTGTGTGGCCTTCTCCTCATCAAATCTGACATCCCTGCGAACCAATGTCATCCTATTGGTCAGCAAGTACACGCGATAGTTGTGAGGTGTATCAATGTACCCAAAAAATATCCCCAACTCTGTTGTCAGCTCAAGCGTCTTCCATGCATCTTTGGTCACATGGCAATATATCGATGACCCAAAAATATTGAAGTGACCAACATCTAGCGTCTTACCAGAATAAGCCTCCTCTAGTGTCTTCATCTCATATCTGATGTGGGATACAATTCTTAACATAAACCACTATGTTATATGCCTCAGCTCGCAAGTGTAGTGGTAGGCCCTGATCATGCAACATTTCCCTCACTGCCCCTACTATGCTTCTATTCTTCCTCTCGGCCACCCCATTTTGCTGAGGTTTATGGGTTTTCGTCAACTCTCGTGTAATCCCTTCCACTGCACATAAGTTCTTAAACTCGTTTGAGACATACTCACCACCATTATCATTTTGTATAGCTTTAAACTTCTTGCCCAAATTTTTCTCCACCAATGCTTTAAACTCACAAAACTTTTTGAAAGTTTGATGCTTTTTCTACATGAAAAATATCCAACATTTATGAGAATAGTCATCAACAAATATCACATAATACATGTGTTTGTTAGCAGATGATGTCGATAATGGTCCATACACATCTGAATGGATTCTCTCTAGAATAGCCTCTGCTCGACTATCTCTATCGTGAAAGGAAGACTTGGTGTATTTTCCCAAAGTACACCCGTTGCATATATCAACTTGCTCAAACGTACCTTTGGGAATACCAGTAGCTATCTGTTGCAATATGTTGAAAGCTCCATGATGCAAGTAGCCCAATCACCTATGCCACAACTTGCTAACGTCTCAACTCTGCACCCTTTCGGCTTTTATGCTCAAAGCAGCACACTCCTCTACCTCCAACTTATAGAGATTCTTCACCTGGATCCCTATCTTCTTTACCTAACCCATGGCTATGTGACGAAGGAATGCCTTTCCTTTCGAGAAAATCACATCATAGCCTTTATCCTCAAGCATGTCAACGGATACCAAGTTCTTCATCATCCCGGGCACATACATAGCATTATTCAAGTGAGTGGAGCCCCATGCTCTCTCTAAAAAGTAATCTTTCCTAATCTAGTAACACTATATTCCCTGAAGTCATCCATCTCGATATGCATCTAGAGATCTTTCTCCTCTAGGTCACTGAATAACTCTTTGTCTCCAGTCATGTGGAATGAAGCTCCATTGTCTAAGTACCATACACTTCCCATAATTGATTACACCATGCATGCAATGAGGGAAAAGTCCAATTCGAATTGAGAGGACAAAGGCTCAACTTCTGATCCTCTTGAGGACTTCTTCTTGCACTTCTTCTGTGGACAATTTGTAGAAAAATGGGCCAGCTCATGACAATGAAAGCACTTAACTTTCATCATGTATTTCTTCTTACCTCCATGATAAGAATCCGATTTGGAATGGGAAGCTTTCCCTTTCCCATTCTTCTCCTTAATCGCTAGAGCATAGTTCTCCTCATCATCAGTATTTGATGAAGAGCCATCCCTGGTATTCCTCCTGCATCAAATCCAACCACAATTGTTTCCAATCTGGTAGCTTCTCCCGACCATTGATAAACTCCTTATAACTATGCCAACTCTTTGGGAGTCCTAAAAGAGCAAGACTCACCATATCATCCTCGGCAACCATGATTCCAACACTTCTAAGTTCATCACGACATTGAGTGAACTTGGTCAAGTATTTTGGAATAGTATCGCCTTTCTCCATTTTGATTTTTCGAAGTTTTTCCTTCAGTGTCAATTTCCTTTGGTCACTGTTGTTCTGATACAAGTCTGTCAATGTTTTCCACATAGCATACATAGTTTCCTTGCCATGGAGATTCGAGACAATGTGGTCTCAAACTCCCTTAAGGATTATCTGCCTTGCCTTCTGGTGGACTCCAATATTGTATCAATAATGCTACAACTCCTGGAGCTTCCTTCTCTAATTTTATCAACCCGGTAGTTCGTAACAAACTTGGAAGCGACGGTGCTGTATGCACAAGTACTAGCTCTTGTCGCAGCTGTCACTTGGTCAGCTGGCACAAGTCCGCTAGGGCTCAAGCCAACTTCTATGAGTTCTTAGAAGAAGCTTTTTAACCGATGAATGAAAGCTATCTCAAAGGGAATTAACCTACTGCAGGAAGAAACTGAAAGCCAACAAGAAATGAAAACCCTAGCAAACCCTAATTCTACCCGCTAGTCCTACTGATGCAAAGGTGGGAATGCAAACTACTAAAAGAGGTGCCATTACTTCTAGGAAGGTGAGATGCATGTGTCTAGACTACTTTGATCTAAATAAAGCATATTTTTGTATTTTTGTTCAAGTTGTTGGAATTATTATGTGTGTGCTTCTATCTGGGTCTTTGACTGTGCAGGGATAGATCAAGGAGGGAAATGCTTGGAAGAGGTCAGGAAGGCCCAGAGAGGGTCTAAGGGATCCCTAGCATCCTTTCAGAGAAGTTCATAAAGTTCAGATGCTTTGCAACCGTGTTTACAAGCTTCTACAGGAAGTCTGCAGGGGTTCTACAGGATGTTCAGAATTTCTACAGGAAGTTCACTAATTTCTACAGGATGTTCTGCAATAGGATTTTTGGGTGATGGATGAGTGGAAGAGGCTATATGGATGGACAGGGAGGTAGGAGGGGAGCTTGTGATGGCTTATGGACAGAGAGATGAGATGGAGAGGGGGTGTGCAAAGCTGGTTGGTCTAGAGGAGGTTAGAGGAAATGGAAGGCCGAAAAGGTAGAATCACGTGGGTGATAGAAGAGTTTAGGAGGTAAGTGGTCTAACTGAGGGAAGAGTGGATGGCCTAGGCACGGCTTAGGAGGGTAAGGGAGTGAGAGAGTGGTGATGCACAGTGTAAATGAAACAAATCATCTGTGTCTTGCACAAAACCGAGATTTCATCAACCTATTCTAACTGTTTTCATAAAACTATAGAACAACAACGTGATTTTGTAAGGAAACTCTTGCATGGTACTGAAACAAAGATTCATTCCACAAGATCTGAACACATGGATGCCGCTACAACCGAGAACATTGCATCAAAGCTTGCATGAACATGTAAAACTGTGTTTTTGGTGGGTGGCACGGGTTGTAATCCCAATCTCTAGACAGAGGTGGAAGCGAGTGTGAAATCAACCCTTTTTGGAGCTCTGATTAACTCTAATCTCCTTACTCTAATCTAAGCTACTGAAAGCAACTTTGTTCACAAAAATAACCTACTTAATCACACCAAGAAGTTCAACTCAGCAAACTGTGTTTCCAAATGCATGTAAAGGGAAAGAAATATAATGTTGAAAGGAAAGTAACAATACAAATAAAGGAGGTCTATTGCTCTTAGGTTGGGCCCAACCCCGAGAGCTATAGCTCCTCTAAGAACTTAGAACTGAACTCAAATCTGCCTGCCTTTTATTAAAAGATAATAGTCATAAGTCAAATAACATGCCAAAAATGGCTTACAAAGGGCAAAACATAGCTATCAGCTCGTAGTCCAGAATAAACAACAAAGGTTCAAAATTCCCCATCGAAGGCTACAACCTCATCATTTATACATTACAAGGGCCAAGCTGGCCTCCTAAATTAGTGGGGTTTGGCTGTCCAAACTAAGAGTAATCTGCTGTTTCCTTTCAATCTGTTTCGCTGCCTTCTAGCTCGGTGGTGGTTGGAGCTCGGAGTTGGGGTGGAGATCACGAGGAAGGCCATTCAATGCTGTGGACAACCTTCCTAGAAAACCGCAATCCCATATTGGCTGTCTCCTAGCCTTCATCTGCGTGGTTTTGCTCCATTAAATGTCAAAAAACCTGAAATAAACATGTGTTAGCCACCTAGGAATAGTGACTGCCCTCCTTCGTACAAATAACATGAATATACTAAAAAATGATGCATAAGTGATGAAAAATGAAGGGTTGAGCAAGGGTAAGTAGGACAAATGAGCCCAAAATGTTACCAAATTTGGGGCTCATCATCACCCCCCAGCTAAAGTGATTGCTCATCCTTGAGCAACTAATCCAGCTCCTCATCCTTCATTGCCTTTACTGCCACCCTCACATCCCAAGCTTCTGCAGTAGTGTCCTCCTTACTGACATGGAACCCAGCCTTTCTCTCCACCTCTTCCCACTGTTCCTGCTCATCTTTCTCTGTGCTGCCTTCCATCAATCCTAACAGCAGAGGTGGGCTTAGCTTGAGGCCAATCCAGCTAGCCTGGAGGTTCTGCATAGATTTCTTATAGAGGGGCACCCGTACTAGAGCTTCCCTCATTCGAGTTGGAGTATGATATTCTCTGATTTTTAGACTGTGGGCCAATGTATTCCATCGGCGGGTGTAAGCTTGAACACAGTTGTCTCTTAACAATCTCTCCATATCCTCGAAATGCACTATGACCTGGGCCTGCTGATCCATAAATTTCAATGAAGCTTGAGGGTCGGTGGATAAGTGTTAGTGTGCTGATATTAGTGCAGTTGGATCCCCTGGTTCTGGTCTAATTAGTAATGGCTCATTCAGCTCTTGGTTCATGACCACTTTGGCTCATGCTGTTCTTTTGTCTTCATGGTTCAACCATGAGGCAAGTGCCCTTAACTGCATATCCCCTAAGACCGTGTTGGGATCCCATGAAATTACATTAGGAAGGGCCAAATTATGGAGGTAGAACTCCGATAGTTTGGCCTTATCCTCAGATGAACTGGTATTGCATAATTTAGTGAATTGTTGCGGGTCTTGGAGCTGAGAGATACCCCTTTGCGCCAAGGTATTGATTTGAAATTGTAGCCATTGGTCTCTCAGGTACAGGCCATAGGATTTGGCTGGATGTCTGCATTGTATAGCATCCATGGCCCAACTGGCCATGCAGGCCAATTGTGCCTCTTTCTGCTACAGCTGTTGTTTGAGAGCTTGCACCTCAATTTGTGCTTGCAGCTCTGCTTCCTATAGATGCGTGATTGGCTCCCCAAGACTGATGTGTAGTTCCTTTTTGCCTTGCTGTTCTGCTGTGGTGTCCCCGGAGGATGTGCCTGTTCCTCTCCTCAGCTCCTGTAGCTGCAGTCTAAGCTTTTCGTTTTCTTCCTGTAGGAACACCCGTTGGCAATTTGCCACGTGTTTAGCCATGGCTAATTCCCTTCTGGCCTCCTTGAGTTGCTCCTCCAAGGGACCTATGTCCGCCACACCTTTTGATTTGGCTATTTTCATCCACGTGTGTGTACGTACTCTCTCTTCCTCCAATGCAAAGAACAGTGGCACAGTGAATTTTTGTGGTATAATTTTGCCAGCTTCCAAGAAGTTATAGTATGAGCTCAGACTTGGCTGAGGGCTAGGCTCTGGGATATGCTCTTTTTCTTCTTCTCTTGGTGGCTCTACTTCGCCCTCCCTCGGTGGTGATGAGGGTGCTTCCCCTTCCATTCTCTCTGTTTCCTTAAGCCGGGCTAAGGTTTCCTGTAGAGCAGCTTCAGCATCCTGTAGCCAGGCTTTTGAAGCCAATTGGTCTAACCTTTCTTTCCAAGTAGTTGTTTTTGGGTTCCCCCTCTCATAGGTGACTGATATCTTTTAGGGGGACCTTTCCTTGGGCGAAGTAGGGGCATCCTCTATAGTGATTGGGCTGCTGGATGGAGGATGTGGCTTGCCCGTCTTTATTCTCACACTTCTCCTAGCTTTAAAATATAGAGGGGCCTCCTTCTTTCTCTTTTCCTTGGGCTTAGGAGGTGTACTGAGGGCGGCCAGCACAGCTGCTGCCTCCCTTGCAAGAACGTCAGCTTTCTTTTCCTTTGGTTTTCTTTTCTCAGGGCTTCCTGTAGAAAGCCCTTTTTCAGCTGATTTCGGGCTTCCTGTAGAAGCCGGTTTCGGTTTTCCTATAGGAACAGGTGGCACCACTTTAGTTTGCTTTGCTGAGGGTGTTTTACTTTTTGACTTGGTCGAGGCTGCTGTCGAGGTGCCTTTGCTGATGTGGACCTGCTCAGTCTTGTCCACCCTGCTTTGTAATCTCTTCTCACGGGGTGTTAATATGGGTGTGTCCTCTTTCTCTTTGGCACCCTTTTTCTCTTGTTTCTCCTTTTTCTCTGTCTTCGGCGTTTTGGCCGTGGGTCTCTGGCCTTTTTCTTTCTTCCCTGCGGGTACTGACTCCTTCTCCTTGCTGCTGGAGGAACCAAGCCCTTCAGTCAACATTTTTATATTGCCATCCTTGGTTAAATTTCGGAAGACTTCCCATGAGAGAGGGACTTTGTATGTGTGGAGTGAATCCTCCACGAGGAGCTTAATGAGCCCGTGATGAGCTACCTGGTCTGGTGTGCCTTCCCTCAACTTGGTGGCACATTCGGTCATAGACTGCAATAGAAAGTAGGGAATGCTTAATTTGTTCTCTGCAGGTAGGTCCATCTGATGCCTTAATTCTGTGAGTAACCGAAAATGGTACCCATACACAATGCTAAACCGACCTTCGCAGGTGATGTATTTCATGATTTGGAGGCTGACTTCGCTCCACAGTGGCAGTAAGCTAGTCCTGCGAAACCCGTTCTTATCTTCTGAGAACTGCTCCTCTGGTGGAAAGAATTCTTTCTTAGCCTGTTGGCCTAATTTCCTCTCTTCTTTGTCCCATGGTATCCCCATTGGGAGCTCGGTAACTCGGCTGATGAACTGTGGGGTGAGTCTGAGACTCAAACCCCTGAAATTGACGGTGGCTAATGTCTTTTATTTCGGCTGCAGAGCCCGCAAGAACTCCTCTGCCACCTCATCATCATACCCCTGCAATTTGTCGCAGAACGACATCCATTGCGCACGGGTGAACAGCTCCACCACCTCAGGGTTCTCTCTTAGTTTCTTAGAGTCGGTTGGTTCCTTTCTGATGAACCCACCCGGCATGGTGAAAAACTGCTACGTTGGATGGAGGTGGCGGATGCAAAAAGACTAGCCTTTTGGGACAGAGCGTAGAATTACGCCTCTGCCACGCATACAATTCACGAAGACTATCTCTAGATGAGCTTTAACAGAGCTTAATTACAAATTATATCCTATAGGAGACTTTACATACACCCCGATGACAATTCATGCAAACGGCAGATAATACTTGCATTCCTTTATGAGCAGACTATAGAACGTCGACTCCGCCACCCTCGAAACCAATTGCATGGGAGACAAGGTTCAGGCTTACCTTTTTAATTCGCCACCTTTGACGTGAAGAGCCCAATTTTCCCGTGGCAGTGAGCTTCCTGTAGAAGCAGCTTTCCTGTAGAAACAACGCACGGGTTCTGGAGAATACTGCAGTGTTTCTGCGCTCTCTGTGTTGTTTAACAGGCGTTTGAACGGCCGAGGACTTGGAGTGTCGAGCTTCAGAGGAATCCGGATGCTCACTCGACTTTCAAACGGCTAATGATAAATGCGTGGGGTGGCAATCTAGTCGATAGATTTGAATCCGGCGGAATCCGTGGCGCGGGGGTGAGCTGTCCCTGCCGGACTATTGGGTGATGTCACTTAATCATTCTATTGCGAGTTCCCTGGCTGTCGCGTCATTCCCCGCAGATCCGCCGCCGTCATTTCTGTTAAAATGCGCTTCTCCCCGACTGGATGGCTCTCACGTGTCCACTACCCATTCCTTTTGCCACGACCACCATTTACACATCCGACTAGACCATCTGATTGGTCGACGTGGCCAGTCGAATGGCCATACGACCGCTCAACCCATTCACTTCACACTTTGCAAACATTTCAAAGTAACGTCCATGTAATTCGACGAAAGAAAGGGCGAGGCACTTACCTGTGCGGCCGCGACATGGTTTTTCAAGCTCTTGGATGACGATGACTAAATTTGCTTGCTGCTGCTTAATTGCACAGGTCCGGAGGTTCCTCTGCGCAGGCTGCTGACGATGAAGCTTATGATTCGGCTGCATGTGCCCGCGTTATCATTGCATGTTGCAGGCGCTTGAATGGTGTACACTCTAGTTGGCTTAACTGCTACGGGACTCCTGCAGGATGTCCTGTAGCAGTTTTTCCTCCTCGGGTGCATGCTGAACGATGAAGATAGTGGCATCACGATCACGCTCACAGGGCCCTTGGATAGCGGTGATGGGTATTGCATGGCATCTCAGCATCGTTTTTCATTTAAAAATTGCTTCCTCTTGATAACTCAATGATCTGTTTTGATTGTGCAGGTACTTTTATTGCATGTCAACTGGGGTGGTAGAAGGAGGTGACAACAGTGTGTGATGGAGGAAATAGTAGCTTGCATGCCTCCATGTCGAACCTTGGTCATTAGATCTCCTCACACAATGAATTCTGGGCCATCCCGAACTTCTACAGGAAGTTTCCTGTAGAAATACAGAACTTCCTGTAGAAAGTCTGCAACTTCCTGTAGAAGACTAGGCTGTGATGAAGTCGTGCCCATACCTTGGAGAAGATGAGTGTTTTTGGAGGAGGTGCTGGTGAGGTCTCCTGGCAATGTGATAAGGATCCTTGACTTTGAGTTGAGAGACCTCCTCTCCTTCATAGAATACCTGCAACCTGCATGCATTGCCACATTATAAACTTGCTGTCCCTGTCTTTTTTGCTTATTGTTTTTTCTTTTTCTTCTTCTTTTTTTTCTTTTTTTCTTTTTTGAGAGATAGCAGGGGCGCCTCAATGAGGTTTTCACCCTTGCCATCTGCCTTAAGCACCTCAGAGAGGTTTTCACTCAAGGATCTTTTTCAAATATTTTTTTTTTTTTTTTTTTTGAAAGACAATAAGGGCGCCTCAATGAGGTTTTCACCCCTACCACCTGCCTTGGGAGCCTCAGAAAGGTTTTCACCCAAGGATCTTTATTTTTTCTTCTTTTTTTTTTTTTTTTTAGATCTTTTAGGGTATGCCCAAAGCAGAGGCAGAACCCTTCTCTATGACCAACACTGATTTCTCCACAGTTTTGATGAACTCTTGTCTTGAGAGAGGTTTCCTGTAGATCTTCAGTCGATGCCCATTGACAAGCATGGGGATGGCCTCCTCATCAATGGTCTGAATAAGAACAGATCCATTGTCATGACATTTTTCCACTGCATATGGTCCCAGCCATCTGGTTCTCAGCTTCCCTTTGAAATCTTTATGCCTGGAATCATACAACAACGCCCAATCTCCTGGCTGGAATTGCTTGTCATTGAGGTGTTGGTCATGCCACACCTTTCTCTGAAGTTGAACCAGTTCTGAGTGAAGGAGGGCCTACATTCGGTGCTCGTCCAGTCCATTCAGCTGCAATAACCTTTCTTGTTGGGCATGGCTGAGATCTAGGTCCAGCTGAGCTGCCAACCTCAAAGTGTTGTATTCAAATTCAATGGACAGCAAAGCTCTCTTCCCATAGACCAGCTCATAAGGTGTGAAGCCGATTGTGGTCTTCCAAGTGGTGTTGTAAGCCCGGGTGGCCTCAACCAGGCGATCTACCCAATCTTTCCTACTGCTGCTCACCACCTTCGTCAAAATCCCTTCCAATGCTCTATTGGTGACTTCCACTTGCCCATTTGCCTGAGGATGATAGGGGGTGGAAGTCCTATGCTTGATTTTGTGATGAGCTAGTAGGTCTTCAATTAGGTTGGATGTGAACTGGCTTCCTTGATCGGTGAATAGCTCTCTTGGGTAGCCAAATTTGTAGAAGATGTTTTCTCTTAAGAACTCAGCCACCTTTTCTTCTGTTGCTGCTTTGATTGCCTTAGTTTCTGCCCACTTTGTCAGGTAGTCAGTGCACACAATGATGTAAGACCTTTGCCTCGAAGGAGGGTTGATTGGACCCACAAAGTCCATACCCCACTTCTCAAATGGCTCAAGAGTCACTTGAGGTTGGAGAGGCATCTCATCCCTTTGAGTCGGTTTCCCCATTCTTTGGCATCGGTCACATTGGCTAATATACCTTCTGACACCTTGATGAAGTGTGGGCCAATAGTAGCCTGCTTGCAGGATTTTGAAGGCAGTCCTCTTTGCTGCAAAATGTCCTCCAAAAGGCCCATCATGACAGGTGAGGAGGATATCAAAGACTTCCTCCTCCCTTACACAACGCCTTAAAATCTGATCAGGGCCAAGCTTGAACAGGTTGCCCCCGATCCAAGTGAATGAGGCACTTTTTCTGATGATTCTGCTCTTCTCTCTTGTGGATAGGTGCGGAGGGAACTGTGCTGAAACAAGGTAGTTTGCTATATCAACAAACCATGGAGAGAGTACTGAGATAGCAAAAAGATGTTCATCGGGCATCTGGTCATCCGCTGTTCCATCCTCATCTGCAGATAGATCCAATCTAGATAAAAAGTCAACAACAACATTTTCTTTACCTGGTTTGTCAACGATAGTCAAATCAAACTGCTGCAACAAAAGTAACCATCTAATAATATGAGCATTCACATCTGGTTTATTCATTAAATATCTAATTGCAGCATGATCAGTATGTACAAATGTTTGATAGCCCGTGATATAATGTCGGAACTTGTTCAGTGCATGGACCACAGCCAAGAATTCTTTCTCGGTTACAGTGTAATTCAGTTCTGCTTTGGATAAGGTTTTGCTAACAAATTAAATGGCATATGGAAGTTTTTGTTCAACTTGTCATAAAGCTACCCCTATGGCTTTTTTCGAGGCATCAGTGTGGATGTGGAAAGGTAGGGCCCAGTTTGGACCTCTCAAGATTGGGGCAGACACCAACTTGTCCTTTAATTCATTCAAAGCCCTCTGACAATCGTCAGTCCATTTAAACTCCACATCTTTTGCCAACAGGCCAAACATTGGCGAGGCTAGCTTGCTGAAGTCTTTAATGAATCTCCTGTAATACCCTGCTAATCCTAAGAAACTCTAAACATCCCTTACCTTTTGGGGAGGTGGAACCTTCTTGATGAGAGCAATTTTATTAGGATCCACCTGTAACCCTTGGCAAGAAATGGTATGGCCTAGCACGGTCCCTTCAGTCATCAAGAATTCACCTTTTTCAGGACTAAGGGACAGGTTCATCTCAATGCATTTGGTTAGGACTTTTCCCAGATTGGACAATGCTTCCTAGAAGTTGGACCCATAAGGAGTGAAGTCATCCATATAGATTTCCACCGCATCATGGACCAGCTCAGAAAAGATGCTCAAGACGGCTCTCTGGAAGGTAGCAGGAGCATTGCATAGCCCAAAGGGAAGAACTCGGTAGGCAAAGGTACCCCAAGGACAAGTGAAGGTGGTCTTATCTTGGTCTTCCAGGCTGATTTGGATTTGGTTGTACCCGCTAAACCCATCTAGGAAAGAGAAAAACTTCTTTCCTGCCAGTCCATCCAACACTTGATCTATGAAAGGTAGAGGGAAATGGTCTTTTTTGGTAGCTTTGTTCAGTTCTCGGTAGTCCACACAAATTATCCACTTCCCATTTTTCTTGGGAACCAACTCCAGAGGGGACACCCATTCGCTATCTGAGATGGGGTAAATGAATCCGGCATCCAACAGTTTTTGCAATTCTTCCTTGACAATGTCCTTAAGGGCTAGATTCATCCTCCTCTGGGGTTGCCTAACTGGTTTACAATCCTCTTTGATGTAAATGTGATGGGTACAGACCGAAGGATGGACTCCTTTCATCTCCTTATAGCTCCAAGCAAAGGCATCTAGATGACTGGCCAACATACTACACAGCTCCTTTTCCTGAGAAGGGGATAGGGAGGAGGTGATCTTTAACGTCCTCTCAGGGCTGAACTCCACATTCTTGACTCTGGGAGTGACAGGGTTGGTTTCATAAAGGTCCACTAAGGTGCTGGCTTGGGCATCCTCCACCAATTCTTCTAAGGTTAGTGCACTGGGAGGTGGATTCTGGATCAAGGTCACAATCAAATCATCCTCGGTTGGGGGGTCTCCCCTAGTGGTGTCTAGGGTGCACAAAGGTGCTGAGTACACCTCATCCTCTTCTCCTTCCTCCAACCAAAGTGGTAAGTCATGCTCTAATGAGGGTTGGGCAGGAGGGTATAGGACTAGCTGCTTGGACATAGGACCATTTTTGATGGTCATGTTTCCTGCACGACAGCTTATGTAAGCATCTGTAGTGGCTAACCAAGGCCTTCCCAAAATAAGAGGATATCCAGTGAGCTTTGCCTTTGGTTGCAGCACCAAGAAATCCGCAGGGTATTCCCAAGAGTCAACAGAGACCAAGACATCCTCCACAATCCCTTCAAGAATCACGGTGGAGCGATATGCTAGTTGTAGGACTGTCGAGGTCTTCCTCAAGGAACCCTGGAGGTTGAGTTTGAACATGGTATCCCTGGTCATCACATTAATGGCAGCCCCCAGATCAATCAAGGTGTGAGGTATGATGGTGCCATTGATGTGGACATCTACTACAAGACTCCCAGGATCTAGGTACTTTGGGCAGATGACTTGTCCCAACATAAGGTCAGACAGTTGTCCTATGACATTGATGGTTGAAGCATCCCTCTTTCGCCTGCCTAGGTGTCTGAAACACTTTTCCTTAACTAGTTTGTTGTATATTGGCACATCCTTGATGGCTTGGAGAAGTGGTATTTTCACACACAACTGCTTGAGCTCTCCCAGAAGCTCATCCTCCTCTGGTTGGGTTGTGTGGTGGCTGTTAGTCTCTCAGGAAAGGGTGGAATAGCCTTTGGTTCACTTTCCTGTTTGTCTTCCTCGTCCTCTGGGGGAGGAGGTTGGCGATCCAGAAGAGTCTTTCCAGATCGCAGATTGATCTCCTGGATCTCCACAGCATAGGTAGGGCATGATGTTTCCCCAGTGTATACCTGTTGGGCCTGTCTGTTGTTGGGGTTCGGGTTCGGTTGAGCAGGCATTTGAGGTTACCTTGGAGGAGCAGGATGTAATGGTTGAGGTTGAACTAGTGGTGGAGGCAAAATGGCGGGAGGAGTGTTGTATTGGGGCCTCCACCCCGACTGAGGTGCATTCCACTGAGGCTGTGGCTGGGCATGTGAGTGATACAAATGAGTAGTGGGTTGAGTATGGTACTGAGGTGGGTAAGACCATGGAGGAGGCACAGACCAGGAAGGATGAGCAGGGGGACCCCAAGAAGGCATAGGAGTAGATTGGTTGGGGCTGTAATAAGCTTGGGGTGCCCCTTGCATCCCCTGCTGGTAAGGTCTAGGTCCTTGTGGCCTCCTTTGGTTGAGGAAATAGAGAGGTTCGGTGAGGGATTCTGTCCCTTGATACATGGCTTTAAGCCTAGGTAAGGTTGGACATTGGTTTGTGGGATGGTCCTCCTCACAAACGAAACATACTTCAACCGAATGTAATGGGCATTCGTTCTTAGGGTGTCTCCTTGTACACCTAGGGCAGAAGATAGCCAAGGCCTTCTCAGCTTCTTCCTTCTTCGGCTGGATCCTGAATGTATCAAGTTGCATGGCAATGGTCTGTCTCACCTCACTTTTGAGATCCTCTAATTGATTTGCAAACTCATGTTTGGAGAAAGGAATACCAGCTGAGAGGAGGTTTCCTCTACGTCGTTTTCGGGCTGCCCTAGAGTGGTTTCTAAACACAGTCTTTATGTCCTCATAAGGCAGTTGGTAAATATCTCCTCCAGCTAACATGTGAAGGGTATCTAAGAGGTCTTCAGGGACTCCTCGGAGCAGGACCAACTTGAGGGATTCAGGGTCAAGTGTGCACCTGGCCCGTTTATAGCTAAGTTGGAACCTTTCCTCATAATCCTCTAAGGACTCATCATTTCCCATGGTCATCCGAAAGATTTCTCCCTTGGTTTCCTTGGACCTACAGTAGTCCCAGTACTTGGTATTGAAAGCTTGCTGCATCTGAGCCCAAGTGGTGATACTGTTCCCAGGTAAGCCCATGAACCAGCGTAATGCTGCATCCTTAAGGGTTGAGGGGAAGAGTTTCAGCTTCTCTTCATCTTCAGTATAGTCATAGGTTCGACAAAGGACAGCAAACTCAAACAGGAAGGTATCAGGATCTTCAGTAGTCAGTCCATGGAAGTGAGGTAAAGCGGAGGGGCTAATGTTCTTCATTTTCATGTCTCCATTGGTCTCTCGGATGGGGAAGGCACCTTCTATTCTCTCATCTTCTCCTCTATTGTCAGCCATAGCTTCAGATGGGATGGTCTCTAATTCTTCTTATGCTATAGGATCTTCGTATATCTCAGGAGGTTCACCTATAGGTTCTTCTGGATCACTGTCACCGAAGAAGAGAGAAGGGTGACTCAGTGATGTAGTGGGGATGTTGGGTAAGAATTTTCCTGTTTTATCTCGATTCCTACGAGGCATGAAATGGAAGGACTTTTGATTGCTTTTGTTTTTTCTGGTACCTGCAAAAACTTGAAACAGATTGATCTACAACTAACTATCTTGCTGGAATGAAAATGCAGAATTGAAATGAAAGCAGGAAAGAACTAATCTACTTTGCTCAAATGAAATTGCGGGAATGGAAAGGCTAGTCTATGCTTGCAGAATTGAAATGCTAATCTATGCTTGCAAAAATGAAATTGCGGAATTGAAATGCTAATCTATGAAAGAAGGAAATGTCTATGCTACTTTTGCAGAAAGGAAATGAAATAAACTACTTGGCAGAAGGTGAGAGTAGGAAAATAGAAGAAAAGCAACAATTACTAATACTCTGACGCTTCCCCGGCAACGGCGCCAAAAAGATGGTGGGCTCTAGTATTGTAGCAATAATGCTACAACTCCTGTAGCTTCCTTCTCTAATTTTATCAACCCGGTAGTTCGTAACAAACTTGGAAGCGACGGTGCTGTATGCACAAGTACTAGCTCTTGTCGCAGCTGTCATTTGGTCAGCTGGCACAAGTCCGCTAGGGCTCAAGCCAACTTCTATGAGTTCTCATAAGAAGCTTTTTAACCGATGAATGAAAGCTATCTCAAAGGGAATTAACCTACTGCAGGAAGAAACTGAAAGCCAACAAGAAATGAAAACCCTAGCAAACCCTAATTCTACCCGCTAGTCCTACTGATGCAAAGGTGGGAATGAAAACTACTGAAAGAGGTGCCATTACTTCTAGGAAGGTGAGATGCATGTGTCTAGACTAGTTTGATCTAAATAAAGCATATTTTTATATTTTTGTTCAAGTTGTTGGAATTATTATGTGTGTGCTTCTATCTGGGTCTTTGACTGTGCAGGGATAGATCAAGGAGGGAAATGCTTGGAAGAGGTCAGGAAGGCTCAGAGAGGGTCTAAGGGATCCCTAGCATCCTTTCAGAGAAGTTCATAAAGTTCAGATGCTTGGCAACCGTGTTTACAAGCTTCTACAGGAAGTCTGCAGGGGTTCTACAGGATGTTCAGAATTTCTACAGGAAGTTCACTAATTTCTACAGGATGTTCTGCAATAGGATTTTTGGGTGATGGATGAGTGGAAGAGGCTATATGGATGGACAGGGAGGTAGGAGGGGAGCTTGTGATGGCTTATGGACAGAGAGATGAGATGGAGAGGGGGTGTGCAAAGCTGGTTGGTCTAGAGGAGGTTAGAGGAAATGGAAGGCCGAAAAGGTAGAATCACGTGGGTGATAGAAGAGTTTAGGAGGTAAGTGGCCTAACTGAGGGAAGAGTGGATGGCCTAGGCATGGCTTAGGAGGGTAAGGGAGTGAAAGAGCGGTGATGCACAGTGTAAATGAAACAAATCATCCGTGTCTTGCACAAAACCGAGATTTCATCAACCTATTCTAACTGTTTTCATAAAACTACAGAACAGCAACGTGATTTTGTAAGGAAACTCTTGCATGGTATTGAAACAAAGATTCATTCCACAAGATCTGAACGCATGGATGCTGCTACAACCGAGAACATTGCATCAAAGCTTGCATGAACATGTAAAACTGTGTTTTTGGTGGGTGGCACGGGCTGCAATCCCAATCTCTAAACAGAGGTGGAAGTGAGTGTGCAATCAACCCTTTTTGGAGCTCTGATTAACTCTAATCTCCTTACTCTAATCTAAGCTACTGAAAGCAACTTTGTTCACAAAACTAACCTACTTAATCACACCAAGAAGTTCAACTCAGCAAACTGTGTTTCCAAATGCATGTAAAGGGAAAGAAATACAATGCTGAAAGGAAAGTAACAATACAAAGAAAGGAGGTATATTGCTCTCAGGTTGGGCCCAACCCCGAGAGCTATAGCTCCTCTAAGAACTCAGAATTGAACTCAAATTTGCCTGCCTTTTATTAAAAGATAATAGTCATAAGTCAAATAACATGCCAAAAATGGCTTACAAAGAGCAAAACAGAGCTATCAGCTCGTAGTCCAGAATAAACAACAAAGGTTCAAAAGTCCCCATCGAAGGCTATAGCCTCATCATTTATACATTACAAGGGCTAAGCTGGCCTCCTAAATTAGTGGGGTTTGGCTGTCCAAACTAAGAGTAATCTGCTGTTTCCTTTCAATCCGTTTGGCTGCCTTCTAGCTTGGTGGTGGTTGGAGCTCGGAGTTGGGGTGGAGATCACGAGGAAGGCCATTCAATGCTGTGGACAACCTTCCTAGAAAACCGCAATCCCATCTTGGCTGTCTCCTAGCCTTCATCTGCATGGTTTTGCTCCATTAAATGTCAAAAAACCTGAAATAAACATGTGTTAGCCACCTAGGAATAGTGACTGCCCTCCTTCGTACAAATAACATGAATATACTAAAAAATGATGCATAAGTGATGAAAAATGAAGGGTTGAGCAAGGGTAAGTAGGCCAAATGAGCCCAAAATGTTACCAAATTTGGGGCTCATCACCTTCGCCACAAACTTCTTCCATTCGACCAAATTTTGTGCATTCAATGCTACTGGCTTTGGAATTTCTTGATCAATGAATTCCTTCAAGCCATTATCGTCTAACACAACCTCCATTATATCCCTCTAGGCTATAAAATTCGAGCTTCCTTCCAAAGTGTACTCGAGCCGCAAACCGTAGAACGCCATCTATCAATCATGAAATATGTATTGCAAATTCGAATTTCACCTGTAACCGAAAACTCAAAACTTCGAAATCTCCTCTAGTATATTGTTCTTAGCTCCAATACCATGTAGAAAATTCTTGTAGATTTACAAGTTCATGTAATTTACTAAAGCACGGGACAAGAATCTACTTCTACCTTCAACAAATGAAAGCGAATAGATCGACGAAAACAATAAGAACAAGAAGAAGATAAATCAATGGCACATAACAAAATATGCATCTAGGGAAACCCAATGCTCAAAACCCCGCTATCTGTATTGCATATATCAGAAATATGAGTGAAGATACAAAGATTATTCTCACTAGAACAATTCCACACAAGTATCCTCAACTCCCTTAACTCACAAGCAAGCTCAAGCTAAATCCTTAGCCTATTCTGCGCCTCTCCAAGCCCCTATTTCCTTGTGAAATTCCTATTGCTGCATAGCCCATATTAATGGGAATCCATTGCATCCAAAACTACATAATCCAAACTAGGTCGAAATCTTGATTGCATGCATGATGTATACAACTCAGTAAATCATACAACTGATAGTACATTGTCTCTGCACTCTAGTCTCAACTAGGTTTTTCTCTGAACTAACATGCATGAGTTTCTCATGAGGGAGTCTTTAGCTAACTGGAGTAGCACTAGTGGATGCATTAGTGCACCAACTATCTGTTAGTCCTCTATTAGTCCCTCAAATTGTTTGGAACTAATTTAACTGAACATAACTCAGTAAACTGAGTGATCTAATTTCCAACACAATTTAAACTCATACTGGACCCCTAAAACTTAGGGATAACATATACATGACTACAAAAAGACTTCCAACTCAAAATTCCTAAGCTAATTAGGTTAATTAAACTTAATTAACTATTTACAAGTTGCTATGAGAATAGAATTCGATTTTAATTCTCAGTTTAATTCAAGGACAAATTAAACTGAAATTTCTTGTTTCCATTTCTCAATAATGAAAACCCCCAATCAAACACAAGGTAACTTGCCATTGAGGATTGCAAGTTCTAGGGTATTGATATGTTTATGGATCTTCTTCCTAGATAGAGTGTTGAAGTCAATAGGAAGATATCTGTCGAAAGATAGCCAAAATGGTGTCCTACATCAGTGTTCTCACTAGAAAAATTCCGCACAAGTATGATCAAATCTCTTAGCTCACAAGCAAGCTCAAGTTAAATCCTTAGCCTATTCTGCAGCTCCCCAAGCCCCTATTTCCTTGTGCAATTCCTCTGGCTGAATAACCCATATTAATGGGAATCCAATGCATCCAAAACTGTGCAATCCAAACTAGGTCCAGTTCCTGATTGCATGCATGATCTATACAGCTCAGTGAATCATACAACTGATAGTACACTATCCCTGCACTCTAGTCTCAACTGGGTCTTTATCTCAACTTACATGCATGAGTTTCTCATGAGGGAATCTTTAATTAACTGGAGTAGCACTAGTGGATGCATTAGTGCACCAACTGACCGTTAGTCCTCTATTAGTTCCTCAAACAGTTTCGAACTAATTTAGATGAACATAACTTAGTAAACTGAGTGATCTAATTTCTAACTCAATTTAAATTCATATTGGATCCCTAAAACTTAGGGAGAACATATACAAGACTACAGAAAGACTTCCAACTTGAAATTCCTAAGCTAATTAAGTTAATTAAACTTATTTAACTATTTACAAGTTGCTATGGGAATAGAATTCAATTTTAATTCTTAGTTTAATTCAAGGACAAATTAAACTGAAATTTCTTGTTTCCATTTCTCAATAATGAAAACCCCCAACCAAACACAAGGTAACTTTCCATTAGGGACTTCAAGTTCTAGGGTATTGATATGTTTTTGGATCTGCTTCCTAGATAGAGTGTTGAAGTCAATAGGAGGAGACTTATCAAAAGGTAGCCAATAAGATGTCCATCATCTAATCAGTCAAGATGATGATATTATGCTTCTCAAAGCTTAATATGAGTCAACCCTAGTTATTGAAAAACTATTGGTTGAAGTAAGTAAGCTAACAAATGTATGTAGAAATCAAGAAAACTTATTGCGTATCTATGATTGCAAGGAGGTTTAGCTCAAAGGAGAGATCATTATTTTGAAAACTTTGGTTGAAGATGTCAATAAAGTTCAAGCTGTGAAGAGAAGCCAACTAAAAGAGAGACTCGATCACCAATTTGAAAATTGGGAGCTTGAAGTTGTCACATTGAGAAAGTAGATGGAAGACAAGGACAATCATCTCAAGAAAGTGAAGAGAACTAACACGTTGGATAAACAACTTAGCAACCAAAGATATCCTTTGATCAAATATAGTATTGGTTTTCAAAAGAGAGCGTCTAGCATGTAGGAACATTTAAAGAAGAATGCAGATCCTAAAACGCCTTTAGTATAAAGTGACACTTGCAAGAGTATAAAAAGAGGAAAAAACATCAAATCCAATAGTAGCTAAGAAGACAACCTTGACGAGATTATATGAATAGAACCTAATGAATGTGAAGTGAAGAATGTGGTAGATATGCTAGATTTCAAAGGAGAAGTAGCAACCCCTTTACTCCTTTAATGGATAAGGTTGAGTCTTATTTCTACCACAATTTTAGACATGTTACAGATAATTGTAGAAGTACATTGTACATATCTAATCAACAATTTGGGTAGTAGAGGATATCTCTAGCCATTAGGCATACAAGTATATTTCATGGTTTTTGTTTCTTATGTGACGTGTTTAGCCATAAGGCAATTGATTTTAGATTTAGTCCCTCAAGTATAGGCTCAAACAATGCAAGGAAGAGATTTGGCATAGTTTGGCAAAAGTAGCAATAAAGCCAGAGTAGTCCTAGTATAAAATCAAAGGAGGATGCACATATCAAGAAACAACCTACCAAAGTATGGGTGAAGAAGAATTATCAACAGCATGTGAAGTAGGAGAAACTAGCCCCCATAATATTTTATTGTTACCTGATGCAAATTCATAAGAGACTTCAAAAAATATATAAGGTTGTGTAGCTTCAAGGGGAGTGCATGGCATCTCTATGAAGAGATGAGTATGAGTATTAGCAACAACATAGTGTGTACGAGAGATTGCAATGCAAAAATATGTATGTAGGATCAATACAAAGTTTGGATTAACAATAAGGTATCATGAGTTGTTAAAGGGTGGAAAGTGTGCCCACCATTATTTACAAGTTCTTTAACACTTTAACAATATGGGTAAAAATGTAAATGTGAAAACCTACTAGAATTTAATTTACAAAGATACATGATCCAATTTACAAAGATATGTCACTTGGGTATCTTGAGTATAAAATAAACTTGAAAAGTTTCATTTTATACAATTCATTTATCATCTCATATCTTCTTGCACTTACTATTAGTTTTCTATCTACAATTACTATCAATGATGATCTAAAGTGAATGCTACTGAAGTTTGTAGGTTTTAACCCCGTACAGAAATTATCTACATACAAATTCTAAAACACAGAAAATAAACAATGCGAGAGAATAACACATATACACAGAGATTTTCCCCTGGATCCCAAAACTGGGACTACCAGCTTGATTTTTCATTATGTTCCTTTCAATGTTATAATACATATTTATACATGCCGAAGCATCCAATACCATGGACTGAAAACCATCGCGTCCAATACCATGGACCGAAAACCATCGTGTCCAAAAACATGTGCGAAAATCATGCACAAAACCGTAGGTGGGTCTGCCCAACCTAACATAGGGTCCAAAACAAAAATTTTCCACGGCACTACCCCGAACCCCACAAAGTGGGGTTATGGGTACACCTCAAACCCCCTATGACCCCCCTCCCCCCCCTGCTACACAATCGGAAAAATGAAGGGGGGCCCTGCCCCCCCTCTAACCCCCCAGTTAACTATGTGGGCTAGTCGTGGAAAAAATATAACACAACCCAACATTCTCCCACTTATTGTTTTCTTTCCATAGACTGCCAGAAGAGAGCTTAGTCATTTTTTCAGCCCTGAAATGCCCATTGTCTCTCTACACCAAGAGAACTTCTCAGAGCTCACAGATTTTTTCAATGCATCTGCAGTATTCTTCATAGTGTCCACCTTTACCAGCAACACCTTTTTGTCTTCTATCATATCCCTCACAAAGTGATACTGAGCATCAATTTGCTTTGTCTTTGAGTGATATGCAGGGTTCTTTGCCAAGAAAATTGCACTTTGGCTGTCACAGTGTATCCTTATAGCTCCCTATACTAACCCCATACTTGAACACAATCTCTGCAAGCAAACTGCTTCCTTGCTTGCATGAGTGGCTGCCATGTATTTTTCCTCTGTAGTTGATAGTGCCACTACAGATTGTTTCTTACTCATCCAATTGACTGCACTTCCAAATAGGTTAAACACATACCCACTTGTAGATATTCTCTGATCCAGATCTGCAGCCCAGTCTGCATCAACAAAGCCACGAATATCCAACATTCTGTCCAATCCTAGTCTTCCTTGGTAGCACAAACCATAATCACTAGTGCCATGCAAATACCTAAAAACTCGCTTCACTGCTGTCTAGTGCTCCCTCCCTGGTTTTGAAATAAACCTGCTCAATACTCCCACTGCATGTGCAATGTCTGGTCTAGTACAGACCATTGCATACATTAGGCTACTGACTACACTTGCATATCGAATATGGGACATGTCCTCTTCCTCTTCTTGTGTCTTGGGACACTGTTCAACAGATAACCTCACACCTACAGGAATAGGAACCTTCACCGGTTTACTATCCTGCATATTAAACCTCTGTAGTATTGTCTCGACATACTTCCTCTAGTTTAACCAGAGCTTCCTCTTTGTACGATCTCTTTTAATTTCCATGCCCAAAATATAGTTTGTAGCACCAAGATCTTTCATGTCGAATTTGGAGGACAATTGGGTCTTCAAATCCTGGATAATTTCTTTGTCATTTCCAACCAGCAACATATCATCCACATACAAGAACAGATAAATAACACGGTCACCAGTTAATTTAAAATACACATAGTGATTTGCTTTGCTTTTGGTGAAGCCAAGTCCCCGTATAAATGTATCAAATTTCTGATACCACATCCTTGGTGACTGTTTTAACCCATACAAAGAATTCTTTAACTTGCATACCAGTTCTTTCTTACCCTTCACTGCAAAACCTTCATGTTGCTTCATGTAGATCTCCTCTTCTAGATCCCCGTGAAGAAATGTTGTCTTCACATCCATCTGTTCTACCTCAAAATCAAAAGCAGCAGCAACAGATAAAAGTAATCTAATAGAAGTTACCTTGGCAATAGGAGAAAAAATATCACCAAAATCAATTCCCAGCACCTGGGAATAACCTTTTGCTACCAACCGAGCTTTGTATTTCTCCACTTTTCCTTCTGCATTTGTCTTCTTTTTGAACACCCATTTACTGCCAATGGGTTTCCTTCCAGCCGACAACTCCACCAGATCCCAAGCCATTTTTGTGCAAAGATGCAATTTCATCAACCATGGCCTATTTCCAGAGTTTTCCATCCTCTGAATCTACTACTTCCTTCACAGTACTGGGATCATCATCAATAATAGATAAAGAAAAATTTGAATAGAAAGTAGATGGACTATACCTTTCTGGCTGCCTTCTTTCTCGAACTGATCTTCTCACACCGGAGTTTGTGGCTCTTCATCTTCTAATTCCTCCTCTACTATAGAGTATGATTCTTCCTCCTTTAGCTCAAACTCTATCTTCTCAGGTTCCTTTGGTTGGATTTCATGTTTAATAACATCTTTTACCTCTCTGAACACCACATCTTGGTTGTACACAACCTTCCTTGTTACAGGGTTCCAAAGCTTATAACCCTTTAAACCATCCTTATACCCAATAAGGATGCACCTGTCAAATTTACTATCCAACTTGGTTCGTTTCTCCTTTGGAGCATGTACATATGCATCACATCCAAATACTCTCAGATGTGAAAGAGAGGGTTTCTTACCAGTCCATACCTCTTGTGGAGTCTTATCCTCCAACGCTGATGAAGGTGACCTGTTGACTAGGTAACATGCAGTATCCACTGCCTCTGCCCAGAATTCCTATCCTAACCCGGCACCACTGAGCATGCTTCTTTCCCTTTCCATCAACATCTTGTTCATTCTTTCTGTAACTCCATTTTGTTGGGGTGCATATGGATTAGTCTTCTGTCATGCTATCCCATACTTCTTACATAATTCTTTAAATTCCTTGCTGTAAAACTCTCCACCATTATCTGTCCTCAGCACCTTTATCTTCTTCTCTGTCTGATTTTCCACGAAAGCCTTAAATTCTTTAAACCTATCAAAGACTTCAGATTTATTCTTAAGGAAATATATCCATGTATTCCTTGAGAAGTCATCTATAAATGATACATAGTACACAGACTTACCCAGTGATGGAACCTTCACAGGTCCAAACATATCACTGTGCACAAGCTCTAATATCTATTTTTCCCTCTTACTACCAGAGGGGAAACTCACCCGATTCTGCTTCCCATATACACAATTTTCACAGAAATCAAAATCTAGAGAGCTATTACACATCCCTTCTATCATACCATTACCATGAAGTATTCGAAGGCCCTTCTCTCCAATATCTCCAAGCCTTTGATGCCACAACATGGTCTTTTCTCCAGAGACCACTAGATTTTCTACTCCACTCTCAAGAACCACAAAACTATTGCACCCATCAACAACCACGCTACCTTGCATCTTGTATAGATTTCCAATCCGAACTCCCTGCATCAATACCAGTGCTCCCCGAACCGTCTTGCAGGTATCCTTCTCGAACACTATTTTTACACCTGCATCATCTATCTTGCTAACACAAATCAGATTTCTAGCTAATGCAGGAATATGCAGAACACCCGGAAGTGTTCTAACCCTTCCACCTTGTAGCTTCAACTTTACTTTTCCACGACCAATGATTCTAGCCTTCCTGTCATTCCCCAAGAAGACATCACCACCATCATATTTCTCATACTCACAGAACCACTCTCTATGGGGAGTGAAGTGAAAGGATGCACATGAGTCAATCAACCATGCCTCATGATCTACATGTGTACTTGAAGAAGCCAAGTACACATCCCCACCTTCATCTGAGGTGGTTTTCTCCTCTGCAGAAGGAGTATCATCAGATCCCTTTCCTTTATCAGGAGCTTTAGATTTATAGTCCCTTTTGTAGTTCCCTTCCTTTCCACATTTCTAGCACACCACCTTTACAGGTTTTCCTGGAGATTTAGATCTCCCTCTAGATTTAGATCTCCCACTCGATGACTTATTTTTGTTTATGTTCTGGGACCGCCCTTGTACAGACAAGGCATCACCATTCTGGCTTTCCATATTTTTCCGTCTCATCTCCTCCGTCAGAAAGGCTGAGACTATTTCATCAAAATGCAAGGTATTTGCATTGCTACCTATTGCAATAACCAGACTATCCCACGAATCTAGTAGAGAACACAACAAACTGATGCACTTATCTTCATCTGAAATTTTAATATCAACAGATGTTAACTGACTTACCACAGTATTAAATGCATTTAGATGCTCTGTCACCGAGTCTCCATCTTTCATCCTTAGGTTATACAGCTTTTTCCACAGGAACAGTTTATTCACCAGAGACTTAGATTGGTACAAAGTCCCTAACTTGTCCCACAAAGCCTTTGCCGTAGCTTCCCCTGATACATTCAGCAATACTAAATCTGAGACACATAATCATATTGTGCTCTTTGCCTTCCGATCCAACTTCTTCCATTCTTCATCGGACACTCCCGTTGGTTTAGTACTCGGATCTACTGTGATCCACTGATCCTTATCCACCAACAGATCCTCCATCTTGAGTTTCCACAACTCAAAACTTTGACCATTAAATTTCTTGATCTCTATCTTTCCACTGCTCACCATCTTCTTTCACCAACAGAATCGTTCTCGCAGATGTCCCACTGAATAGGGTCTACAACAGGCCCGAGCGAAACCCCTCAGCAATAAAGGCGTCCCCTTAAAGCCAAAAAACAGCTCTAATACCAAATGTAGGTTTTAACCCCGTACAGAAATTACCTGCATATGAATTCTAAAACACAGAAAATAAACAATGCGAGAGAATAACAAATAAAACACATATACACAGAGATTTTTCCCTGGATCCCAAAACCAAGATTACCAGCGTGATTTTTCATTATGTTCCATTAAATGTTATAATACATATTTATACATGCCAAAGCATCCAATACCATGGACCAAAAACCATCGCGTCTAATACCATGGACCAAAAGCCATCACGTCCAAAAACATGTGCGAAAATCATGCACAAAACCATAGGTGGGTCCGCCCAACCTAACATAGGGTCCAAAACCAAAATTTTCCAGGGCGCTGCCCTGGACCCCATAAAGTGGGGTTACGAGTACACCTCAAAACCCCCATGACCCCCTCCCCCCCGCCCCCGCTACACAATCGGCGCAATGAAGGGGGGGCTCCGCCCCCCCTCTAACCCCACGGTTAACTATGTGGGCTAGTCGTGGATAGAATATAACACAACCCAACAAAGTTTTGATGTGATTGCTATTGGAATCTGAAGTAAAGTTGTTATTGGGCTCATAAAACATTGAAGTAATTGTTGCAAGCATAGAAAATATGATAAAATTTAACATGAGCTCAGGGAGAGTTCTGCATTCAACTAGGGTTTCAAGGTTGTATGTTAATTTATCCTACATTCACTCATTTTTTGTTTTCATTATCTTCATATTGTATTCACGAGTGAAAATGAATGTCAATTAGCCTTGTTGTACTTATCTTGATTTTCATTTGTTACTAAACCTAGTATGAGTCATGAGTGGGAGAAATAGTCATTGGCATGAATAAAAATAATCACTTTATTTTCTCCATATAAAGCACTCTTCTATGAGATATATAGCCTTGTGCCTTGTTGCTTATATTAATTGGAAAGTTGGTGTATGACTCGTGCTTCATTCATGCATAAGAGAGAGAATCTTTGTGTCATGGCTGCATTGTAGAGGTGAGTTAGGTGCAACTAGGTATTGGCTCTTGGAGCCAATGGTGTAAGCCCTATGTGTACTTGTACATCATTGACATGGTAGTTGAGTAGTCTTTGGTTGAGCTCTTCATGAGAAGAGTCACTTGGTCTATGCACACATTAAAATGAGAGTTATTTCAGCCATGTATGGGTTGTTGGATGTCATTGATGAAACATTGTATTTCATTGACCTAGCCATGTATCATTCTTATGAATCCCTTTACTATATGTTCATTATTTGGTCATGGGTAATTTTGTAGCTTTGGTCCATCATGATTTTCCTCTTGCATGTGGAAAGGAGGCAATGGCAGCAACAAAGGTATCTGTAAAACAACTTGGAGATGTTTTAAGCCCATAGTACATGTTCAGCTAAAGAAGGTCATGGTGTTAGAATAGAGGCATGTTGGTTGTAGTTACTAGTGGAGTTCCTTGTTTCTAATGTTTATGTTGCAAGCATTGGTAGCTGATCCAATTTCGTCAGCAAACAATCGATATCATTTTTTACTACTGGTATCAACATGTGTATTTATTGGTTTCATCATGTTGTTTCAGTGAGGACTTGATAACGTTTTTCCATTGATGTCAAAGGGAGAGAATGAAACAGACACAAGTGGAGAATGAGACTAGCTAGATAGTAGTAATGAAGATTAGTTTGGGTGCATGGTTGAAGGTTTCCATCAATGCCAAATGGGGAGATTATTGGTAGTATGGTGTTGGTATTGATGTTAACCATAGATCCATTTTTGTTGGAATTGATGTCAATATACTTGATGATCTCATTATTTGATGAAGATGGTTGCACTAAGTTCTTGGCGCAAGAAAATCCTGTGATAATGACAGTATGCATAAAAAATGCATAATCTCATCAATCCCAGGAATTTCAATGACCTACCTAGTCAAACATTCATAAGTTAAGGTTCAAGGTCCCTTAAGTAAATCTCTGTGAAATGATTTGTTAACTAACCACCCAGTCTGACCCTTTGGTCTCCCTTCTCCAACGGGACCTTATAACTCACCCCTTTAACCTTTATAACAACTGTGGTTAATTTTATAACCGCGCACATTAACCAAACTCCACTCTATAATCCAACTCATCCTTTATCGCAATCGTGGAGTTCAAAGGACTCAATAGCATTAGCATTCAGGATTCCTGACTTGCGACATGCGATCGCCCTTTTCCACCGTTGATTTCATCCACCAGATCAACGGTTGTCGCAATCTCGCATCATACCATCCTGTGACTTCATCACCTCTCGCATGCGATATGCGATAACACAACCAGACTTCAAATAGTATGAAACCACGCCTATAACCTTCTCGTGTTTTCTCCTTTCCAATTCATCAATTGAACAGCAACTGAACAACATTCGGGATTGAACAACAATCCGTAATTGAACAGCACTCGGGATTGAACAACAATCCGTAACTGAACAACACTTCATCGATTGAACAGCAATTCGCCAATTGAACAACACTTCACCGATTGAACAACAATTCACCAATTGAACAACACTTCGCTGATTGAACAACAATTCACCAATTGAATAGCAGTTCCGTCCCACGTTGACTTTCACTCTCCGCCGTTGATCTTCTCTCTCCATATCTAACGGTCATCACTTGTCCCGATCACCAAAACAATCTGATCACCATCCTCCACCGATTGATCAAGGCATGCTTGATCTAATCATTTGATCCGACGGTCTGCGGGTCTTCAATTAGCATGTGGGTTATCAAGCTTTCAACCCCCGTAGTTGATTATGACGTCAGCGTGAATGTTGCAATCGACGGTTAAGAACAACTGTGGGTCTTCACCCGCGATCAAGGTTACTAATCTCCTCTTTACTTTGTTTCTACATCATTCTTCAATGTTCTTCCGTGGTTTCGGATTACTCCAGGGTTCTGGTCTTTAGCTCTTCTGCATCACAACTTCCTCCTTAACTTAGCTCCACTCGTGCCTTTATGCTTCCACCTGTACTGTTAGTGGGTGTAAATCCATAACACTTCTCAGTCACTCTTCTCTGTATTCCGCCTTTGATTCTGCACCTACAACCTAAGTTATGCAAAATAACTCAAATCATACACGATCTATATCTTAATTACCCAATACACACACATGAACTCAGAATTGAGTCATTTGTATTAATAAGCATGTATTTACACAAGAGTCTCTCTCTCTGGCCTGATTTTCTTATCAGTGGCCTCTGTTTTCCTACCTGCCTGTAGGCTTACAGACAAACCCTATTTCCTAACTCTCCAACTACTGACTAACTCACTTGCTTTCATCCTTTTAGGCTTACCTTTATACAAAAAGGTTCTGTTGAACTAATTCTAGTTCAGATCCTTAATTTTCTAAACTAACTCCTAAAAATATTTTAAATCCACTTTTAACTCCTACTCATCCCTAAGAATCCTCTCTAGTTCCTCAAATCATGAGACCTATAAGAGTTACATTTTATTTCCAACTCTCTCATCATCATTAATCACTCATGTTCTCCTACACTTGAGACCATTTACAAATATCCTCACACTTATCTAACTAATTCCTATTTTAACCACTCAAAACATTAATAATTACATACATAGGAATCCAACTTCCTTGAAAACACAAGACCCCCTATGTCTATTAAAATACAAAGATAGTTTCGAGTCAATGCCCCTGAAACAGTTCTAGAACTGTCTAAAGGATGTATAGGTGCTACATAAGTGTTTAAAGAAGGATGCAAGAAGTTGATAAATATCTGGGTCATAGGACCCTTTAAATTTTCCATCTTTCGTTGTATTTCCACAGTCTCGCTGTTTTCATAGAGAAGCGATAAATTAGTGCCATAGTTTATGCCCTGTGTGCTTGCATCACTTGCTATAGGGTGTTAGTTTAGTGTTAGCGACACTTTCCTATAACTTCTAAAAGAAAACTATGGCTTAATCCATCGAATTACCCATATATTTGGTTGCAATCAAGTTAATCAATGGCCTAGTCATCAATGTATAGGTTGATTTTGTCTTGATCTAGAATTTAATGTGAAAAGGAACAATGATTTGTCCTTTATGAAAATGGTAAACCTAGTCAGCATGTTGTAGAATACATTGATTGGCTATTGATTTGGTCCTTTAGTGAAATGTGAGAACATTAATATCTTAGTTGTTGCATTAGTGGCATTGATCTATTCATAGATTAATTTTTGGTATTTGATTGAGTTAGTGGTGAATCTGGTCATGCAATTAATTGATTGAATGGGTTGATCTATTTGTTGAGCTCTCAATTTCAATACACTCCTTCTTGGGGATCGATCCAAAGGTTAGAGAGAGTACAAACTGATTAAATGTAAGAAATTATGCTAGGCTTTGACATCTAGGAAGAAGATGAATTTCAAGGATAATGTTTGAGTGTAGAGATCATTAAATCAGATCCCGTGTACACTTGTAGCTTCATATCAATGTATAAAGCATATAGACAATGTGCACCTATAGCAGCGATTATATCTCTTACAACTTAGTATCCTATGTAGTTGTGTCCATGAAATGACAAAGGTCAACATACCTATATTTTTAATTTAAAAATCATAACAGAGTGATAGAAGGTAAAATGATTAGCTACCTTGGTTAGTTCATTTGGTACCTATAGCAGAGGCTATAACAATGTTTATATTACTTGGTTATGTTGCTAACATGTTTGTTATTGTAGGGGTATGTATGTGTTTTTTTGTGTATTATTATGGACAAATGTATACACATGTAATGATTTACTCTAGTAGTTTGAGTTTATTAAATATATGTTATGTAATCAATATGTCTATGCTACTTAGTGAGATGGTTTTGTATTGTTGAGAGTCATAATATGATTTTGTGTTGCTGATGTATTGTTGAGGGAACATTGATTGTGAGTGACTTGTCGAGTTGTAGAGAATTTGAGTCAGAGTTTGAGTTTGATTTGATGAGAAAAGAGAGGTTGCATGTATTAGCTTGCGGGTCAGAGCATTGAGCCAAAGTTTGATGATGTGTTATGTTGAATAGGGGTTTATCTATTTGTTGAGCAAAGGCAGAGCATTGTATGGTAGTTTGTATTGTGTTTTAGTATAAAGGTTGTAGTGGGTCCAATATAAAAAGGGGATGAAACATGGCCTATGATGTTTGTATTGTGTTGCAGTGGATACTAGTTAGAAAATCCATGAAAAGTGGTCCACGGGAGCTTGAAGTTTGGGGCCTTTAGTGAGGAAATTGGTGGATTTTTTATTTAGTGTGTATTAGCATCCTTTATTTTTTCACCTAAGAACTAGTGAGTGATGGATGGAAAAATTCTTGGGTGTTCAGGCATATAGCAGGTGGTGGCATGCATAATTGAGGGAGTGGTGGATTTTAGCAAGTGTTGGCCTAAAAATTTTAGGAAGTGGTGGCTTCCATCTCGTAGTGTCCTGGAGCAGGTGGTTTATCACATGATAGAAATTTGTGTCTTGAACACTAGTGGTGGCCAATGATTATGTAAAAATAAGATTTTACTAAAGAGAAGAAGAAGTTACAAAGTAGACTGTAGATGGTGGTTGTTAGATATATGTTGTCATTGATTGAAAAGAAAAAAGTAAATGATGGAAAGGGAATGTTAGATGGAAAATTGATGGCAAAAGTATTGATGAGTGCAAGAACATTGATAAAAGGAACATAGACTTTGGAATCATTTCTTGTATAGTAGCTCATGTTAATTAACGTAGTTGCTAACTAGTCAAATGGATAGAGATTTGAAAGCAATTTCCAGTGGTAATTAAAATTTTGCAAATGGCCCCTTGGATCAAAATTTATTGTAGGTCAAATATAAAAATCCCTAAAAGTCAAAGGTTGCAACTAAAATTTGGTGGTAGATTCAATTTCGTGTTTTTGCAAAACTTGACAAAATAGTTGGCAAAGTTGAGAAACATTAAATTTTATGCAATTTAGAAGTTGGATGAGTGCCACAGGTTAACCATGACATAGAATATAAATTGTGTGGGGCTATTCCTTCCCACGGGTTAAAAGCCAAGGGGGGTCCGCAATGGGAAGTTTTCCCCAAACCATCAATCTGGAGATCAACAATGTAAATTAAAAGTGGGAAGGCCCCTTTATTTTACACAAAACCACTAAGGATGGGCCTACAAACACCAGAGAGATTGAGCCAAGTTGGAGGTCAGGAAAAATAGAGTAACATTTGATCTCCGAGCCTTGATCCCTAAAAAATGTCTGCTTATTTTATTTTATAAATGAATTAGTGTAAAAACAAAGTTTCTAGGATCCTACTCAATCATACTAGTTGACCATTTAGAAGACATAGGACAATTAATGATTAATCAATAGAGGTGATGTGGATGCATAGGTGGATGTTCATGTTAACACAACATTGTACCAATGAGAGGGTGACACATGGCATGCATATTTGGCATTTTCAGGTGGTTAAGTAGGCCAAATCCGAGTGACACATGGAATCACTTAGGAGGTGCCATGGGGTATAGATAAAACAAAGATGATGTCACAAGATGATATGGTAGTCCCTCATAGTTTAGGCTAGAGAACGTGTTTGACAATATTTTCTTCTGTAATCAATTTTTAGCGAAAATTCAAACCTTTGTGTAGAAGGTTGGACTTCAAGCTAGTTGAGCCTTAGGATGAGGTGGAGGACAATGTAGTACGCAACAAGGAAAATGTGCCAACTTCTCGCCTCGAACTTAATTGGAAATCACACCCAAAGATGTGTTTTACAATGTATTTCAATGTTAATAAAATTTGGTTGAAAATCAATATTTATCGGCTTAGTCAAGCAATCGGTGGAAAAATGAGAATTGGTAGGGATTTGTCCTCACTCAGAGCCTGACGAGATAACGAATTGTTTGTAGCTCTAGTAATATGGTGAAAATAATTGTTATTCATACACTCCAGTAGTCAAAGGAGTTTTAGCAATGAAATGAACCAAATCAAAGGTATATTTGGTGACGCACCAAATTTAGAAGTTCTTCTAAAACCTATAAAAACACCAAAATTGTAAATTTGGATAGTTTAAATCACATTTTCTTACAAAGACAAGAGAGAAGAGTTAGAAGACTTAAATATCATATTTAGAAGACTTGAAAGAAGTGGTAGATGAGAAAAAATGAAGATTCATGCATGCAAAAGAGATGAACTTAACTAAAATCTCAATAACTAAAAATATTAGCTCAAAAGTCTATATAAGAACAAGTGAATTTGTAAGATGTTAAGTAATAACGATGTATTTGAGAAGTAGCTATCAAACTATGGGTTGTAGCTCCTTTCAGTTTTAGATGATAAATTAGGAAGTAGTAGCTTCCTTCTGGCTGTATCCAGAAAAATTTGTAAGAACAAGTAGAAGCTTGCCTTTCTGAAGTAAATTGAAGAAAATTTTGAACAATTCATGTGTTCTATTTTTACTTATTGAGTTGATTCTTGTGATGCTCATATGATTTTTTACTAAGTGATTACTGGTGTCCTAATATTCTTTACTACTGAAAGAATTTTGTTAAACTTCATACAATATTGATGCAACCGCCTCAAAATTATCATGGTTTCTAACAATTGGTGTCAAAACCTCTAGGTTAGTATAGATCAGTATAACTATTGGAAGAAAGATCAAGGACCATGGAAAGACAAGAAGGAGGAAACACCAATAGGATACCAATGTTCAATGGAACAAACTATGGTTTTTGGGAAGTGTGGATGAAAACCTATATTCAATCACTTCGAGCTGATGTATGGGGTGCAGTGGAAGAACAATATCAAAATCCTCTTGCCATGATTTATAGAGATCAGAAGATGGAATTTATATTTAATTTTAATTATATGAATTCCCTTCTTGCTAACCTACCTGAATCATAACTAGTCAAGGTCATGGACTGCTCTACTAAAAAAACTATTTGGGACAAGATGAGTCACTACTATGAATGTGACAACAAGGTAAAACAAGCCAAACTTTAGGTTTTAGAATGAAATTCAAGTCTTTGAAGATGCATGATGATGAAGATATTGTTAAATACTTTCTTATAGTAGATGAGGTTGTGAATACGAGCCAGTAGTAGCTCAAAAAGTGTTTATATCTCTCCCTAAGATATTTAATCCCAAGGTTTCAGTAATTGAGGAGATAACAAAGTTAAAAAAATTCACTTTGGACCAACTACTTGGAACTCTTACTACTTATGAGATCATAATTTATAATGGCAAGGATACAACAAAAGAGTCAACATTCAACGAATATAATGTAGGTTTTAACCCTGTACAGAAATTACCTGCATACGAATTCTAAAACACAGAAAATAAACAATGTGAGAGCATAACACATAAAACACATATAGACAGAGATTTTCCCCTGGATCCAAAAACGGGGACTACCAGCTTGATTTTTCATTATGTTCCTTTCAATGTTACAATACATATTTATACATTCTAAAGCGTCCAATACCATGGATCGAAAACCACCGCGTCCAAAACCATGGACCGAAAACCATTGTGTCTAAAACCACGTGTGAAAACCATGCACAAAACCATAGGTAGGTCCGCCCAACCTAATATAGGGTCCAATTTTTTTTTCCCTAGGGCGCTGCCCCGGACCTCGTAGAGGGGCGATACCTGCCCCCCTCAAACCCCCCAGACAGGGGGGGTTGCCGCCCCCCCTATGACCCCCCTGTTGTGCAATCAACACAACAAAGGGGGGACTCTGCCCCCGCTCTAACCCCCCAGTTAACTATATAGGCTAGTCATAGAAAGAATATAACACAACCCAACATTCTCCCACTTGTTGTTTTCTTTCCACATGGGGGCCACAGGAGAGCTTAGTCATTTATCTAGCCTTGAAATGCCCAATGTTTCTCTACACCAAGAGAACTTCTCAGAGCTCATAGATTTTGTCAATGCATCTACAATATTCTTCAAAGTTTCCACCTTTACCAAGAATACCCTTTTTTCTTCTATCATATCCCTCACAAAGTGATACTGAACATCAATGTGCTTTGTCTTTGAATGATAAGTAGGGTTCTTTGCCAAGTAAATTGTACTTTGGTTGTCACAGTCTATCCTTATAGCTCCTTGTACTAACCCCATACTTGAACACAATATCTGCAACCAATCTGCTTCCTTGCTTGCTTGAGTTGCTGTCATGTATTCTGCCTCTATAGTTGATAATGACACTACAGATTGTTTCTTACTCATTCAGCTGACTGCACCTCCAAATAGGTTAAACACATAACTACTTGTAGATCTTCTCTGATCCAGATCTCCATCCCAATCTGCATCAACAAAGCCATATATATCCAAAACTCTATCCAATCCTAGTCTTCCTTGGTAGCACAAACCATAATCACTAGTGCCACGTAAATACCTAAAAACTCACTTCAGTGTTGTCCAATGCTCCTTTCTTGGTTTTGACATAAACCTGCTCAATAATCCCACTACATGTGCAATATTTGGTATAGTACAGACCATTCCTTAGATCAGGCTACTGACTACACTTGCATATCGAACACGGGACATGTCCTCTTCCTCTTCTTGTGTCTTGGGACACTGTTCAGTAGATAACTTCACACCTACAGGAATATGAACCTTCACTGGTTTACTATCCTGCATATTAAACCTTTGCAGTATTCTCTTCACATACTTCCACTAGTTTAGCCGGTGCTTCCTTTTTTCCCGCTCTCTTTTAATTTCCATGCCCAAAATATAGTTTGCAGCACCAAGATCTTTCATATTGAATTTGGATGATAAATGGGTCTTCAAATCCTAGATAATTTCTTTGTCATTTCCAACCAACAACATATCATCCACATTCAAGACCAGATAAATAACACGGTGACCAATTAATTTAAAATACACACAGTGATCTGATTTGCTTCTGGTGAAGCCAAGTCCTTGTATAAATGTATCAAATTTTTGATACCACATCCTTGGTGACTGTTTTAGCCCATAAAAAGACTTCTTTAACTTGCATACCAGTTCTTTTTTACCCTTCACCGCAAAGCCTTAAGGTTGCTTCATGTAGATCTCCTCTTCTAGATCCCCATGAAGCAATGTTATCTTCACATCCATCTATTCTACCTCAAAATCAAAAGCAACAGCAACAAATAAAAGTAATCTAATAGAAGCTACCTTGGCAATAGGAGAAAAAATATCACCAAAATCAATTCCCGGCACCTGGGAATAACCTTTTTCTACCAACTGAGATTTGTATTTATCCACCTTTCCTTCTGCATTTGTCTTCTTCTTGAACAACCATTTGCTGCCAATGGGTTTCCTTCCAGCTGGGAACTCCACTAGATCCCAAGCTTCATTTTTGTGCAAAGATGCCATTTCATCAACCATGGCCTATTTCTAGAGTTTTCCATCCTCTGAATCTACTGCTTCCTTCACAGTTCTGGGATCATCATCAGTAATAGATAAATAAAAATTTGAACAGAAAGCAGATGGACTATACCTCTCTTGCTGCCTTCTTTCTCGAACTGATCTTCTCACACCTAGAGTTTGTGGCTCTTCATCTTCTGATTCCTCCTCTGTTGTAGAGTCTAATTCTTCCTCCTTAAGCTCAAACTCTATCTTCTCAAGTTCCTTTGGTTGAACTTCATGTTTAATAATAGCTTTCACCTCTCTAAACACCACATCTTGGCTGTACACAACCTTCCTTGTTACTGGGTTCCAAAGCTTATAACCTTTAAACCATCCTTATACCCAATAAAGATGCACTTTTCAGATTTACTATCCATCAGATGTGAAAGAGAGGTTTTCTTACCAGTTCGTACCTCTTGTGGAGTCTTATCCTCCAACTCTGATGAAGGTGATCTGTTGACCAGGTAACATGCTGTCTCCACCACCTCTGCCCAAAATTCTTGTCCTAACCCGACACCATTGAGCATGCTTCTTACTCTTTCCATCAACATCTTATTCATTCTTTCTGCAACTCCATTTTGCTCAGGTGTGTATGGAGTAGTCTTCTACCATGCTATACCACACTTCTAATAGAATTCTTCAAATTCCTTACTGCAAAACTCTCTACCATTATCTGACCTCAACACCTTTATCTTCTTCTCTATCTGGTTTTCCACCAGAGCCTTAAATTATTTAAACCTATGAAAGACTTTAGATTTCTTCTTAAGAAAATATATCCATGTATTCCTTGAGAAGTTATCTATAAATGATACATAGTAAACATACTCACCCAGTGATGGAACCTTCACAAATCCAAACACATCATTGTGCACAAGCTCTAATATCTGTTTCACCCTCTTACCACTAGAGGGGAAACTCACCTTATTCTACTTCGCATATACACAATTTTCATAGAAATCAAAATCCAGAGAGCTATTATTCATACCTTCTACCATACCTTTACCATGAAGTATTCGAAGGCCCTTCTTTTCAATATGTCCAAGCCTTTGATGCCACAACATGGTCTTCTCTCCAGAGACCACTAGATTTTCTGCTCCACTTTCAAGAACCACAGAACTGTTGCATCCATCAACAACAGTGCTACCTCACAACTTGTATAGAGTTCCAATTCGAACTCCCCACATCAATACCAGTGCTCCTCGAATCATCTTGTAGGTATCCTTCTCGAACACTGTTTTTACACCTGCATCATCCAACTTGCTTACAGAAATCAGATTTATGACCAATGCAGGAATATGCAGAACACCCAGAAGTGTTTTAACCCTTCCACCTTGAAACTTCAACTTTACTTTTCCGTGACTAGTGATTCTAGCCTTCCTATCATCCCCTAAGAAGACATCACCACCATCGTAGTTCTCATACTCGCAGAACCACTCTCTATGGGGAGTGAAGTGAAAGGATGCACTTGAGTCAATCAATCATGCCTTATGATCTACATGTGTACTTGAAGAAGCCAAGTACACATCCACACCTTCATCTGAGGTGGTTTTTGCCTTTGCAGAAGGAGCATCATCAGATCCCTTTCCTTTGTCAGGAGCTTTAGATTTACAGTCCATTTTGCAGTGCACTTCCTTTTCGCATTTCTAGCACACCACCTTTACAGGTTTTCTTGGAGATTTAAATCTCCCTCTAGATTCATATCTCCCACTCGATGACTTATTTTTGTTTCTGTTTTGGGATTGTCCTCGTATAGAAAAGGCATCACCATTCTAGTTCTCCATATTTTTCCATCTCATCTCCTCTGTCAGGAAGGATGAGACTATTTCATCAAACTGCAAGGTAGTTGCATTGCTACCTATTGCAATAACCAGACCATCCCACGAATCTGGTAGAGAACGCAACAAACTGATGCACTTATCTTCATCTGAAATTTTAATATCAATAGATAACAACTGACCTACCACAATATTAAATGCGTTCAGATGCTCTGTCACCGAGTCTCCATCTTTCATCCTCAGGTTATACAATTTTTTTCTGTAATAATAGTTTATTCACTAGAGACTTAGATTGGTACAAATTCCCTAACTTGTCCCACAAAGCCTTAGTCGTAGCTTCCCCTAATACATTCAGCAATACTGAATCTGAGACACACAATCGTATTGTGCTCTTTGCCTTCCGATCCAACTTCCTCCATTCTTCATCAGACACTCTCGTTAGTTTAGTACCTAGACCTACCATGATCCACTAATCTTTATCCACCAACAGATCCTCCATCTTGAGTTTCCACAACTCAAAACTCTGACTATTAAATTTCTCGATCTCTATATTTCCATTGCTCGCCATCTTCTTTCACTACCAGAATTGATCTCGCGGATCTCCCACTGAACAAGGTCTACCACAGGCCCAAGCGAAACCCCTCATCAACAAAGGCATCCCCTTGAAGCTAAAACAACTCTGATACCAAATGTAGGTTTTAACCCTGTACAGAAATTACCTGCATACGAATTCTAAAACACAGAATATAAACAATGCAAGGGCATAACACATAAAACACATATACACAGAGATTTTCCCCTGCATCCCAAAACCAGGACTACCAGCTTGATTTTTCATTATGTTCCTTTCGTTGTTACAATACATATTTATACATGCCAAAGCATCCAATACCATGGACCGAAAACCATCGCGTCCAAAACCATGTGTGAAAACCATGCAGAAAACCATAGGTAGGTCTGCCCAACCTAATATAGGGTCCAAAAACATTTTTCCCGGGGCGCTGCCCCGGACCCCGTAGAGGTGGGCTACCCAGCCCCCTCAAATGCCCTGGATAAGGGGGACTGCCGCTCCCACTACACAATCGGCGCAACAAATGGGGGGCTTCGCCTCCCCTCTAACCCCTTGGTTAACTATGTAGGCTAGTTGTGGAAATAATATAACACAACCAAACATATAATCCCAAGGAAGAACATGATGAGTCATGTTGCGAATCATATGAAGAAGAAGCCAAGTTAATGAGGAAGCTCAAGAGAGACTTGTACAAGTACAAAGTAATATACCTTTTAAGTTCTTTAACTATGGTGAAGTTGGTCACTATGCTTCTAAGTGTCCTATAAAGAAGAAGAAATAATATGGCCCTAGAGAGAAGTTAAGAAAAGTGAAAAAGGATAGAAAGAAAGTTAAATGAAAAGCTTCTACAACTAATATTCCAGCTCCTCTAAAAGTGAATGCAACCAATCTTTAGATGAGGACAGAGATAATGAAATCTAAAAGGAATTTATGCTCATGGCCATAGACAAATTGGAAGTAGAAGCTATTAATTATGATGAAGAAGAGGTTGAAGTTGATTTAGAAGGAGAGCTAGTTAGTTCTCTTGATGAGATATAGAGGCTAAGAAAGAAAAATAAAACTCAAAAGGAATTGCTAATAAAAGAAAAAGCTAAATCCATTGAATGTCTACTCCTGCAAATAGAACAAGGTAAGAAGCTTCAAGAAACTATAAATCAACAACTTAGTGAGAAAAATAAAGCTTGTGAAAGGCTTGAAGGAGAAATTGCTTATGTTAGGAAAGAGCTAGAGAAAGAACAGACCTAGCTGACCTGTAATCATAAATTTGGAAAGGGGGCTAAAAGTTTGAATGAACTCGTTAATGCCCAAAGGGTCTCAAATAACAAAGTGGTTCTTGGATTTGAGCCCAAGACAAACTCACCAACTGATTTGAAGTGCAAGAAAGAAATTAATTTTGTGCATGCAACAAAAATTGGAGATAGCACATCAGAAAAATGAGATCCAACACAATAGATGAGAGAAAAAGGAAGCACACAGTCAAATATGCAGCTAAAGATTAATCAACAATGGCAAAACATAAGGAGGAACTTGACTCAACAAAAGTGAAATAACGCTGGTGAGGAATATTGAATTTATTAGAGGATAGCCCAACATTATTTCAGAATTAAATTTTCTCTTAGATATGAATTAATATTTCTAGGATATTGTTTTACTTGTACAAATTATTGGCATAAGGAAGAAAATTGTAGGGTGAATTTGTGATTCAAACAGCTTAGGCTACAAAGAAGGAATTATCGGTCAAATAATCAATCAGCTAGAAAAATAATGAACAAAGTCAGGTAAAATAATGCATTCTCTCCTTTGAATAATGTGATTCAATGTTATATGCGTTAGAATTCTGAGAATAGAGTAATTGATTGCAGACTTAGAAATAAAAGAATTGATCCAGTTATCCAGCAAACAAGACAGGAATCCAGAGTCTGGAAGGAAAAGGAAACTACAAAAAGTTGTAATATTATTCTATATTCTCATACTGAAGGATGCCATTGGTATGTTGATAGAGGCTATTCCGAGCACATGTTAGGAGACAAAACTAAGTTTTTTTCATGGAAACCAATTGACAAGGGTAATGTAACCTTTGGAAATAATACACCTAGTAATATTATGGGTCAAGGAGTTGTCAACTTAGCTAATGGTACGAGTAAATCTAAGGAAGTGTTATTTGTTGATGGACCCAAGCATAATTTTCTCAGTGTGTCTCAGATGTGTGACCAATGCTATGATGTGTTGCTTAAAGCTATAAATTGTCAAATCAAGTATGTAGGCATAGGAAAAGTAGTTGTTGAAGCTATTAGAACATATAGTAATGTCTATGTCCTAAAAGAGAGGAAAAAGAGGTGTTGTTTGTAAAGATTGATGAGAGCTAGTTGTTGCATATAAGACTTGGACATATGAAATTTGATTAGATTGTCAAATTGGTAAAAAATAATGTTGTTAGAGATTTTCCAAAGCTTTGAAAGCCAGAGAATTCTATTTGCAAATCCTATCAGATTGTAAAACAAGTTCTAGTACCTTTCAAAGCTAAGAGGAACTCATCAACTAGGCCATTTCAATTAGTACATATGGAATTATTTGGTCCTTCAAGAACTAAAACACCTTTAGGTAAATTGTATTTCACACTAATAATTGTTGATTTCAGTAGGATAACATGGGTAGCATTTCTGAGAGAAAAATTAGAGGCCTTTGAGAAGTTTAAAGACTTTAAGGCCATGGCTAAAAATGAGACAGAATATAAAAGCAAGTGCATGAGGTTTGATCATGGAGGTGAGTTTACTTCAAAAAAATTTGATGACGTTTGCAAGAATAATTGCATCAAAATGTAGTTTGCAATAATAGAGACTCAAGAACATAACGTTGTAGCAGAGAGAGCCAATATACTAGTTTAGTAGTTGGCCAGAGCCGTGATGGATGAAAGAAAAATTAAACAAAGATTTTGGGCTGAAGCTATTCATGCAACTGTGGTGATTCTAATCAAAGCTCACTTCATACCATACAATGATAAAACTCCATATGAGATCTGGTATGGAATATCTACAACAATCAAGCCTTTCAAAGTGTTCGGAAGAAAATGTTATATTAAAAGGAATGATGAAAATATTGGTGAGTTCGTTTTAAGGGTTGATGAAGGTATTTTTCTTGGATACTCTCAGAATAGAAAGGGGTATAGATGCTACAACAAGAATACAAAGAGGATAGTTGACTATATTGATGTAAAATTTGATGTTGAAAACAATCAGCTGTCAGATATTAGCTCTAGTAATCGATTCAATAATGATGAAAACTTTGATGAGCCATTTTTAGTTGAAGACAATGAAGAACCTCTTAGTCCTCAATCTAAGTATCCTACAAGGTATGTGCAAATCCATCACCCAACTAACCAAATTGTTGGTGATTTAAATTTTGGTATACAAATAAGAAGAATGATGTCAAATACCCCTATGCAAGTGAATGTGGTTTTGTTATCTATGATGGAACCAAAGGATTTTTCTCATGCCAAAGAAGATTTTAATTGGTTAAAATCCATGCATGAAGAGTTTTCTTAAAAAAAAATAAAAATAAAAATAAAAAAATAAATCATACATGAGATCTTGTTCCAAGACCAGTAAATAAGAGTGTGATTTACACAAAATGGGTCTATAGGAAAAAATTAAATGAACATGGTGAAGTGGTCAGAAACAAGGCAAGGTTAGTTTGAATAGGATATGAATGAATTGAATGCCTGGAATTTAATGAAACCTTTTCTCTTGTTGCCTAATTAGAGGAAATTCCTTTTTCATTGGCTTTTGCTAGTTTCAACAAATTAAAGATATATTAGTGTTGGAAAATACTGGTGGGGGGGGGGGGGGGGGGTGTGGTGAATCAGTATTCCTTACAAATTAGCACTTTTAAATCATTTCAGAGCATTAGTTAATCTTCAATTATTATTAATGTTTATGCAGTAATAATAGTAAATAAAAGAACACAGGAGGCACAAAAATTTTAGGTGGAAAACCCCTTCAAGTCAAAAACCACCGAATGCTTTTCTAATAAATTGTTTAATCTTCAGCCCCATCTGAAATGAAAGCAACAACTTCCTAGAATTCTAGAAAAACATTCTTTTCCAGCTCCCAATGGAAGGACTCCCCAACGCCCTGGTTTCTTCAGTAATCAACTAAATGGATGCCCCAACACCCTAGACCAACTTACCACCATGAAGTGTTCACAGGCTCCAACCCATAGGTTACTTCATGCACCTGCCTAGCAACACCCTACCTTATTACATAAGTTTCACGACAGAGCATTATTGGATGTGTGCGTTCCTTCTTAATTAACCTACTATTTATGAATATTGAATTTTGTGTCCATTTCGAAAAAAATATATATATGATTATCTTCCGTTTTATCGTTGGTAACCTGCGTTAGTATGTATCTACGGACCAGGTCTCCATAACAAGATTCCATTTTTTCCAAAGTGGTCTTCATGGTTATTTCCCCTGCTGGAGATACAATGGATATGACTGAAATAGATTGAAACATAAATCGAGATTGAAATATATGTATCTAATGGTTGGCTATGAAAGTAGAGGTGAGTAAAATATATTAAGATATAAATAGTAAAGTTTATTAATTTTATTTATTAGCTCGTGCTTTACATTATATTATTATGCTTTATTAAATAAAATGCAAGTCTTGTATAAAACTTAAAAGAATAAAATTTATGTTTTACACTTAAATTATTTATTATAATATTTATATTTTAAAATAATTATAATAAATATAAAATTTGATTTGTATAGATGATATATTAATCAATTAATGTTGTAATTTAAAATAATAAAATCATTATAACAATTCTAAGTGATGGAATAGCTTTTTTATTTTTTACACATTTATGTAATTTTCAAAAAATGTATTTTTTTTCAAATAGTTGGAATATTATGATTGTGTTATGGTGAAAAAGCCTTAAACACAAATATAGAATCTAATTGACAAGGTCAAAATCTAGCCAACATAGAAACACATTATAAATTCCAGATACCATATAAAAGATAGTACAAAATGACAATGAATAATGCAAAAAAAAAATTCAATAGAGAAGGAAAGAGGGGAACCAAAATCCTTATTGGATGATAGGGCCAAACAGGACGTGTGGGTTTATAGTGTGAAGGAATAAGCCTCCTTCAAACTCTTATAATTGCAATCAATGAATATCTAGCTACAAATCAACCTATGCCAAGAATCACAAATTTGATAGTTGCCCTATTATTTCCTTTTCGCAAATTGATGGAGTCAAAAGCCTATTGATCACATTCTAAAATACTCTTGTAGCTATTTTTTAATGCTAGAAATCAATTCATTTATATAGTGATTCAACTTCAATGATAATCCCTCTCTGAATCAATTTTAGAAGTGTGTTTTCAAATTCCCTTTAGCTATTATGATTTTCCTCATATCCACTTTAGTAGAAACACATGGTTCCTCTATAGCCAAGGAACAAATGAAGTCTATTTCTCTCAAGTTATGTTGGGTCTTTCATAGCCAAGGAACAACAAAACCTATCGATTTGAACATTTAATCGTTCCACATGAATTTCAAATATTTACCCCACCAATACCAACCCATGAGACATCTAACTCAAAAATTAAGTGAAAGGGGAGTTCAACATTTTTGGTTAATGTTGATTGTTCAAAGGCAAGGATGCTCTTACATTAGACATCCTTCATAAGAAAACTACAATCATCTAGCTTATCTATAGATTGTCATGGATCTTCCACAAGAATGGTTCATCACAACAAATATGTCTGGATCTTCCACAAGAATGGTTCATCACAACAAATATTGACATATTTTGAAATCTTAAATTATATGATTATTTATGTAAATCCCTCATTAATTATTATTAACATAGTGCTTGAATTTATGAAATAATTGAAATTTGAAAATGAAACAACAAGCAAATAAACACACCCATCCACATAAATGAATAGATAATGTATCATGGGAAAATCAAAACAAGGGAAAACCCAACTACAAGGTGACTCTTATGCTCTGCTAAACTATGGCAAGTACCATGGTAAAGAATAGAACCCTTTCTCCTCCTAACAACTTGGAATTTAACATTATGATCCGAACTTAAACAAGAACGCAACAACTTACAGATATACTCATAAACACAGAGATGCAGCAAAAAATAGTTCATTTCATTAATAGAAAAATATTGAACTATGCTTACAAACAGAATGGATATAGGATAGCTCAGGCGATGGTAGCCTATCTCTTAGAAGAAACGCGGTGGCTAGATACCTCTAAATTGAGTTACAATGAGGCTCAAGGGCCTTTTTATTATTGAACAATAAGACAAAACCCTAAAAAACCAAAACCCTAACCTAATGAGATGTAACACCAAGAGTTTATGGGCCACGTTGTGGTTAGTTGGGCAGCCAACTTCCCAAGGTCGTAACTTGGTCATATTATCTCTGTTTGATGCGTAGGATACCTCATTGGAAAGATATCTCTAAGGACTACAACTGCGGACATCATTAACTAGATAATCACCAGGGGAATTTTTCCATAAAAAAAAAAAAAAAAAAAAAAAAAAAAACGTCGATTAGGGCCTCAAAACAGTTCCGGAAGTTTAGGACTCGAAAAATTGCCAAAACTAGTAAACTGTGCTACAATTAAGGAAACTAAAAAACTAAAAGAAACAATGGTGAGGGTCCAAGTGGAATAGGCATGTGGCCACCAATATCCACCCGGATCAGTTCTCCCCCCTTAGGAAGAAATGGTCCCCATTGCATTGAGTTCCTCCATGAGATGAGGAAACTTCTGTTGAACTTGGTCCCTAGTGAGTCATTTGCCTTACTGAAGGAGTTGGCTTGCTTTGACAACTTGATATAGTTGTATCCTCTATTGCAGATTGTTCTTGATCTATGTGTCCATGATCTGATCAGCTGTGGCATATTCCATGCAGTCCGGGTTAAGCTCTGTTGGTGTGAGGTGTTCTGCAATGTCAGATGTGTTCAATAATGGTGGAAAGTATGGATGAAGGCGATCTACATTGAACATTGGGTGCAGACCAAGGAACGGTGGGATGTTGAGCTCGAAGGCATTGTCCTCGATGGCCTTGGCGATGGTATATGGCCCATATCGAAGTGGGCGAAGCTTGTGGTGGGGTCCAAAAAGGTGCTCCTTATGCAAATGTAGCCAAAATTTGTCGCCCACCTGGAATTTGTGGGACACTCGATGTTGATCATGGCGTTGTTTATTATTAGCATTGGATCTGTCCAATATATCATGGACCTATTGGCAGATATGTTGAATGCACTCAATGAAATTGTTAGCCCTTTCAGCTTCAGATTTCACATGAGCCGAATCTACCTGAGTGGTTGCAAATGGTATGGCCACATCAATGGGGCATAATGGATGAAATCCTAGCCCTGCCTTAAGTGGTTTGTCATCTATTGAGTTGTGGAGAGCTCTATTGTAGCTGTGTTGGACTTAGGGGAGACTTTCATCCCATGTGCGTGGATTCTTCGAGTTGTACATGCGCAGAATGTGTACGATCATCCTGTTGAAAACCTCTGTTTGGCCATTATTTTGGGGATGGAAAGCCATAGACTTAGTGAGTTTTGTATCTAGCATCGACCAGAGACTTGACCAAAATGCACTCAGGAATGTATTGTCCCGGTCTGAGATAATGGACCGTGGGATCCCAAAGCATACCCACACTTGCTCAAATAAGAGCTTAGCAGTGGCCTCTATTGTGATACTCTTCTTTCAGGCCACCATGATGACCATCTTAGAGAATCTATTAACGACCACAAAAACATAATCGTTGTCATGCTTAGTAGAAGGAAGGCCTGACATATAATCCATGGAGACAGATTCCCAAGGCCGACTAGGAGTTGGTAGAGGAGCATACATGCCTCACTTCTTGATAGTTGGTTTGGAAATGGCGAGGGAGGTGCAGGATCTAATGTACTTCACATCCTAACGAATTTTTGGCCAATAAAAATACTTATGCAATACCGCCACAATTTTCTCTAGTCCGAAATGTCCAGCGACCCAACTATATAGCACCTCCCAAATCATCTTGGCATGCTCACTTGAAGGAACACATATGTGTCCCAAGTGGCATAACAGTGCATCATGAAGATGAAAATTTGGAACTCTCTTCCCTTCCAGGGGTGTCTAGTATATGTTGCCGAATTCTGAATCGCTCTTGTAAATATGCGGCCACCCCGATGTCTTCGTGCTCACAGGAGTTGATCCGGATTAAACAAGAACGCAACAAAATACAGAGATAACCATATACACAAAGATGCAGTGGAAATAATATTTCATTTCATTAATGTAAAATACTAAAATATGCTTACAAACAGAAATGGAAATAAACCAGCTAGGGCGATGGTAGCTTATCTCTGAGAAGAGATGTGGCGGCTACATGCCTCTAAAATGTGTTACAATGAGGCTCGAAGGCCTATTTATTGTTGAGAAACAATGCAAAACCCTTAACATCCCAAAACCTAACCCTAGAAGATGAAATGCCAAATTGTGGGCCCTGTTTGGGTAAATTGGTACATCAATTTCCCGGGGTCATGACTTTGGCATAAGATCTCTGTTTGACACGTACAATAGCTCATTAGAAAGATCTATCGGAGCACTACAACTTTGGGAAGGGAAAAATCAGTTGATAGACCCATGTTGGCCCCACATTTCCCAAAAAACGTCGTTTAGGGCCTCAAAACGGCTCCGGAAGTTCAAGACCCGAAAAACTGCTAAAAATAGTAAACTATGCTACAATTTAGGAAACTGAGAGAAACAGTTGTGGGGGTCCAAATGGGATAGGTGGGTGGCCACCAACATCCACCTAGATTAGGAGTCGAGCATAGTTATTAGAGCCATGCCTAGTGGTCAGCTGAGGAAATCAGTGACTTTATTGGTGTTTCCCTTCTTATACTTAATGTTCAAGTGGAATTGTAGCAGATAGGTGGACCATTTCCGATGACGATCGTTCTGCAACTTCCCTTGTGTCTTTATGAACTGTAGAGGCTGATGGTTTGTGTGGAAGACCATTTCCTTCCCTAGAATGTATTGCTTTCATTGATGGCATGCCTACACAACGGAATACATTTCTTTGTCGTAAGTGGGGTACTTTCGTACTTTGTTTGAAATTGTCTCACTGTGGTGAGCCACTGGATGCCCATGTTGAGTAAGAATTTCACAAATAACATATTCGTAGGTATCTGTCTCAATCTCAAATGGTTCTTGCAGGTCTGGTAATGTGAGCATTGGTGCAGAAAAGAGGAAATTATTCAACTCGATGAACGCGCGCTACTGGGTTTCTGACCAGAAGGACTTGGCTTTTGCTCCTCCCTTGGTGACTTGACTTAAAGGCCAAGCGATATGAGAGAACCCCAACACAAACCTATGGTAGAAATTGGCAAGACCCAAAAAGCTACAGAGCTATGTTAGAGTGGTTGGGGTTGGCTGATCCCGAATGACTTGTACCTTGGATGGGTCCACATGTACACCCTAATCATCAATGATGTACCCCAGATATTGAACCTAGGTCATGTCAAAGGTACGTTTCTCTAAGTTAGCACAGAACTTTTGTTTTCGAAGGGTTTGAAGGACCTGTCAAATATGGTGGAGATGCTCTTCCCAACTCTGGTTGAAGATAAAGATGTCATCTAAATACACCACCATGAATACATTGGTGAAGGGTCACAAGATGTCGTCCATCAGTCTCATGAAGGTACCAGGGGTGTTTTTCAATCCGAATGGCATGACCAACCATTCAAAAAGGCCCTCCTTGGATTTCAAGGCAGTCTTCTTCACATCAGAGGGTTCAGTAGGCACCTATTGATGACCTGATTTCAAGGCAATCTTGCTGAAATGTTTGGCCCCCTTGAGCTGATCCAAAAGGTCATCAATCCACGGGATTGGGTACCTATTTCATACAGTGATCTTGTTCAACGCCCGATAGTCAATACAAAGCCTCCAGGTCATATCCTTTTTCTGTACTAATACATTCGAGCTCCCACAGGGTGATGAGCTTGGTCTGTTGTGCCCATTCTGCAATAGTTCATGAATTTGCCTCTTGATCTCATCGTTCTCCAGAACAGAGCATCGATAGATCGGTCCATTGGGGAGCGGCGTGCCCAGGGTCATATCGATGGATTTCTTGAGTTGATAGTGTAGAGGTACCCCTGTGGGTGAGGCGAAAATGTCCCTGTACTCCTCCACGACCTTGTCCATATATTTTTGCTGTGCAAAGTGATGAGCCCCAAAAATGGACAAATATTTGGGCTCATTCAACCTCCTAATTTGGCTTAGTCCACCATTCTCATTTGTTTATTGCATGTTTTTGATTATTTTTATGTCAATAGAGTGAATTTGGTTAGTCATTATGCCAAAGAGTCTAATGGGTGCTTTGTGTAGCCTTTTTGGTCAACTTGGAGACAAATTTGAAGGTCTTAATGAGCACTTGGCAGCCAAATTCGTGGGAGAACAAGCTAGAGGATTTGTAGGAAGGTGTCCCCCTCATTTATGGGCCCTTACCTCGAATTCTCCACCATTAGCTCGGAGTTCAAGGGCCACCAAATCAATCAGCTCAAGGGCAGCCAAGCAAGTCAAGTTGGACTGTTGTTAACTCCAAGTCTTGGGCAGCCAAGTCCCTAACTTTTAGGAGGACTGTTGGGTCCTCAAATTGTATAAATAAGAAGGCTTGGGGCCTCATTTTGGTTAGCTAGTGGATAGTCATTTTGTAGCTAGTTAGTCATTTTGTTTTAGCCATTAGTTAGCTAGTTTGTAGTTCGATTTTTATGCAATAGATTAGCTTTGCTTTCAGCTCATGTTCAAGTTCTCCTTGTGGACAGTTTTGATGTACTTTTCATTTCTTGATTAATAAAGATGGATCCAGCTTTGCACCAGCTCTAAATCTTTCATGGGAGGCTGTAGCTCTTGGGGTTGGGCCCATCTCAAGCGCCCAGTACCTCCCTTGTTTCTCTTTATGTGTGTTCGCTGCGTTCTTGAAATAAAATCTGCTCTTTAGATTTAATTCGTGCTTTATTACTTAGGTTTCTTTTGATGGTTCAAGTAGCTTCTCATGTTTATAATAGATTGGTAGGAGTTTGTATGCATTTAGATCTTTTGGCATGTTCTTTCTCATGTGATGTATATGGTTCTCTTTTCAAACAAGGCTGTTGTTTACTCATCCATTGACAGTTGGATTGAGTTAGCTAGGACTTGGTTTGTTTGCAAGAATTCATTGATTTGTTTGAATAAGCATTGTGCAGGGCATCTCTATCACCTTCATCACCTCCTCGTTCATCTGAGCCTCGTTCAGGTCAGCTCCTCCATCACCAAGTTTGTTTCTTCATCTCCCATCTGCTCTTTTGCCACGTAACCCTACCTTCTTGCTTTTCCATTGCCTAAACCTTCGTTGATGCAAGTCAGCCTTCCACATCATCTCACCTCTCCATCCATCAGTTCCTAGGTCACTTCAGACCCCCATCCTACCTCCATAACCATCCATGCATCTTCCATCAACCATCCATCCTCAAAAATCCCATTTCGAACCATCCTGTAGAAGAATTACAGAACATCTTGTAGAAGACTTACAGCACTTCTTGTAGAAGCCCCTGCAGACTTCCTGTAGAAGTTCATGAACACGGTTGCATGTCATCCAGACTTTGTGAAACTCTCAGAAAGGATACTGGGGATCCCTTAGACTCTCTCTATACCATCCCAACCTTTCCCAAAGCATTTCATCCCTTGATCCATCCCTGCACAGTGGAAAACTAGTTAGAAGCACATGCATGATAATTTCAACAACTTAATCAAAAATACAAAAAGATGTTTTCTTCAGATAGTGACAACGTAGACACATGCATTTTACCTTCCTAGAAGTAATGGCATCTCTCTTCGTTGTTTGCATTCTTTCCTTTGCATCAGTAGGACTAGCTGGTAGAATTAGGGTTTGCTAGGGTTTGTGTTTCTTTTCAGCTTTCAGTTCATTTTTGCAAAATAGATTAATTTCCTTCGAGATAGCCTTCGTCCATCATTTAGAAAGCTTCTTCTGAGAGCATATAGAAGTTGGCTTGAGCCCTAGCGGACTTGTGCCAGCTGAGCAAGTGACAGTTGCGACAAGAGCTAGTACTTGTGCATACAACACCGTCGCTTCCAAGTTTGTACGAACTACCGGGTTGATAAAATTTAGAGATAGGAAGCTCCAGGAGTTGTAGCATTATTGCTACAATACTGGAGCCCACCATATTTTTGGCGCCGTTGCTTGGGAAGCGGAAGAGTATTGGTGATTGTTGCTATTCTTCTATTTTCCACTACAACCTTCTGCTAAGTAGTTTATTTCATTTCCATTATGCAATTTCATCTATGCAATTTCATCTATGCAAAAGTAGATTAGCATTTCTTGCTTTCATAGATTAGCATTTCAAATTCCGCAATTTCCTTTCTGCAAGCGTAGACTAGCATTTCATTCTTGCAATTTCATTTGAGCAAAATAGATTAGTCCTTTCCTGCTTTCATTTCAATTCCGCATTTTCATTTTCGCAAGATAGTTAGTTGCAGTTCAATCTATTTCAGTTTCGCAAGTAGAAGTAGGAAAAATCAAAAATCAACCAAAAATATTTCATTTCATGCTTTGTAGGAGTAGAGATAAGTTAGAAAAATGATTGCACAACACCCCCACTGCTTCACACAGCCAACGTTCTTCTTCGATGGCTGTGATGAAAGAACCCCTGGGTGGACATCAAGACATATCTGAAGAACCTCTAGGGGAGAATAAGAAGAAACATTCCTCTGAAGCAAATGGCTACAAGCAGAAATGTTGGGAGCAGTCCCTTGTCCAAAGATGAATTTGCAAATCAGATCGAAGATTTCAAGAGTGATATGAGGCAGTTTCTTGCCATGCAACTGGATACCTTGCGGATCCAAAAGAAGCAAGAAGAAGCCAAGAGGGCTTTGGTCATTTTTTGTCCTAGGTGCCTTAAAAAGCATCCTAGGAATGAATGTCCAATGCACTCCCTAGAAGTGTGTTTTGTATGTGAAGAATACCATCCTACAGATCAGTGCCCTTCCTTGCCCAGAATCAAAGCTGCATATCAGAGAGCCAAGGGAGCCACTGAATCACTCTATTATATGAACCAAAGGAGGCCACATGGACCCATACCTTACCAGCAGGAACTGCAAGGGATACTCGAGACTTATTATGACCCTTATCAAGCCACTTTCATGCCTTCTTGGGATCCCCCTGCTCATCCTTCCTGGTCTACACCTCCTCCTTGGTCATATCCTCCTTGTTCCTTCACAGATCCATATTATGCCCAACCAGTTGCTCATTCATTTCACTCTTATGCTCAGCCACAGCCTCGGTGGAATGCACCTTATCAGGGGTGGAGGCCCCAGTACAACTCTCATCCCACTCATTTTCCTCCACCACCTGCTCATCCACAACCATCGCCTCCTCCTCCACCAAGGCAACCCCAAATGCCTACCCAACCACAATGCCATCCATCTCCATCTCAATTTCACATCTCCACTCAGCTACCCGTACCTCCATTTCCAAAACCATGCAATGGAGCAGCTCAACCCCATTGCAAATCTCAGGCACAACATGTGCAAATGATTCCTCGTGAGCTCAATGATGTTCACCAAAGCTCAGGAAAAGTAATGCAAAAAAGAGATCATCTTGAAAGCATTGAAGGATCACATCCAGCAAAAGAAGATTCAAAAGAGGAGATCAAAGAACCAAGGGCTGCACTTGATGAAGAAAAGAGATCAGAATCAGAGATCGAGAGAGTTCCCTCATGGTTACCATCAAATCCTCCATGTATTCCAGAGAAAAATCAACAACAAGAGGAAGATCAGAAGGTCATGATAGAAGGTGACATGAAGAATGATCCAAATCAGCAAGATGACCAAGGATATCAAAGCTATATTGAGATATGGTTTCAGAAGGTCACTAAGTTGCAGCAATACTCTCCTCCTCAGCTATGTTTTGTACTTTCAAAGTCAGATCATGTTGTCTCTGAAAGTTGGATAGTTGTCAAAGCATGCATTCCGAGCCTTTATATCATCTTGTCTCTAATCTCGATGTGCACATGGCTCCATTGGAAGTATTCTTATACTTGAAAATGATTTTGTTTTTCAAGTAGGGTAGGGTAGAAAAAAAAAGAAAAAAAAAAGAAAAAAAAGTAAAGAAATGAAAAAATGAAAAAAAGAGGAAAATAGAAATCTAAGGTGAAAACCTCCTCGGAGGCGCCTTAGATTGGCTCATTGATTGAAAACCTCCATGAGGCGGTCAATGGGTTGGAAAAAAGAGAAAAGAGAAAAAGATCTTTGGGTGAAAACCTCCCTTGGAGGCGCCCAAGGCAGGCAATTAGGGCGAAAACCTCCATGAGGCGCCCTAGTTGTTTTTCAAAAAAAAAAAAGAGAAAAAAAGAAAAATAAAAATAAAAAGCTAATCTCCATTGAATAATTTCATGTTGCAGCACTGACATTGCAGGTTGCATGAAGGACATTGTAGGTCAGGTGGATCACTCAAAGCAAAGACAAAGGAGTTTTTGTGCCTTCTACAGGAAGTTTCGTATCTTCTACAAGAAGCTTACAAAAAAGCCAATTTGATCTCCGAGGAGGACCTGAAGGCTTGGAATATGTCCATGAGGCCTACCCACATCCATGTTTCCATTCCTCACCCCTTTTCCATCATTTTTTTTCATGTCATTATGCTACTTTCCTCAAAACTGTGTCTTCTACAGGAAGCTCTGTATTTCTACAGGAAACATCCTGTAGAACCTTTGGACGAGCCAAATACAATTTCAAAAGTGAATCTAATGGTGGGAATCTGTTGATTAGGCCTACAAGCACTTGTGTGTCCATCCCTTGCCTTTCTCCATCATTCGTTCACCTCCTTGTGCTCCTCATTGTGCTTCTACAGGAACTTCCTGTAGAAATTGTGGGAAACTAGGCATGCATTTCAAAAAGTGGTTTGGCAAGCATGGTAGCTCCCTCAAGGGGTCAGAAGCCCTCATGCAATCTTCCAACTCCTCCTCCATCATCTCCATACCTGCATCACAGCCAAAATTCATTTTGTCATCCCATGCAAGCACATGTAAAAAGCCTTGAGGCAAAAATCCATAGAGCAGAATTTGTTTATGCCATAACTTGAAAACCATGCATCCATTTGACAAACCGTTTTATGGGGAATTGTACAAGGTTGATGACAACATGCCTGAGAAGTTTCATGCAATTCCGGTGCACGGTTTCCAAGAAATCAACCTCCATCACCATCAGCCATTTTTGCATTTTCTCCATATCCGTGCATCCGTTTTAAAACATGTTTCATGGGGAGATGCACATGGGTGATAGTAACCTACCCAAGCAGTTTCAACCAATTCTGATGCACGGTTTCCGAGAAATCGAGCTCTGAAATCTTCAGCCATTTCCCATTTTTCTCGAAATCCGTGCATCCATTGATCACGAATTTGCTATGGGAGATGCATAACAAAGGTAGGAACATGCTCACCGAGTTTCAGATCAAACCGATCTACCGTTTGGGAGAAATGGCAAAAAGAAGTTCTGGTTGTGACCATGCAGCAACAGCAGCTTGAACGGGCAGAGTTGAACGTGGAAATGAACTCCTGCAGCTTAGATCCGTCTGGAGGAACCTACACAAGAAAAAAAATAGCCATAAATCATCAGTCAAGCCACCATACATGCAGCAAATGAAAATCAGAGCATGCAGCAGCAACACGCTTCACAATCAACCGTTTAACTTGCAGGTACGTGACTAAACTTGTTCCTCTATTTGCATGAATCTAATCTGAGCATTGCATGAATGAATGAGATGGTTTGGATTAAAAAAATCGGTGGCCAGCTAACTGGCCACCCTCATCCAGTTCAACAACACTTGGTGGGTGAATGAGACACGTGCGCTCAGCCATGCACGTGAAAGAAAAAAACGGACAGTGTTGGTTGTTTAAACTCCAGTGCAGCGGGTGGATGAAATCACAGGCATAGAACATAGTTAACAATTGCAGTTCATGCACAATTGCATGGGCCAGCACGTCTCTGCCACCTCACTCCAAAAATCACGCAGACATCACTGAGCGCTTGGCTGAAATCCAAAGACCGTTAGTCAACTTGCACTTGCATCATGTTCACTCAAAGAATACATCCTCTGCTTCCACAATCGGCTTAATCTATCGTCCTCCGCTGAGTTTCCTACCTATTTTCAAATTTCTCTAGTGCAGCGAGCTCACTCAAAGGCCAAATCACGCTCTACAGGCGTTTCTACAGGATGTCGTCTACAGGAAAGGCAGAAAACAACCCTGCAGAAAGAAAACATGAGGAGCTTCTGTGGGTTGATGCTTCTGTTGGCTGACCACGGGATTTTTAGAAAAGTTCAAGCTCCAAACGAGGAGAAAGGAGGAATATGCTGAAGGCCACATTCTTGTTTCCATGCATTTCCTTTTGCATTTTCTTTATTCTCAATGCACTGCTATGAAAAAAAAATCAGTTGGTATAGTTCCTTTCGAGACTATGTTTGCCTCAGTCCTTTTATGGTTTGGAATTGTATCCATTAGATTGTTCTTCAGATTAACTTCAATATGGCTGCATCAGTCCTACTGTATATTTGGGTTCCTGTTCATTATCTTTGTGATCCTCATGGTTACATGTGCAGAAATCACTGTTATCTTGGGCTACGTTGAAATGTGCAATGAAGATTACAACCGGTGGTGGAGATCTTATTTGACTGCAGGCTCCACCGCATTCTACTTGTTTCTCCATGCCACATTCTATTTATTCACCAAGCTGGAGATGACAAAACTTGTTTCTAGAATTTCATATTTTGGCTACATGCCCATCATGTCATACTCATTTTTTGTTCTGACCGGTATAATAGATTTCTATGCATGCCTTTGGTTTGTGCGGACAATATACTTATCAGTGAAGATTGACTGAGGCTCTGCATGCAGCTACCATTTTTCAGAGGGGCCGTTTAAATTTCAAGGTTTGGACACAATCTGATCATGGTTCAGCCTTCTACAAGAATATACTTGCACACTCCTACCAAGGCTGAGGGCACTAAGAAAAGCAGCAGAAATGGAGGATGTCTTGGCAAATGATTCTGCATATCTAAAGGAGACTGAAAATTTTAAAGCTTCTGAGACAAAGGATGTATTAACAAACAGCATTGCAGAGCAAGTAGATTTTCAGAGAAGAGGAAAAAGCAGTTTCAAATTTGAATGATGCAGTGTCTGAGTCCAATCCATCTGGTGAAACTATCAGTGTACCTGTGAATGTAAGCCTCCAACAAGCCACTAAAATAGAACAAGTTGAGACAATACCGCAGGCAAAATCAGAGAAAATTCGTTCTACAGGAAGCTAGCAGACTGTTTCTACAGGAAGCCAGCGAAGAGTTTCTACAGGAAAGTTTGAAAAGCGGGAAGCCAAAGGAGAAATTAGCCGAGATGCTAGCCAAGGAAGTCACCAGGGCCATCAAAGACAAGGGGAGAGATTTGGTTGCTCAGAGGATGAGCAACACTTTCAGTAGGGGGGTGATGATGAGCCCCAAAAATGGACACATATTTGGTCTCATTCAACCTCCTAATTTGGCTTAGTCCACCATTATCATTTGTTTATTGCATGTTTTTTATTATTTTTATGTCAATAGAGTGAATTTGGTTAGTCATTATGCCAACAAGTCTAATGGGTGCTTTGTGTAGCCTTTTTGGTCAACTTGGAGACAAATTTGAAGGTCTTAATGAGCACTTGGCAGCCAAATTCGTGGGAGAACAAGCTAGAGGATTTGTAGGAAGGTGTCCCCCTCATTTATGGGCCCTTACCTCGAATTCTCCACCATCAGCTCGGAGTTCAAGGGCCACCAAATCAATCAGCTCAAGGGCAGCCAAGCAAGTCAAGTTGGACTGCTGTTAACTCCAAGTCTTGGGCAGCCAAGTCCCTAACTTTTAGGAGGACTGTTGGGTCCTCAAATTGTATAAATAAGAAGGCTTGGGGCCTCATTTTGGTTAGCTAGTGGGTAGTCATTTTGTAGCTAGTTAGTCATTTTGTTTTAGCCATTAGTTAGCTAGTTTGTAGTTCGATTTTTATGCAATAGATTAGCTTTGCTTTCAGCTCATGTTCAAGTTCTCCTTGTGGACAGTTTTGATGTACTTTTCATTTCTTGATTAATAAAGATGGATCCAGCTTTGCACCAGCTCTAAATCTTTCATGGGAGGCTGTAGCTCTTGGGGTTGGGCCCATCTCAAGCGCCCAGTACCTCCCTTGTTTCTCTTTATGTGTGTTCGTTGCGTTCTTGAAATAAAATCTGCTCTTTAGATTTAATTCGTGCTTTGTTACTTAGGTTTCTTTTGATGGTTCAAGTAGCTTCTCATGTTTATAATAGATTGGTAGGAGTTTGTATGCATTTAGATCTTTTGGCATGTTCTTTCTCATGTGATGTATATGGTTCTCTTTTCAAACAAGGCTGCTGTTTACTCATCCATTGATAGTTGGATTGAGTTAGCTAGGACTTGGTTTGTTTGCAAGAATTCATTGATTTGTTTGAATAAGCATTGTGCAGGGCATCTCTATCACCTTCATCACCTCCTCGTTCATCTGAGCCTCGTTCAGGTCAGCTCCTCCATCACCAAGTCTGTTTCTTCATCTCCCATCTGCTCTTTTGCCACGTAACCCTACCTTCTTGCTTTTCCATTGCCTAAACCTTCGTTGATGCAAGTCAGCCTTCCACATCATCTCACCTCTCCATCCATCAGTTCCTAGGTCACTTCAGACCCCCATCCTACCTCCATAACCATCCATGCATCTTCCATCAACCATCCATCCTCAAAAATCCCATTTCGAACCATCCTGTAGAAGAATTACAGAACATCCTGTAGAAGACTTACAACACTTCCTGTAGAAGCCCCTGCAGACTTCCTGTAGAAGTTCATGAACACGGTTGCATGTCATCCAGACTTTGTGAAACTCTCAGAAAGGATACTGGGGATCCCTTAGACTCTCTCTGTACCATCCCAACCTTTCCCAAAGCATTTCATCCCTTGATCCATCCCTGCACAGTGGAAAACTAGTTAGAAGCACATGCATGATAATTTCAACAACTTAATCAAAAATACAAAAAGATGTTTTCTTCAGATAGTGATAACGTAGACACATGCATTTTACCTTCCTAGAAGTAATGGCATCTCTTTTCGTTGTTTGCATTCTTTCCTTTGCATCAGTAGGACTAGCTGGTAGAATTAGGGTTTGTTAGGGTTTGCTAGGGTTTGTGTTTCTTTTCGGCTTTCAGTTCATTTTTGCAAAATAGATTAATTTCCTTCGAGATAGCCTTCGTCCATCATTTAGAAAGCTTCTTCTGAGAGCATATAGAAGTTGGCTTGAGCCCTAGCGGACTTGTGCCAGCTGACCAAGTGACAGCTGCGACAAGAGCTAGTACTTGTGCATACAACACCGTCGCTTCCAAGTTTGTACGAACTACCGGGTTGATAAAATTTAGAGATAGGAAGCTCCAGGAGTTGTAGCATTATTGCTACAATACTGGAGCCCACCACAAAGGGGTCCTACCTAGAAGCCGTGGCCACAAACTTCTTCTTGCCTTAGGGGTGAATCATAAGGAAAATGAATTTGCTGGTCTGGGAAATGATCTTACTGCATTGCTTTCCAATGATCAAAGAGATGGTGGTAGGCGGGGCTACCTCCGGTATCTTGTACAACTTATTAGCCAAAGTAATAATCACAGAGTGAGGTCTACACTCATATACAACATGTCGCTTCCACAAGTATGGTTGTTCTAACAATACATCGAAAAATTGAAGAGGAGAAATGTCACACAATACCTCATCTGTGAAGGGCTTGATGCTATAGGGAAGGCGACATTGTTGGTTGACGCGAAGATCTCGTCCTTGGTGAGGTCACCCGATGGTGTATGGTTGTGTATGTGTTGTAGTCTTTAGGCCCATCTGCTTCACGACTTCTACTGAAATGAGGTTCTTTTGGCTCCCACTGTCAACAATGAACTACAGCGGAGAGCCCTTCACCCACATCTGTTAGTGGAAGAGGCATTCCCCCTCTTGGGGATCTTCAGGCTCAATTTTCTGGATCTTTTTGGTGGTGACGGTGGCTTAGGCTCCGCATCATTGTTTTGCTTCCCTTTGTCAATCCCCTTATCAGGTTCTGATTTAGAGTTGGAACCTGTGTTTGATTCGGAAGCCTTCAGCTCAGCCACCAGTGACTGCTTGGCCTGACACTTACTTGTATTGTGAGTGGAGCTCTTATGGAACTCACACCAATTTCCCATATCCTTCTTCATCTTTGTGGTGTTGTTCTTTACTTGCAAATTCGGCGGGTTGTCCTGGGTAGACCCGCCTTGGCTTGGTCCCTTGTTCTGTGGTTTGTGGGTGCCTTTTCCTTACTTTGGATTCGTAGATCCAAAGTCCTACTTCTTCTGTTTAAACTTTTTCTCAATCTTTACAGTGTACCAATACGCCGTTCCGAGCGAGGAAATGTCTAGGAACTCCATCTCGTCCTGGATGTACTTGTCTAGACAACCATGGTACTTGAGCATCAAATTCCACTCAGTATCCTTGATACCCAACTTCGTGTGAAGGGTATGGAAATTATTTTGAACTCTGACACATCTTGGTCCCTTCCTTGCCATAGCATGGTCCACTTTATGTATTTATCTTCATAGCTCCTGATAGGGTAATACTGTTCCTTGATGGAATCTCGGAAAGAATTCCAAGTGGGTGCAGCTGAAAATAGCGAGGGTTAATTCTTGTCCTTTTGTTCACAGTAGGTTTCTCACCAATGCTTGACGTGTGGGGCGCTTTGAGAAGTGAAAATGTAATCTTATCTCGATTGAAAATTCATGAACTAAAAAATATCCTTCCAATAGATTTAGCCATTTATCTACGACGTCTGCATCTATGAGGGCTTTGAATATGGGAATATCGAAGTTAACTTGTACCTTAAAAGGAGTGGTGCCTCTAGAGTGGTTGTTGGATGAAGATGCATTGCCTGTGGGTAGCCGTCGAAGGATCTAGGCAAAGTTATCCATCATCGCGTCCCTTTGTCACTTGAGGGCTTCTTCAAGTAACATTTTCAAAGGATCTCCTACCCCCTCGTCTTTCTTTTCTTCTGCCATCTGAGGTTGTCAAGTTTTGCGAGGCTAATCTTGCAATGGTTCAACCAGATCGAGCCGTAACTCCTTATACCCTGACCTCATTGGGGACATGCAAAGAAAAAAAAAGAAAGAGAAGACCGCTTTGATACCATTGATCTGAACTTAAACAAGAATGCAACAACTTATAGATATACTCATAAATACAGAGATGCAGCCGAAGAACACTTCATTTCATTAATAGAAAAATACTAAACTATGCTTACAAACAAAATGGAAATAAGATAGCTCAGGCGATGGTAGCTTATCTCTAAGAAGAGATGCGGCGGCTACATGCCTCTAAAATGAGTTAGAATGAGGCTCAAGGGCCTTTTTATTATTGAAAAATAAGAGAGAACCCTAAACAACCAAAACCCTAACCTGAGGAGATGTAACACCAAGAGTTTATGGGCCCCATTGGGCTCTGTTGGGCAGCCAACTTCCTGGGGTCGTAACTTGGTCATATTATCTCTTTTTGACGTGTATGATACCTCGTTGGAAAGATCTCTCTGAGGAATACAACTGCCAATGTGATTACTTATGTAATCACTATGGAATTTTTGCCAAAAAAATGTCATTTAGAGCCTCAAAACGGCTCTGGAAGTTTAGGACCCGAAAAACTGCCAAAAATAGTAAACTATGCTACAATTAAGGAAACTGAAAAACTGAAAGAAACAATGGTGAGGGTCCAAGTGGAATAGGTGGGTGGCCACCAATATCCACCTGGATCAGCCCAAGAGCCATCAAGGGTTAGCTTTTCTACATCCTCAACCATCAATTAGTGATAAGGTTTTGGATTTTTTAAAATATTCTTGAAATTTGACATGTGGATAGCCCCACATGTGTGAATAACACGGGTTAATGGAGCATCCAATTATACCATGATGGTCAACAAGGTAGTTCAACTTTTGGGAGGCATAAATTTTTTATATAACCTCCTATTGAAGTGAGTTTTTCATGTTGGAAATGTCTTAGACTATAGAATAACATTGAGGGGACAAACTCTAAGATTGTAAAGTTTTGACCTTAAAAAATTTTGTTTGATACCTCAAAATGGCTCTAGAAGGTGTTGACGATGTTGGACCTGCCAAAATTTAGGAGATCTCCCAGATATGAAGTCCCAACTAGAACTCACACCGTTTGGGGTAGGAGTCCCAACAGTGAATGATAGTGTAATGCCTTGACCGTAGAAACGCGTAGAGGAAAGTATGATAACATCGAGTGAGAGCAAGTATGTGACCCTGCAAAGAGTCAAGTGTGATGCATAGAGGTTCCAACACATGAAGAGAAAAATAAGTATGCCCCTTGGAAGCCTGTAATAGTACGCATCTTTAAAGGAACACACGAGTGAAATGACATCACAAGCTAAGATGCAGAATAGTCCACAAATTAAAGTGATGAATTAATCCAACAATACACATTCAAAAAGATTTGTACAAATGAATAAAAAGTAGTTCATAACCATATGTGTAAGTTAAATAACATACATTTCCAATGCAAGAAGAATAGTCCTACTATATTAACAAAATATGCATGAAAGCGTGTTGGCTATGATTTTATTATTATAAGTGAAAGTTCCATCCATACATACACCATTGATGACCACTAGCCCCAATAGTGGAACATTATAGTCAAGAACACTTGCTCCTCCAAAGAAGTATACTTGCTCTACGCTATGGAGAATCCAAGGCTCCTTGTTATTCTCTTGACCTGCGAGAAATCTAGAATACCATAAATACAAAGAAATATAGCCCAGAACACAAAATTATCACATGAAATGAGAAAAAATGAAAAATATTTTATTATTCAGAAATAGATTCAATGTTCACTTGCCTCTTCGAGGGGGAAACCTCCAACATATCAGAGCTCAATTACAATAAGACTTGATGATCTTTCCCTTACTAACTAAGACTATTTATAGCTAAATGACATCCAAAACCCTAACTACTAGTGGTATCTTGCATAACACAGGTTAACCACTTTATTTATTAACTATGGCCCATTTACAACTAACTGTGGTCCCTTTTCTCTAATGTAGGTCAACCACTTACAATTATTAATGCGGGATTTATTGACTCTCTAACTAACTATGAATCTGACTCAACCCATTGGGCTTATTACATAAATAAAGGGGTTAGGGTTGGACCCTAACATTCCCTCCCCATCAAAAGTAGCCTTGTCCTCAAGGCTGAAGCTATAGAAGCCGCTGAATATTAGTGGATGGTTCCCAAGTCGCATCTTTTGAAGAGGTTTCTTTCCACTTGATAAGAACTTCCTTGATCATGTGGTCATGGAGATGTCTTTCACGAGTATCAAGTGCCTGTTCTGGTCGAAGCTAAAGTGATCCTTCCTCATCCAATTCAGGTAGACTTGTTTTAACTCTGCAATTTTTCCCTGTCACTTTCTTGAGGCATGATACATGGAAGACCAGATGGATTTTTGAAGTAGGTGGTAAGGCCAGTTTGTAGGTGACCTCTTATGCACTGAAGTATCTAGTAAGGTGCATAGAATTTTGGTGCGAGTTTTTGATAGCCCTTTTTGTTGAGAGATGTTTGCTTATATGGTTGGAGTTGAAAGGATACCTAATCCCCTTCTTGAAATTCGCACTCAAAACGATGTTGTTCTACCTGTTGCTTCATTCATTTTTGAGCTTAATGTAGATTATCTTTGAGGTGAGCTATCACGGTGGTACGGTTCTGTAGGAGTTGATCAACTGCCTATACTTTAGAACATCTAGGGATATGAGAAATAGGTGAAGGTGGGAGTTGGCCATACACTGCCTTATATGGAGTCATCTTGGTGACTTCATGACAATTAGTAGTATACCAGATTTTAGTTAAAGGTAGCCACTGTACCCATTGATGCTACCTTTCTGAAGTGAAGCACCTGAGATATGTCTTCAAACATTTGTTGATTGCTTCTGTTTGACTGACGGTTTGGGGATGATAAAAAGTACCTAGTTGGAGTTGCGTTCCTTGCATCTTGAAAAGTTACTGCAAAAATTCTCTTGTGAGAGTGGGTTTGTGATCAGACACAATCGAAGTCGACATGCCATGCAGTTTGAAGATCTGGTCCAAGAAAACTCTCACCTCCAAAGTGGGGGTAAATGGGTGTGGTAGATCGCAAAAATGAGCATATGTAGAAATTTTGTCCACAACCACCATGATGACTTATTTATTTCATGACTTTGGGAGACCTGTGATGAAATCCATGGAAAAATCCATCTAGATAGAGGCAAGGAGTGGCAATGGTTGTAAGGTTCTTGGTAACTTAATTGTTTCCCCTTTGTTGCGTTAGCACACATCACATTCAGCTAAAAAAGTAAGAATGTCATTTTTCATGCCATTCCAAAAGAAAGAATGATGTGCGTGACCATAAGTCTTACAAAAGATTGGATGTCTAGCAATTGGAGATGAGAGTAGCTTGTCCAAGATGTGGGTTTTGAGGGTGGAGACCGATGATATAACTACTCAATCCTTGTAGTGAAGAATCTCATCCTTCCAAGAGTAGTCTGTTGAGGAATTAGTATATTCTCTTAAGTTATTAATGTGTTGGGAAAGAGAGGGGTGGGAGAACTATTCCTTGCGGGCCTCTTCAATCTAATCTGGTATGGGTAGAGATATTGATAGTAGGGTGATCTCATCCTCAAATTGGTGTGATAAAGCATCAACCACTACATTGTCACACCCTTTCTTGTAAATTATCTCATAATCATATCCCAACAAATTTTTGACAAGCCATTTATTTTGTTGTGGTGACAATAAACGTTTCTCCAGAAAAATATTTTAGGCTTTAATGGTCCATGCGGATTTGGAAATGTCTTCCCAACAAGTATGGTTGTTAGGTGTCTACTGCATGCAAGATGGCCATCATTTCTTTCTCATAAGTAGATTGACCCAGATTTTTTCTACTGAGTTGTTGGCTAGTGAAAGCCAATGGTCTACATTCTTACATTAATACATCGTCAATACCGGTACTGCAAGCATCACATTCAATCACAAAATATTTGGTGCAGTATGGTAGGGCCTATACGAGAGTGGAGCACATGGCCTGTTTGAGAGCCAAGAAGGTATGTTGAGCTGCATCAGTCCAGAGAAATGAATTTTTCTTGACAAGCTTAGTGAGGGGTGATGAGCCCCGAATTGGGTAACTTATTGGGCTCATTTTGCCTACTTGTTCTTGATCAATCCACCATTTTCATAGTTTATGCATGTTTTTTGAGTATGTTTATGTTATTTGAAAGAATGAGGGCGATCACTTTACCAAGAAGGCTAATATGTGGTTATTTCAGGTTTTTGGACAAATTTTGGAACAAGGCCAAGAAATTATGAGCTAGATGACAGCAAAGCATGAAGGAACAAGGGTGAGGATTCGTAGGAAGGGTGTCTCTTGCATTAAATGGCCCTTCCTCGAAATCTCCACCCTCAACTCGGAGCTCAACAAGCCACCAACGCAAATCCTAAAGGCAGCCGAGTAGTTTTGTGAAGAGTGGCTGTTTACTGGCAATTTGAACAGTCGATCCCCTTGAGTTAAGGAGGGCTACTAGGACCCTCGTAGTGCATAAATAGGAAGGCTTTTAGCCTTCGTAGGTTACATTTTGGACTGTTGTTTTTTTTTGCACTAGAGTGCTATTATTTTCCATCTCATTTTGTAACTGCTGCTGTATAACTCTCTTGTGACATGGTTATTTTTGGGTAATGAAAAGCAACTCTATTTGGCATCAGCTCTGAGTTCTTTATAGGAGCCTATAGCTCTTGGGGTTGGGCCCAACCCAAGTGCCAAGGCCTCCTTTGTGTACCGTTATTTGTTTTTAGTATTTTTGAAAAATAATTTCTGTTAAGTAGATTAGAATCTTGCTTGGTTATCTAGATCATAGTTGATGGTTAAGAAGGCTTTTCATGTTCATATTGATTTGATAGGATAATAATAGGGAAGATCTTCAACAAAAGGGCCATCAAGCACCTCTGATTTCACCTCTCCCTCAATGGGATCAGGTGTTGGGATCAAGGTGACCTTGCTGCCACCAAAAACACTGTCTTTGCTTTGCCATGCAATCATTAGTGTTTGATTTTTCTTTGCAGAAGTTGGTTACATGTTCAGATTCTTGATTTCTTCGTTGCATAGTTATTTCACATGGTTTCATTGCAAATAAACTTCTGTTCATTCTCTTTACTGTTAGCTAGACCAGATTAGGTTAACGTAACTAGATATTTGGTTTTTCAAGTCATTGTTTGCTCAGTTTGAGAAATAACTTGCAGAGCAACTATATTACCTCTCCATCATTCCCCAACTCCGGTTCTTGCCTCACACTTGTTACGTTCCCTCACTTCGACCTTGTTTCCATATTTTTGTGCAACATTTCTTTACTCCTCCTTGAACAAATCCAACCATCCTCATCACTCCGCAGCTCCATCCACCAAGTCCTGGACCTCCTCACACCCTTATCCTACCCCCATACTCACTTCTCCACCTTTCTCTCTCCATCCTTCCCCCAAAATCCCATTTCTGAACATCCTGTAGAAATTACAGAACTTCTTGTAGAAAATACAGAGCATCCTGTAGAACCCCTGCAGACTTCCTGTAGAAGCTCATGAAAGCGGTTTCTCGATAGCCAAACTATATGAAACTCTCTGGAAGGATGCTAGGGACCCCTTAGGCCCCCTTCCAACCTTCGTAACCTCCTGCAAGCATTTCCTCTCACCAATCCACCTCTGCACAGTCAAAAACTAGTTAAAGTACATGCGTGACAATTCTGATACTTTACTCAAAAATACAAAAAGATGTTTTTTCAAATTTTACTGTAGAAGCAGCTTAGATACCTGCATTTCACCTTCTTAGAAGTCAATGGCATCTCTTTCAGTAGCTTTCGTCCTCTTTCTTGCATTAGTAGGATTAGCTGGTAAAATTAGGGTTTGCTAGGGTTTGCGTTTCCTTTCAGCTTTTCAGTTTCTTTCTGCAAGTAGATTAGCCTCCTTTGAGTTAGCTTCCATCCATCAGTTAGAAAGCTTCTTCTCAGAGCTCATAGAAGTTGGCTTAAGCTCCTAGCGGACTTGTGCCAGCTGACCAAGTGACAGCTACGGCAAGAGCTAGTACTTGTGCATACAGCACCGTCGCTTCCAAGTTTGTTACGAACTACCGGGTTGATAAAAGTAAAGAAGGGAGTCCCAGGAGTTGCAGCATTATTGCTGCAATACTGGAGCCCACCATTCTTTTTAGCGCCGTTGCCGGGGAAGCGTCAGAGTATTTGTGATTGCTGCTTTTCTTCTATTTTTCTACTACAACCTTCTGCTCAGTAGTTTATTTCATTTCCATTCTGCAAAAATAGATTAGACATTTCCTGCTTTCATAGATTAGTCTTTTAATTCCGCAATTTCAATTCTGCAAGCGTAGATTAGCATTTCATTCCTGCAATTTCATTTCAACAAAATAGATTAGTCCTTTCCTGTTTTCATTTCAATTTTGCATTTTCATTTCAGCAAGATAGATTTTAGTTCATTGCAATTCCATCTGTTTCAGTTTTGCAGGTACAAGCAGAAAAAAAGCAAAAGCAACCAAAAATATTTCATTTCATGCCTCGTATGAATAGAGATAATACCAGAAAATTCCTACCCAACATCCCCACCACATCACTGAGTCACCCTTCTCTCTTCTTTGGTGGCAGTGATTGAGAAGAGCCTATAGGTGAACCTCCTGAGATATACGAAGTTCCTATAACAGAAGAAGAGAAAGAAAACATTCCTTTTGAGATCATGGCTGAAAACAGAAACGGTAGAGATGATGATGAGAGAATAGAAGGTGCCTTTCCCATCTGAGAGACCAACGGGGACATGAAGATGAAAAACATAAGTCCCTCAGCCTTACCTCATTTCCATGGATTGACCACTAAAGACCCTGATACCTTTCTGTTTGAGTTTGTTGTCCTTTGTCGAACTTATGACTATGCAGAAGATGAGCAAAAGTTGAAACTCTTTCCCTCTACCCTCAAGGATGCAGCACTACGCTGGTTCATGGGGTTACCTGGAAACAGTATCACAACTTGGGCTCAGATGCAGCAAGCCTTTAACAACAAATACCGGGACTACTATAGGTCAAAGGAAACAAAGGGAGAAATCTTTCGGATGGCCATGGGAAACGATGAGTCTTTAGAAGACTATGAGGAAAGGTTACAACTTAGCTATAAACGGGACAGATGCACACTTGACCCTAAATCTCTGAAGCTGGTTCTGCTCCGAGGAGTCCCTGAAGACCTCCTAGATACCCTTCATTTGCTAGCTGGAGGGGACATCTACCAACTACCTTATGAGGACATAAAGATTGTGTTTAGAAACCATTCTAGGGTAGCCCGGAAACGAGGCAGGTGGAATCCACTCTCAGCTAGTGCCACCTTCTCCAAGCATGAGTTTGCTAATCAGATGGAAGACCTCAAAAGTGAGATGAGATAGACCATTACCATGCAACTAGATACTTTCCGAATCCAACAAAAGAAAGAGGAAGTTGAGAGGGATTTGGCCATTTTTTGTCCCAGATGTACAAGGAAGCATCCTAAGAACGAGTGTCCATTGCACTCAGTGGAGGTATGTTTCGTTTGTGAGGAAGACCACCCCACGAACCAGTGCCCAACCTTACTTGGACTTAAAGCCATGTACCAAGGGACTGAAGGGACCATTGAACCACTCTACTTCCTTAACCAGAGGAGGCCGCATGGGTCCAAACCTTACCAGCAGGGGATGCAAGGAATATCTCAACCGTATTACAACCCCAATCAATCCCCTCACATGCCTTATTGGGGGCCCCCTGCTCATCCTTCCTGGTCCGCACCTCCTCCTTGGTCTTATCCAGCTCAATACCAGACTCCACCTGCTACTCATTCGTTTCACTCTCATGTCCAGCCACAACCTCAGTGGAATGCACCTCAACCGGGGTGGAGGTCCCAATACAACTCTCCTCCCGCTATTTTGCCTCCACCTCCTACTCAACCACAACCATTACCTCCTGCTCCTCCAAGGTAACCCCATATGCCTGCTCAACCGAACCTGAACCCCAACAACAGACAGGCCCAGCAGGTATACATCGGGGAGACAACATGCCCTACCTATGCTGTGGAGATCCAGGAGATCAACCTACAATCTGGGAAGGTCCTTCCAGATTGCCAACCTCCTCCCCCAGAGAATGAGGAAGAGAAACAGGAAAGTGAACCCAAATCCATTCCACCCTTTCCTGAGCGACTAACAGTAACCACGCAACCAAACCCAGAGGAGACTGAACTTCTGGGAGAACTTAAACAGTTGTGTGTGAAAATACCACTTCTCCAGGCCATAAAAGATGTACCAATATACAACAAATTGATCAAGGAGAAGTGTTTTAGGCACTCAGGCAGGCGAAAGAGAGATGCCTCGACTATCAATTTCATAGGAAAACTGTCCGATCTAATGTTGGGGAAAGTAACCTGTCCAAAGTATTTGGACCCTGGGAGTCTTATAGTTGATGTCCACATCAATGGCACCATAATCCCCCATACCTTGATTAATCTAGGGGCTGCCATTAATGTGATGACCAGGGACATTATGCTTAAACTCAACCTTCAGAGTTCCTTAAGGAAGACCTCGACAGTACTGCAGTTAGCAAATCGCTCCACCGTGACTCCTGAAGGGATTGTGGAAGATGTCCTGGTCTCTGTTGACTCTTGGGAGTACCCTGCGGACTTCTTGGTCCTTCAGCCAAAGGCAAAGCTCACTGGATACCCCCTCATTTTGGGAAGGCCTTGGTTAGCTACTGCGGATGCTTACATCAGTTGTCGAGCTGGAAGCATGACCATCAAGAATGGGCCTATGTCCAAACAGCTAGTCCTATACCCTCCTGCCCAACCTTTGCTAGAACATGACTTACCACTCTGGTTGGAAGAGGGAGATGAGGATGAGGTCTACTCTGCACCATTGTGCACAGTAGAAACCACCAGGGGAGGCCCTCAAACCAAGGATGACTTGATTGAGAATTTGATTCAAAATCCACCTCCCAGTGCACTGTCCTTAGAGGAGTTGGTGGAAGGTACCCAAGCCAAAACTTTAGTGGACCTCTGTATGACTAATCTGACCTCTCCCAGAGTTAAGAATGTGGAATTTGGCCCAGAAAGAACCTTAAAGATCAGCTCCTCCCTATCTCCCTCCCAGGAGAAGGAGCTGTGTAGCTTACTGAACAATCATATGGACGCTTTCGCTTGGAGCTATAAGGAAATGAAAGGAGTCCACCCTTCGGTCTGTACCCATCAAATTTACATTAAAGAGGATTGTAAACCAGTCAGGCAGCCTCAAAGGAGAATGAATCCAGCACTTAAAGACATTGTCAAAGAAGAATTGCAAAAGTTATTGGATGCAGGATTCATCTACCCCATCTTTGATAGTGAGTGGGTTTCACCTCTAGTGCTTGTGCCCAAGAAAAATGGGAAGTGGAGAATTTGTGTAGATTACCGAGAACTTAACAAAGCCACCAAGAAAGACCATTTCCCTTTGCCTTTCATAGATCAAGTGTTGGATGGACTGGCAGGGAAGAAGTTCTTCTCTTTCCTAGATGGGTTTAGCGGGTATAATCAGATCCAAATCAGCCCGGAGGACCAAGATAAGACCACTTCACTTGTCCATGGGGTACCTTTGCCTACCGAGTCCTTCCCTTTGGACTATGCAACGCTCCTGCTACTTTCCAGAGAGCAGTATTGAGCATATTTTTGGAGTTGGTCCACGACTCGGTAGAAATCTATATGGATGACTTTACTCCTTATGGGTCCACCTTCCAAGAAGCATTGAGTAACCTGGGAAAAGTTCTAACCAAGTGCATTGAGATGAACCTGTCCCTTAGCCCCGAAAAATGTGAATTCTTGATGACTGAAGGGACTGTGCTAGGTCATACCATTTCTCAGCAAGGATTATAGGTGGATCCTAACAAGATTGCTATCATCCAAAAGGTCCCACCTCCTCAAAAGGTAAGAGATGTTCGAAATTTCCTAGGCTTAGTAGGATATTATAGAAGATTCATTAAAGATTTCAGTAAGCTAGCCTCACCATTGTTTGGCCTCTTAGGGAAAGATGTTGAGTTTAAATGGACTGACGACTGTCAAGGGGCTCTGGATGAGTTGAAAGATAAGCTGGTGTTTTCCCCGATCTTGAGAGGACCAAATTGGGCCCTACCTTTCCACATCCACACTGATGCCTCAGACAAAGCCATAGGGGCAGCCTTAGGAAAAGTTGAGGAGAAACTACCATATGCCATATACTTTTTCAGCAAAAACTTGTCCAAGGCAGAAATGAACTATACTATAACCGAGAAAGAGTTCCTGGCCGTAGTCCATTCCCTAAACAAGTTCAGACACTACATCACTAGTTATCAAACATTCGTACACACTAATCATGCTGCGATTAGATATTTAATGAATAAGCCTGATGTAAATGCTCATATCATTAGATGGTTACTTTTGTTGCAGCAATTTGATTTGACTATTGTCGACAAGCCAGGTAAGGAAAATGTTGTTGCTGACTTCTTGTCTAGGTTGGATTTGCCTGCAGGTGAAGGGACAGTGGATGACTAGATGCCAGATGAACACCTGTTTTCTATCTCAATACTCTCTCCATGGTTTGCTGATATAGAAAATTACTTGGTCTCAGCACAGTTCCCTCCGCATCTATCCTCGAAGGAGAAGAGCAGAATTGTGAGAAAGAGTGCCCCATTCACTTGGATCGAGGGCAACCTATTCAAACTTGGCCCAGATCAGATCTTGAGGCGTTGTGTTAGGGAGGAGGAAGCCTTTGACATCCTCCTAACCTGTCATGATGGGCCCTGTGGAGGCCACTTTGCAGCAAAAAGGACTGCCTTCAAAATTCTATAGGCAGGCTACTATTGGCCTACTCTTCATCAAGATGTCAAAAGATACATCAGCCAGTGTGACCGATGTCAGAGGATGGGGAAAATGACTCCAAGGGATGAAATGCCTCTCCAGCCTCAAGTGACCTTCGAGCCATTTGAGAAGTGGGGCATGGATTTCATGGGTCCTATCAACCCTCCTTCAAAGCAAAGGTCTTACATCATTGTGTGCACCGACTACTTGACAAAGTGGGAAAAAACAAAGGAAATCAAAGCAGCGATAGAAGAAAAGGTGGCTGCTTTTTAAGGGAAAATATCTTCTACAAGTTTGGCTACCCAAGAGAGTTAGTCACTGATCAAGGAAGCCAGTTCACCTCTAACCTGATTGAAGACTTGCTCGCTCATCACAAGATTAAGCACAGGACTTCCACCCCATATCACCCACAAGAAAATGGGCAGGTGGAAGTCACTAATAGAGCATTGGAAAGGATTTTGACTAAGGTGGTGAGCAGCGGCAGAAAGGATTGGGCAGATCTCTTGGTTGAGGCCACCTAGGCCTACAACACCACTTGGAAGACTACAACAGGTTTCACACCTTATGAGCTGGTCTACGGGAAGAAAGCTTTGCTGTCCATAGAGTTTGAGTACAACACATTGAGGGTGGCAGCTCAACTGGACTTAGATCTCAGCCATGCTCAGCGTGAAAGATTACTGCAGCTGAATGGATTAGATGAACACATAATGCAAGCCCTCCTCCACTCAGAAGTAGTTCAACTCCAGAGGAAGATATGGCATGACCGGCACCTTAATGAAAAACAATTCTAGCCGAGAGATTGGGCGCTGCTGTATGACTCAAGATACAAGGATTTCAAAGGGAAGCTGAGGACAAGATGGTTAGGACCATATACAGTGGAAAAATGCAATGATAATGGTTCAGTCCTTATCAGGACCATTGATGAAGAAGCCATCCCCATGCTTGTCAATGGGCATCGATTGAAAATCTACAGGAAACCCCTTTCGAGGTAGGAATTCATTGAAACTTTGGAAAAATCAATGTTGGTAGTGGAGCAGGGCTCTGCCTCTGTTCCACCCACACCTTGATCATAAAAAAAAAAAAAATAGGAATAAAAAGACCCTTGGGTGAAAACCTCTCTGAGGCGCCCAGGGCAGACAGTGAGGGTGAAAACCTCATGGAGGCGCCCCAACTGTCTCTAGAAAAATAAAGAAATGGAATAAAAAGATCCTTGGGTGAAAACCTCTCCGAGGCGCCTAGGGCAGATAGTGGGGGTGAAAACCTCATGGAGGCACCCCAACTGTCTCTCTCAAAAAAAAAAAACAAGAAGAAAAACAAAAAAAAAGGAGAAAAGAAAAAGAAAAAACAGGCCTAATCTCTGTAAAATAATTACAGCTTGCAGAGAGTACATTGCAGGTAAAGGAGGTCGCGCAAAACGAGGACAGGGGCCCATACCAGGCTACAGGACATCCTTACAGACACTCCCTCCATGGCCACTCACCTTCCCTAGGATTTTATCACAATCGGGCCAAGATTCCACCTCCTACAGGAAGTTCTGGGCTTTGTACAAGGAGTTTTAGGCTTTCTACAGGAAGTTCTGCATTTCTATAGGAAACATCCTGTAGAACCTTCGGGCGGGCCAAATTCAATTTTGGAAGGGGATCTGAAGCTTGGAAACTGTTGGTTAGGCCTACAGCCACCCCTCTGTTCCATCCATCACCGTATGTCACCCCTGTTGCACCCACCTGGTTGTGTGTTCCTGCACAGTCATACAAGAAACCCATTTTTTTAGATGGACAGAAAAATTTTCAAGTGACAAATCAAGCAGCAAAGGCCCACACACTCTACCTGTTCAAGCTCCATCTAAACTCTTCATTAGTGAATTTAGCCCTGCCCGTTTAGCTTGCATCCCAAGAGGAGAAGCAGCTACAGGACATCCTATAGGAATCCTGTAGCGGTTGATCCCTTTGGAAGACATACTCTAGAGGCAGGGGCAGTTGAAACCAGCAAAAGGAAACATGTAAAAAGGCTCCTCCTAGACATGAAGACATCCTCGGCAGCTGAAACCAAACAGAACCTGTGCATGCAGTGTTGCCAACCGAAGGATCGGGTTCCAAAGCCATGCATACAGTGTCAACCAATGAGAGAATGGGTTCTAGCACCTGTGCATGAGGCAGCAGCAAGCGAAGCAGTCGTCCCAAGTCTCAAAGTCTGCATAATGCGTCCACAGCCACGCAAGTAAGTGTCTAACCCTTTTCGTCAAATTTCATAAACCATATTTCAAAAACTGCATGTCTGTGAAAATGGTTCAAATTGATCAAATTCAGTTCACACAGCTTAGTGGGATTCGAACAAGCTCGGTTACGTTCGAATTTGCCAACGAGACGTCCAGCCGACACGTGTGGAGTGTCCAGTCAGGGAAAATCGGCGGTAGTGGCAGTGGTGGCAGCGATTAATGGCAGAGGATAGGTAATGGAAGTTAGGGACATGCAGAGGAATGATGGCAGTGACGTTGGCTAACGGTTCGGCCCAGCCACCTCACCCCCTCACCACGAATTGCGCCGTAGTTCAAAATGCTCAACTGAAGACTCGCGTTAACCACTGTTCATTTGCACTTGCAACCATCCTCGACCGAAGTACGCGTCCTCTGCCTCCACAATCTGTTATCTCGAGCTTTTCGGCCTGTTTCAAAATTCTCCCGCGTACCAGGCTCGTTCAGAGGCGCATAGACATCCTACAGAAGCCGGCTAGCGTTCTACAGGAAGTACGACATAGCCTCCCAGAGCAGAGAAACCTGGGTTTTTCTTTGACAAATTTGGAGTCCCGAAAGAGGTAGGCTCGAAAAACTCTCTTCCATGCGTGGTGTGTTCAAAAGGTGATGAATTGGACTATATTGAATAAGGAAGTCAGAGACAAGTCTGCCTGTGAGTCGAAAATAGTGGTTTGCCTATGTGTTGCTCGGAATTACTCAGTCGGTTCTGCATCAAAACTCTCCTCCATGGTCCCTAATAAAAATTTTCCTCCTGAAAAATATGAAGCGCCGTGAGGGCTAACTTGCATATGAAGAATTTGAATTTTCATGATTGTATGTATGCTAAGGATGAAAATTGAGCTCTGTGCCCTGTCTGTGAAAACCTGATTCCTCCTTTTACATACGGACAACCGAGTTTTGGGCAACAAAAGTTTTAGAACCAAGGAATTGGTGCAGGTTAAAAATTTAAACACCCGAGAGATCTTTCCTTGAAGATCAAGGGAGGTAACCATAAACAGAATTCCCCTTTCTGATCAGAGCACAAACCAGAGCAAAGAACTCTCACCATGCCAGGGGGGTTTATCAGGAAGGAACCCTCAGATTCCCAAAAATTGCATGAACATCTCGAGGTGGTGAACCTCTTCACCCTTGCACATTGGATGACCTTTTGTGACAGAATTCAGGGCCATGACGATGAGATAATGGAGGAGTTCTTAATGTCCCTGCAACCTAAATCAAAGACACTGGCCACTGTGAATTTCAAAGGGTTGACCCTAAAGCTTACCCCACAACTCATTAGTCGAGTTACTGATCTGCCATTGGGGATACCCTAGAGCAAAGAGGAGAGGGCATTGGACCAGAAAGCCAAGAAAGAATTCTTCCTACAAGAGGAACAGTTTTTAGAAGATAAGAACGGGGTCCGGAGAGCCAGCTTACATCCTTTTTGGAGCGAGGTCAGTTTTCAAATCATGAAATACATTACCTGTGAGGGGCGGTTCAGTATTGTCTACGGCTACCATTTCAGGTTGCTAAGTGAACTTAGACATGGGGTGGATTTACCTCCAGAACAGAAGTTAAGCCTCCCCTATTTTCTTCTGTAATCATTAATTGAGTGTGGCACAAAATTGAAGGAAGGGACACCGAATCAGCTAGCCCATCATGGGCTCATCAAGCTTCTAGTGGAAGATGCCCTCCACACCTACACTATCCCTCTCTCCTGGGAGATTTTCCGCAACATGCCCAGAGATGATGATATTCGAATTCTGGCCGAGGAACTCACTTCATCCAGCAGCGAAGAAAGGGAACACACTGAGGGAGGAGAGAAAGCCAGTGGTAAGGAAACACAGGACAGACCACCATAGAAATAACAAGAGGAGAAACGAGGGAAAGGCCAAGTTGCTGAGCCTAAAACTGTGGGAGGAACAAAGGCACAAACACGAAGGGAGAAACGATTGTAGAATAGAGCAGAGAGGACTGGAAAAGTCCAAACAAAGGAAGGCACAACCAAGGCAACCACACAGAAATTAAAAGGAAAGACACATCTAGCCAAGCAGACCAAAACAGTTGAAACAGTCTCTATAGGAGGCATGAAAACTGTTTCTACAGGAAGCATGAAACAGTCGACACAGGACTTTCTACAGGAAGCTTGGAAATGGAGCAACAAAAGGAGAAATCACCTGAGATTTTGGCCACGGAGGTGGCAGCAGTGCTGGCTGCTCTAAGAACATCTCCAAAGCAAAAAGGGAAACGAAAAAGGGAGCCTTCCATGTATTTTAAGGCAAGAAGGAGCATGCGGATAAAAACTGGCAGACTCCAGCCACAGTCAAAGGAGCCAATTACGATTGTGGACACCCCAGCTAAACAAAAGGAAAGGTCACCTTCAAAGGCATCCATCACCTATGAACGGGGAAGCCCGAAAACATCCACCTGGAGACAAAGGATGAAAATGCTGGACACAAAGACCTCTCTACAGGATGCTGAGACTATTCTACAAGAAACACTGGCTAGGCTAAAGGAGATCGAAGAATTAGAAGGAAAGGCAGCTAAATCACCACAGGAGGAAGAAAAGATGGAGGACATTGTGGAACCAAGCCCCCAGCCTAGCTTGGGCTCCTACTATAACTTGTTAGAGGCCGGAAAGATCATTCCCCAAAAATTCCCAGTGCCACTTTTCCTTGAACTAAAAGAAGAGAGAGTGAGGACCCACACTTGGATGAAGATCGCAAAGTCCAAGGGTGTGGCAGATATAGGTCCCCTGGAGGAACAATTCAAAGAGGCAAAAAAAGAATTGGCCATGGTGAAGCATGTGGAAAGCATTAAGAGGGCCAAGCGACAGGAAGAAAACGAGCTGCTTAAACAGCAGCTATAGCTACAGGGACAGTATAAGGAAGACAGGCCCCACATCTTGGGAGAACAACAACAATAGAAGGAGCCCACAACAAACAAAGAAACCTCCGATGAACAGCAAAAAAGAGATGGGCTGCAGGCTGAAATTGAGACACTCATTAGACAACTACAGGAGAAGGACTTGCAAGCAGCCCAGGAGATACAGTCTCTGAAACAATAGGTGCAAGAAAAGGAGGCCCAACTGGCCTACATGGCCAGCTGGGCAATGGAAGCTCTGCAGTGTAGACAACCTGCCAAATCATACACCCTATACCTTAAGGATCAGTGGTTGCAGTTTCAGATTAACACCTTGGCCCAAAGGGGCATCACTCCATTTCAAAATTATCATCAATTTGTGGCTTTATGTGACAGTAGCTCATCAGAGGACAAGGCTAAATTATCAGAGTTTTATTTGCACAACTTAGCCCTTCTAAATATGAATACATGGGACCCCAACACTGTGGAAGGAGATATCCAACTTATGGCCATGGCCTCTTGGATGAATCATGAGGACAAAAGAGCGGTAGAGGTCCAAAATATTATGAGCAGGGAACTCAGTGAGCCACTAATGATCAGAGCAGAGCCAGAGGATCCCTCAGCAGTGATAAGCACCCACCAGCACTTGGCCAACAGCCCTCAGGTTTTACTAGAGTACATTGAGCAACAAGCTTAAGCTATTGCCCACTTTGAGGACATGGAGAGACTGTTGGGGGATAACTGCCTTCATGCCTACACAAGGCGGTAGAACACACTGCCCCACAGCTTGAAGATAAGAGAATACCACTCTCCCACCAGGATGAGGGAGGCCTTGGTAAGGGTACCCCTCTACAAATAGTCAATTCAGAATCTGTAGGCTAATTGGATCGGCCTGAAATTTAGTCCTCCCTTGCTTTTGGGATTGCTAGAAGGAGTTAAGGAAGAGGAGGAAAACAGACAGTGGGAGGAAGTGGAAAGGAAAGCAAGATTTCACGACCAGGAAGAAGACATCACCACGGAGGCCTAGGACGTGAGGGAGGCAGTCAAGGCTATCAAGGACGATGAGTTAGAATAGTTGCTCAGAGGATGAGCAACCCTTTTAGTAGGGGGGTGATGATGAGCCCCGAATTGGGTAACTTATTGAGCTCATTTTGCCTACTTGTTCTTGATAAATCAACCATTTTTCATAGTTTATGCATGTTTTTTGAGTATGTTTATGTTATTTGAACGAATGAGGGTGGTCACTTTACCAAGAAGGCTAATACGTGGTTATTTCAGGTTTTTGGACAAATTTTGGAACAAGGCCAAGCAATTATGAGCTAGATGACAGCCAAGCATGAAGGAACAAGGGTGAGGATTCATAGGAAGGGTGTCTCTTGCATTAAATGGCCCTTCCTCGAAATCTCCACCCTCAACTCAGAGCTCAGCAGGCCACCAAAACGAATCCTAAAGGCAGCCGAGCAGTTTTGTGAAGAGTGACTGTTTACTAGCAGTTTGAACAGCCGAGCACCTTGAGTTAAGGAGGGTTGCTAGGACCCTCGTAGTGCATAAAAAGGAAGGCTTTCAGCCTTCGTAGGTTACATTTTGGACTGTTGTTTTTTTGCACTAGAGTGTTGTTATTTTCCAGCTCATTTTGTAGCTGCTACTGTATAACTCTCTTGTGACATGGCTATTTTTGGGTAATGAAAAGCAGCTCTATTTGGCATCAGCTTTGAGTTATTTATAGGAGCCCGTAGCTCTTGGGGTTGGGCCCAACCCAAGTGCCAAGGCCTACTTTGTGTACCGTTATTTGTTTTTATTATTTTTGCAAAATAATTTCTGTTAAGTAGATTAGAATCTTGCTTGGTTATCTAGATCATAGTTGATGGTTAAGAAGGCTTTTCATGTTCATATTGATTTGATAGGATAATAACAGGGAATATCTTCAACAAAAGGGCCATCAAGCACCTCTGATTTCACCTCTCCCTTAGTGGGATCAGGAGCTAGGATAAAGGTGACCTTGCTACCACCAAAAACATTGTCTTTGCTTCGCCATGCAATCATTAGTGTTCAATTTTTATTTGCAGAAGTTGGTTACATGTTCAGATTCTTGATTTCTTCATTGCATAGTTATTTCACATGGTTTCATTGCAAATAAACTTCTTCTCATTCTCTTTACTGTTAGCTAGATCAGACTAGGTTAACATAACTAGGTCTTTGGTTTTTCAAGTCATTGTTTGCTCAGTTTGATAAATAACTTTCAGAGAAATTGTATTACCTCTCCATCTACCTGTACTCCATCAATCCCATCTGCTCCATTCCCCAACTTTGGTTCTTGCCTCACACTTGTTACGTTCCCTCACTTCGACCTAGTTTCCATATTTTTGTGCAACATTGCTTTACTCCTCCTTGAACAAATCCAACCATCCTCATCACTCCGCAGCTCCATCCACCAAGTCCTGGACCTCCTCACACCCTTATCCTACCCCCATACTCACTTCTTCACCTTTCTCTCTCCATCCTTCCTCCAAAATCCCATTTCTGAACATCCTGTAGAAATTACAGAACTTCCTGTAGAAAATACAAAGCATCCTGTAGAACCCCTGCAGACTTCTTGTAGAAACTCATGGAAGTGGTTTCTTGATAGCCAAACTCCATGAAACTCTCTGGAAGGATGCTAGGGACCCCTTAGGCCCTCTTCCAACCTTCCCAACCTCCTGCAAGCATTTCCTCTCGCCAATCCACCTTTGCACAGTCAAAAACCAGTTAAAGTACATGCGTGACAATTCTGATACTTTACTCAAAAATACAAAAAGATGTTTTTTTTTTTTAGATTTTACTGTAGAAGCAGCTTAGATACCTGCATTTCACCTTCTTAGAAGTCAATGGCATCTCTTTCAGTAGCTTTCGTCCTCTTTCTTGCATCAGTAGGATATGCTGGTAAAATTAGGGTTTGCTAGGATTTGCATTTCCTTTTAGCTTTTCAGTTTCTTTCTATAAGTAGATTAGCCTCCTTTGAGTTAGCTTCCATCCATCAGTTAGAAAGCTTCTTCTCAGAGCTCATAGAAGTTGGCTTAAGCTCCTAGCGGCCTTGTACCAGCTGACCAAGTGATAGCTACGGCAAGAGCTAGTACTTGTGCATACAACACCGTCGCTTCCAAGTTTGTTACGAACTACTGGGTTAATAAAAGTAAAGAAGGGAGTCCCAGGAGTTGCAGCATTATTGCTGCAATACTGGAGCCCACCAAGGGGTCTAGCAATGTGGCCATAATTGCGAACAAATTTTTGATAGTAGCCAGTGAAGCCTACGAATACCCTCAAACTCTTCAATTTTTTTGGTTGAGGCCAATCTTCCATTGCCTAAATCCTTTTTGGTTCAACCCTCACTCCACGACCCACAATGTGTCCCAAATACTTGACTTCTTCCACGCCAAAAGAGCACTTGGATAATTTGACAAATTATTTGTGATCTAGGAGCAATTTCAATATCTGGTCTACATGCTAAAGATATTTGTCCTAGGTTATGTTGTAGACAAGAATGGCATCGAAGAAGACCAGGACAAATTTGTAGAGATATGGTTTGAGCAGGTGGTTCATGAGGATTTTAAAATTAGATGGAGCATTGCAATTAGCAAATGGCATGACTAGGAATTCATAATGGCCTTCATGAGTTTGTAAGGAAGTCTTGTGAATGTTTACTTCCTTCATGCATATTTGGTGAAAGCCCAAGCAGAGGTCTAGCTTGGTAAAGAATTGAGCACCATGTAGTTCATCAAGAAGATCATCAACAACTGAAATAGGAAATTTGTCCTTGATAGTGAGCTTGTTGAGGACCCAAAAGTCTGGAAACCTGCACCATTCTCCATCTTTATTTAGAACCATGACCACTGGAGATGAATAAGGGATGTTGGGACAAACAACATTGTCTTTGAGGAGTTCCTTGATGATTTTTTCAATTTCAACTTTTTCAAAAATGGATATCGATATGACTGGACATTAGTTGGTTGGGCACCCGGGACCAAAGGGATGTTATGATCATGTTCACCCCTAGAGGGTGGAATGTCTTTAGGTTTGTCAAAGACCTGCTGGTGGCGAGCTACTACATGTTGCATATCAGGATGAATATGAGTATTAGTGGATTCAATGGCCTAAATGACATTAAATTGGGTGACTACTCCACGATGGCCCTTTTCTAAAAGCTTCTCCATTCTATGCGAGCTGATGATAGTAGGAGCACGTACCTGGAGTCCCCTTAATGTATGAATGTGGTCATTTTACTTAATGCTCATATATAAATCCTGGAAATCCATTGTCATAGGACCCAGTGTGTGAAGCCATTCAGCACCCAGGACAATGTGACGACCACCCATTTCAATAGAAAACATGTGGGTATTTAGGTGGTAGTCTCCCATTTGAAGCTTAATATTTTCACGGCGGGCTTCACATTTCATAGTCCCCCCATTAGCGCTAAGGACTTGGAAATTAGATACCTCCCGCACAAAACAATGAATAGTTTCTGCAACTCTCTTATGGATAAAGTTATGAATGTTGACACTATCAATCAATACCACTATTGGTCGATGTTTAATAAAGCCTCAGATTTTGAGAGTCTGGGGTGAAGAAATGCCAGTCAAGGAATGTAGTGATATAACCCATTCATCTAACGTAGTTGTGAGATCATTGTTAGATTGGGTTTCCCTTGCTTCTTCCTCAGGCACCTCAAGGGATGGAGCTTCATCCGCTGAGTTTTTATCAATAGCATCAATTCAAAATAATTGTGGTTCCTTGCATATATGTCAAGGGGAGTACTTGTCATCATAGTAGTAGCACATCCCTTATTTTCATCTTTCGAACATTTCTGCTAGTGAGACCTTTTGAACCTTAAGTGTTTGGGTGGGGACTTGAGCTTGGGTGGGACGTGCCTTGGTAGAAAAATTTGGATGATTGGACTATGCATTTAAGGTGATTTCTGCATCTAAGGCCTTGTGACATGCATCCAACCAAGTAACTGGGTGGTGCATCTAGACATGGGCTTGGATGACTTCTTTTAGGCCACTGATGAAACATTCCAAGTAGAATTCATCTCCTAGACTATCAATTCTGATGGCCAATTGCTCAAAGGATGCAATGTAGTCCTTTACTGTACCTGTTTGCGGGAGCTTTCTGAGACGACCCAAAAAAATCAGAGTCTCAGTCAAAGCGATCACATATGGCTTTTGAGAACATGAAAATCCAAGTTGCTCTCCCTAGATAACATTTTTTATGCCACTTCCACCACTCCCATCTCTCTCATTCCAAGTAAAGGACTCCCACATGTAGTTTAGGTTCATATTCGCGGATATCATTAAGGGAGAAATATTGTTCCATTTATGCTACCCATACTGTAGGGTTAGAGCCATCAAATTTGTACATGTCCAGCTTGGGTGTCCGATGATTGGAAGATGGTGATTTCCATGGAAGTGAATGTGATGGCTAGATTCTCCTTCTATGTGTGCATCAACACTAGGCTCCTCCATATGACGTGGTCTTATAAGGGTTTTTATTGCTGAGATTTGTTGGGTAATCTTTGTCTCAAATGCCTCAATTTTGTCTTCAAGGTTAATTAGGGGATTTTTGAGGTCTAAAATGGACCTCCTAAGGAAATTATAATATAATAGTGGAAATAATAAAATAAGTTTAGATTACATCATCAAATTTTAGAGGGAAAAAAGACAAAACTATTTTTTCAACTCATATTTTCAAATTATCTTTGTATGGGTTTAATCAAATTTCAAGTGGAAACACTCGTCGGATGCAAAATTTTATTCCTTATCCAAGGAGTGCCCATGTTGCATACTTTCGATGGACCCTGCTACAAGAAAAATGAGAAATACATGAAAAAAGTGAACTCATTGATCTCCATCTAAACTTGGTTCTTGGGTTTAACATTGGTGAGGGATCTGATTGATGGGATTTGGTGCTTTCTCACCAAGACATCCAAACTACTATACAATCGCACATATGAAGCCTATGTGTTGTCGATGAATGAGGTGAGTTTCTCGTTGTTCTAAATCAACATTTGGACCTTTGCTTTCTCCAGCTTTGCTTGTGGCTTCATCTTCTTCACCAAGTCAAGTGGGGCCCCTTTGTACCACATTGTCCACTCTTGTACATGGGCAATTGTTGGGATAGGGTCCCCTAGGGTCAATTTTGGGGCAAAAGCCCAAGTTTTGGGGAAAAAAGCTCAAGTTTTGTTGTAAAGAATGCAAAGTCTCTGCAAGTTATGGTTTAGTTAAGTGTCATAAAGGGTTTTACCCTTCTTTTATGTAAGTTGTGTTGGCTTGTATAAACATACCCATGGCCCGCGGACCATGGGATTGTATAAAAAGGAGATTCTTAGAGAGTCTAAGGCATATATAGATATGGAAGTAGTGAAGACGAATGTAATGGGTCATTAGAAGAAAGATCGAAGAGTCTTAGAGTAGAAGAGAGGCTCTACAGATGTGTGCGCAGAAGCCTAGAGTAGAGTCCACAGTTGAGTGCACAGACCCCTGTAGTTGAGTGCGCAGGGTAGTCTTGAGTCTATAAGAAGAATTGAAGTATCAATAAAGGGATTATTATGAAAATATCTGTAATTTGCCTATTTACTTATGTTATGAATGAATGTGATTATGTTATGATGAATAATGGGTTTATGAATTAATATTGTATTAATGCGTGATTTTAAATGATTTGTATTGTGATATGAACACAAGTAATAATAAATGTTTACACGAAGAATATCTTATTGCATGTTAAATATATCGAACACATAAGCAGATTTGGGCAAATATGGAAGTAGGAGCAATCAAAGGGGCACGTAAGTGCTCGATTCACTTGTTTAGGGTCCACGAAAGACAGTCATAGACCTTCGCAAAGGTCTAGAGGTTGATTCAGAGAAGTATATCGATAAGACTTAAAGGGCTTATCGATCTACGTGAAGGTAGGGTTAGAGCATAAAATGACATCACACTCCTCTATGGGTGCGGAAACTTTGTTCTAGCATCCCCCCATACTGCTTCGGGTGAGACTTCGATTCACGCTTTGTGGATTGATGCCAAAAGGGCTAGTAGTGTAGGGATTTGTTTGGAAAACTTAACTCTGAACCTGGGTCAAGACCCACTAAGCCAATAAATGGTTCCATTGCCAGGATTGGGATCTACATAAAGGGATGTGTAATGTCTCATCACTGGAATCCAACTAAGAAGGAAATTGAGTATTGATTGGATAGAAATATCCATGAATTTGCGGCGCAAGAAAATAGAAATCCACAATTGACAAAAGAACAGTGGTTGGATAGGTATTTGTACACAAAAATATAGGTAATTTTCTTCTGTTCCTTCCCAGTCGAATTATACGAGTGGATCACTAAATTGGAAGATGGCCAGGGAAGGTGGAGGTTCGACAATCGAATAGCGTGGACCACAGAGTTAGTGCAGAGATTGGAAGCCTCTAAAGATAAGATCGTGTGCATTGTCGATCACTGGCTTGATCGCGTCATAGAAGGATTTGTGATAGAGTTCGCATTCAATACCTCAGTCAGCTACAACAAAGCAGAGCAACTCTTCTTCAAAGGACCACGAGGTAAGTATTTAAGGTCTTTTAATACTTGGATTAAAATGCTCTTGTGTGAAAAGCGGGTTATGTGATTACCTTGATGTTTGGAGCTACATGAAGTGGAAAGATATTCAGGGATAGAGGAAGAACAGGCCCTGAATATAGCCACCTAATTGGACCTCCTCTGAGCGATGACGAGGAAGTAGCACAGGCTTCACCACAGAGCGTTGTCCATTTAATACGGTAAGGGTTCCTGCGAATACCCCATCCACCCACACCACATCCATCTTCACCTCCATGCATACACCTTTGCCCACACTTCCACCACCCCCGCCACCATTCAATATGGCGAATTCAGTGAAGTTGCCTGTTTTAAAAGGCTTGGGAAATGAGGACCCGAACTAGTTCTGGTTCGTTGCAAAGGCCGTGTGGACAACTCAGAATATTACAAATGATTAGATGAAGAAAGCAACATTGGTTACTGCTTTACAGGATCGTGTACTAACATGGTACATTAAGTACTGCACTAATAACCTGACATTAGTAGACATTCAAACTGCGTTGAATAAGGAATTTAGTAGGCCCAAGTCCAAAGCACAATCAGTCGTTTGATTCAAGGAATCATGATGAGACCTGGAAAAACACCTTATGAGTTAGATCAAAGATTGAAATGTCAGATTTGTGAAGCTAACATGAATCTTACGGATGGACAACATTGTGAATGCTTTGTAGTTTTGCTCTTGCCCCACCTAAGGGTCGCCTTATCACAACAAAAGATTGGGACCCAGGCAGAAGCCCTAGAAATTTTGATGATGTTACATGAGACACCAATTCCAAATGTTTCTTTGGGAGTTCAGTAGATCCACGTGGAGTTGTAGAATCTTTGCCTAAAGTTTCAAAGTCTGAAGAAGGATAGAGAAGCTCGGCCAGAGGTGTGCGAAGAACTTTGGTGCCTTAAATGTAAAAGCCAGGGGCATGATAAAGATCATTGCCCTATCTTCACAAATTGTGTTTCAAGAGGAGGGTCGATGCCTCTAAGACTAGAAGCTCAAGTAGGGTCAAGTACAGGGCCCGCACTGTGGTGTGCTATCTATCAGGTAGCTGGAAAACATGTGACATACAATTACCACTTGCTGCAGAAATTTGTGCAGACACCACAACAACTCTTCTGCAACTTTTGTAAATCGGTGGGTCATGATGAGCACAATTGTCATAGCTATGAGATGATGATGGACAGAATGCCTTCATATCGAATGAAAACAAAAACTTGGCCTCCAGATCAAGGTGTTGGGGGAGCGTGCAGAGGAAACCAGGGGCGTGACGAGGCCGAGGTGGAGGAGGACCTACGAGAGGTTCGACCAAGTTATTTTTTACAATTGTGGAGGGCTACGACACTACACATGACAGTGTATAAACCTGACACGCCTATCGTGCAAATACTATACTCGGTTTGATCACGCGATAGAAGACTACCCCATACTAATAGCGAAGATCCAGGAGAAGGGGGCACAGCCTCAGTAGTCTACCCAGAACCTGCAAATGATGAGGCTTGAACCTCACGAAGAGGATCTTAACACAAATATCGTGTTGCGAAGTGGAATGACGACTAGCGAGGATAAAGGAAAGCAACCCGAAGAAAGTGAGTGGGTCCACAAAGCTCCAGAAAAGGAGGTTGGGTTTAATCTGGAGTGCGCAAAAGAAACATTCATGGAAGCAAAGAAGAGCTTCGTTGACGCATCTACATCAGGAAGTTAGGATCAGTTGTCTGAAGAAATGGACCCCTCCATGCTTACTACCTATTTGGAAACTTGCATGAAGCTGCTACGCGATAGCAACATCGTGAAAGGGTTACAGGAGTTGATAAATAAGTGTGTCGGGAAGGAAAATGCTCCTGAGGGACCGTGTCTATTCAGGGAAATTGGTAAGCATAAGGCAAGAACGGGGCATGAGATGAGGCTCACTGTACATATAAGAGAGTATGAGATGGATCAAGTTATTCTGGATCTCGGGTCAAATGCAAATGTTTTTCCTAAACAAACATGGGAGAGAATGGGGAGACTTGTGCTATAGTGGTCTCTGATTCAATTGAGAATGGAAAATCAACAGAAAATTATCCCCATGGGAAGGTTACAGGGGGTAATAGTAGATATTGAAGGTGCAAGTGCGTTGGCTGATTTTGAAGTGATAGAGATTGTGGATGAAAGAAATCCCTAGCCTGCATTCCATGGGATTGATTGGGCTATTGACATGAATGGAGTGATCGATTTGAAGAAACGAACAATGTCATTTGAAAAGAAATCAATCTACGTAGTAGTACCTTTGGACCCTGCAGAAGGACTGCGCTATACTGAATCAGTTCGCGATTACGAAAGTGACGATGATTTGGACCAAATCTACAAAATCACAACGCAAGACCAAGATTGGGTGAATCCGAAAACAGATGGTTGCATTGCATGGGACCATGAAAGTTCCTGTACATCAAACTCAGATGAGGAGTTGGCACACTAGTAGAATAGGTTGCACGAAGTGTCTACGTTGTGCTGTAACATGATGACTAAATCGTTATGTTTTTTATCATCTGAGGTAAGAATTTTTCCTTATTATGATGGTTTAACTGACATAGATACTTTTTTGGATTCATTTGAAAGGGAAGTACCAGAAAAGCATCATTTCCAAGCCTTGGAATTGGCACTGCGCGCTATGCCCGCAAGATGGTGGGGTACACATAAAGACAATTTTGATGGATGGCGCGAGTACAAAAAATGATGTGATTGTGGTTTGGTCACCTGAAAGTGTGACTGACAGAGAAATATGATGGGAGGAGTGGTCCACACGATCACTTAGCAAAATGGACTTGCGTTTATGGAGTGGAGCCGCAACATGAGTGGGTACATCTCTTCTATCACACTTTAGATGTAATACCAATGAACTGGTACTTAGAGACATAGCTCCACCATGGCACTGACGAGTGGGGCATTTTGAGATAGGGATTCTTGATGAGATTCAGTTTTGAGGATGGATTCGAATGCATTGATTTGGCGTTGCAAGAGGTCAAGGCACCGATCTTCAGGATACCGCAGGATCCTTTTGATTTGATTCACCCAGATTGGACCACTCAGCTAAGCCACGTGATGGAGTGCTATAATGTGACTGCTGAAGAAGAAGATGAGGATCCAAAGAACATTAATATACCATATTCAGAAGGCCACCGCGAAGTTGAGGGACCTCAAATAGAAAATCCATATATCACCGCGCCGCTAAAGACCAGACAGGTGAACATTGGCATAGAAGCGGAGCCGAAGTTTGCGAAGATAGGGGACTATTGGGATGATGTTGTGGTGGATAAGGTCGTTGAGTTGCTCTATGAGTATCAGGATTTGTTTCCCACGAATTTTTCAGACTTGAAATGCATCATAGGTGATTTGGGAGTGATGAAAATAAATTTGAAACCAGACACGAAGCCTATTAAGTAGAGGCCATATCGCCTTAATCCCAAGTACAAGGAAACAGTCTACTTGGACTTCGACAAGATGCTTGCAACAGGTATCATTGAACCAATGGAGGAATTTGATTGGGTGAGTCCAATGGTAGCTCAGGAAAAGAAGTAGAAGGATGAAATAAGGATTTGCGTAGATCTCACGAAGCTGAACAATGCTTGCGTTCATGATCCTTTTCCAACTTCGTTCACAGATGAAGTGTTAGATAACGTTGGCGGCCAAGAGGCCTATTCATTTATTGATGGGTTCTCTGGATACCATCAGATTAAGATCGCGCTAGAAGACAGGAGTAAGACTACCTTCGCGACTGAATGGGGATGCTTTCAGTACACGATAATGACTTTTGGACTTAAGAATGCGCCGACAATATTTTTGCACGTAGTCATTGCTGTGTTCAAGGTTTTCATTCATAAGTTTTTGGAGGTATATTTTGATGATTGGACAGTGTTTGGACAGGTAAAGCGCCATGTAGCTAGTTTGCGCTTGATGCTAGATACGTGCAGAACGTATGAGATCACACTAAACTTGAAGAAGTGCTTATTTTATGTCCTTTTTTGAATCTTGTTGGGTCATGTAGTGTGCATAAAAAGATTAATGGTGGGCCCCACTAAGATTGTAGTCATAATTAATTTGGAGGTGCCAAGGAGTGTTAAACAGCTGCATGCAACGCTAGGTCATACGGGATACTATCGGAAGTTCATTAAGAGTTATGCTTAGATTACTGCGTCAATGGAAGGGCTAATTAAGAAGGACGCTACATTTTGTTGGGATGAAGAATGTCAATGGAGCCTCGATGTATTAAAGGAAAATATGGTCATCACGCCGATCCTAGTCTTCCCTGATTGGAAGAAGGAGTTTCATGTGCATGTGGATGCATCCTGTATTGCGCTGGGAGAAGTTTTGACGTAGCCTAGTGAGGGAAAATTGTATCACCCGATAACGTTTGCAAGCAGGAAGTTTTATAAGGTTGAAAATAATTATTCGACGACAGAGCGCAAAGGTTTTTTTATGGTGTACGTGCTCTAGAATTTCAGACATTACTTGCTAGGAAGACACTTTAAGATGTATACAAACCATTCTACATTAAAGTACCTAGTCAACAAGCCTGTGTTGGGGGGTAAAATATGCAAATGGGTGTTGTTGTTTTAGGAGTATGATTTTGAAGTAACTGTAAAGCCATGGCGATTGAATGTAGGGACAGATCATCTGTCGTGAATTGAAACTAGAGAGGATCCTACCAACTTAGAGGAGGGGCTTCCTGACATGTAGTGCTTTGAGGTATCTGTAGCAAACAATCATTTTGAAGACATTATCCACTTTCTGACTACAGGAACGACTCTAGAAGGATACACCAGTCAACAAAAGAAGGAGTTAGTAGTGCATGCGGCATACTTTTCTGTGATTGTTGGCCACTTGTATAAAATGGCATCAGACAAAATACTATGTCGTTATGTGCCTAACTTTGAACAAAACAGTAACCTTGTTGAAGCTCGTGGAGGAGCTGCAGGAGGCCGTTATGCAAGAAAAGCCACAGTGTAGAAGATTTTACGTGCTAAGTTATGGTGGCTAACATTGCATAAGGATTCAAAAGCGTATTGTAGGGTGTGCGATGCATGTCATAGAACTGGTAGGCTATCACGGAGAGATGAACTGCCTTTGAATTCGCAGGTATCATTGCACCCATTTGAGAAATGGGCAATTGATTTTGTAGGACCAATCCAGCCTCCAGTAAAGAAGACAGGTGCACGGTATATCATCACCGTGACTGAGTATTTGACCAAATGGGTGGAGGAACAACCCATGAAAGACTGTAAATGGGAAACAATATCGAAGTTCCTATTTGAATGTTGACCAAGTTTAGTTGCCCGAAAATTTTAATGAGTGATCACGATATGCATTTCCTTAATGGAACAATCAGCGTGCTGACTGAAGAATTCCAAGTTTATCACCAGAAGAGTATGCCATATCATCCTTAGGCCAATGGGATGGTTGAAGCGTTTAATAAGATATTGGAAAACGTCGTGACAAAGGTTTGCAATGCACAGAGGAATGACTGGGATGTGCGCGTACCAACGGTATTATGGGTTTATAGAATTACTCATAGAAAATTTTAGGGGCGAATGTTCGCCCTTTGGCGAAATTAAGGGGTTTTAAATTTTTAGTGGGCGAATATTTTGTATCATAGCACTTTTTTACAAATCACCTCAAATAGCCCACCTTATTTTAAGGGAGAGGGTAAAAAAGGTAAATTTAGCCCTTGAAACTAAGAGTTACAATCTTCCATTCGCCCATTTTCAAGAATAGGTTTTATTTAAGTGAATCCTATGGGCCAAATACCATATTTATAAAAGAGGTATGGTAAATTAATAAAAATATAAATAAATGAGAGGTATGGTAAATAAATAAAACATTTTTTATATTTACTCCATAAGTCACCTTATATACATGCAAGGGTGTAAACAAATAAAAATATAAGTAAAGTGGAGGTATGGTAAATAAATAAAATGTCTTTTTATACTTACTCAAAAGGTATGGTAAATAAATAAAAATATAAATAAACTAGACGTATGGTAAATAAATAAAACCTTTTTTTATATTTAGTCCATAACCTCGTTCTATTTATGAAGGCTCAAGAAAGAGGTTTTATTTAAGTGAATCCTATGGGCCAAATACCATATTTGTAAAAGAGGTATGGTAAATTAATAAAAATATAAATAAAGGAGAGGTATGGTAAACAAATAAAACAATTTTTTATATTTACTCCATAAGTCACCTTATATTTGAGATCACAGTCCTAAGTGAGCCATGATGCAACAGGGAAGGAATTCGAACCCTGGTCAATGCCTTGAACCTCGAACAGGGTTCGGGTAGGTAGTCGAGGCCTGCACCACGCACAGCTGCCGTCGCGGAAGCTTCCCCTTCAGCTCCTTGCAACTGGCAGATGGAGGTTAAACCGCGTTTTGGTTTATCCTAGGGTCGGTAAAGGTAATTTTATCACTGTCAACTGTCAGCTGTTTACAGTTTCCGTTTCTTTCGGTCTGTCGGTGGTCTCTCGCCTTCGTAAGTATCAACCATGGTTAAGCCCTCCGAGTTTTTAGCACTGGACCCAGACGTTGAGGACATACTTTCCATGTGGGGCAAGGAAATTAATTCTCAGAATGTGGACTATTATTTTGGATCTGTAGATATCTCCAGTCTGGCGTCTGCTTCTCAGTCGGAGATCCCTCAGGTCTTCATCCAAGACAAGGTGCCGGACAGAGAGATCCCGCTTGAAGGTCTTGCGACCGGCCCTTTGCAACAAGCGAAAGAGACAGATTTGAGAGGGGTGCACGCGGCATCTAAACCCTCAGAGCCAAAGGGTCTTCCTCTGAAACCACGGTTTACAAACCCTAAGGGGCTCGAAGAAATATCCCAGCTAGGGTTTCCAGCGGATATTGAGCATTCTAGACTTCCAGGTACTCCAGGTTCGATCACGAGGGTTTCCCTCTCTCGAGATTCACAAGGTCTACCCGAGATTCAGCCAAGCAACCAAGGCACTTCCTTAGCTGACGGGCTGGCAGAAAATGAAGGTTTGGGGGCAGATACTTTATTCGCTGGGAATGTCAACTTGGATCTTTCAGGACAGATCCCGACCCTGTGGGAACCAGATACCCTTTTGGGCTCAGCACAGATAACATCAAATAATATCGAGGATTGTGAAGGAAGAAGACCGGCGGTGGAAAGCTCAAGGCCAAGAGGAGCGACAAGGAAACAGAAAAGACCCATTGGAACACAGGTAATAGCGGAGAATCTGGTTCTAGGGATGGAGGTATCGATGAAAGAAGCTCTAGCGGTGGCTGATTGCACCTTGGTAGGCAGAGTCAGAGGTAAGCCATATTCTTCTGCTTTTCTTCAAGAATGGGGCGAAAGAAGTTTCACACCAGAGAGATCTGTAAATTTCGAAGCAAAGGTATTAGCAAAAGGATGGTTCAAGTTCAAATTTGATGATAGAGAAACGGTGGATTGGGTTCTGCAGCGTTTATGGCATATTGATAACATCCCCGTTCTATTTAAAAAATGGTCTCCTTTGTTTGACGCTATTAAGGAACGCACAGATACATTTCCTGTCTGGGTGCGTGCTCCGGGTCTACCCTCCCTTCTATGGACTGAGGAAGTTTTCAGAACAATCGGTAACCGGTTGGGGGAATACATGACAGCGGACATGTCTTTCTTAACAACAAACAATTTGGCAACTGCGCGTATTCTTGTAATGCTCAAACCAAGTGGGGGTTTGGCACAAAAGGTAAACCTTCAATTTGACGAATATGTCTATGAACAGATTTTAGACTATGAATACCTTCCCTTTAGATGCCATTGGTGCCATGAGCACGGTCATTTAGCAAAAGACTGCCCCCATAAGAGAAGAAGGAGACATTTTCGTAGGACTCCTGCTCACAGAGCAAATGCACAATCCGATGATCAGACTAGGATGGAGCAGGACATGCCGGAGCCACAAGAACAAATGAATATGGAGGCAGAGGAGAACGAGAAAGAACCTTCGAATGCAAGCGCACAGCCTACAGACTTGGATGCAGAAATTGGCACAGACCAGGCCGCTGTGGAAGGGGCTGTCGAGGTAACAGCCAAAGATCCGGAAGCAGTGAAAGGCTCTGTCGAGGAAACACTTCTAATTCAATCCGACGATCTGGAGAAGGGTAAGTGCTCAGGGACTCCCTCCTCTTCTATTTCTCCTGAGCCTTCAAATGTAAATTATAATATTGCTTCTTTGTCTTATCATGAGCAAGAAAAAAATATAGTTGAAAATATGGGAGACCCTATATCAGAGCCGAATGTGGAAACCTTAACTGAAACATTACCCCTCCTGGATATAAACTGTGAAGACAATTGGCCTCCTCTCCCTCTTCCTGTGACTCGGACCCCTTGCCCATACAATCTGAGATCTCAGGGTGGGAACCAAGTGATTCAGGGGTCTTTAGGTGGGCTGGGTTTGATTCCTACTCAGACAAAATACAAAAACAAACGAGGTCGGAAATCTGATCTTTTCAAGGCAAAACTTAAAGCAAAGTTGGATGTTGCAGATGGCAAACAATTCTCCATCCAGGGGGTTCTTAGAGCAGCCCATCCCCCTGAAGGAGTTATCAAATGATCTTAACATCCTGGAATTGCAGAGGTTTGGCCAGCAAACCCAAAAGACTGGCCCTGAAAGAATGGATTTTCAACTCAAAAGCAGATGTTATCCTTCTGCAAGAAACCCTTGGGAAGGCCACTGAGATTGAACCTATGCTTAAGGCTCTTCTACCAGGGTGGACTTTCAGTGCTATGGATGCCTTTGGACATTCGGGGGGACTAGCAATTGGGTACAAAGAGGGGAGAGTAAAAGTTCTCAGTAACTGGGGGATGAAGAACGTTATGGGAATGGAGATATTATCCCCTGATTTCCATTTCCCTATCACCATAATAAATATCTATGGGCCTTGCCAAGGCAGGGAATTTTTTTGGGATTCCTTGATGACAACATCAGTTTTGAAAGCTCCAGTGATGATTCTGGGTGGGGACCTAAATTTCTCTTTAGGTCGTGCTGAAGCTTGGGGACCTTCGGCGAGAGAAGATCCTCTTACAGATTTTTTCCATAACCTCATCTCAGAGAATAACTTTGTTGATCCTCTCCCGATTAAGCTAAAGCCTACTTGGCGGAATCGTAGAGTTGGTGCAGACAGGATTGCTAAGAGGCTAGATCGTTTCATGCTTTCAGATTCGCTTTCTGCTAAAGTTCCCCTAATCAGACAGTGGGTTGATGAACTTGGGAATTCAGACCACTTCCCTATCTTTCTAGATCTATCTTCTCCTCCACACAAGCCCCCCGCCCCTTACAAATTTAATCCTGCTTGGCTACAAGATCCTTCTTTCAGTGATTTGTTTAAAAAAACTTGGATCCACCCAGATCACAATGCAGGAGAGGAGAAAAGCTATTTGTTCATGGAAAATTTAAAAAGATTGAAATCTGCAACAATCTCTTGGGCAAGGGATAGGAAATTGAAACAAAATGAGGAGCTAAACTGTATAAGGGAAGACTTGAAGAAATTGGAGAGTTTGGATTCAGATGGATACTCATCTCAAGAATCCAAGGATAGAATTCTTCTTTTGGAGAAGCAGCAAACCAGAATACTTCTGGAAAGGGAAGAAGAATGGAGAATAAAGAGTAGGGCAGTTTGGCTTAAGTCTGGGGATGAAAACACCAAATTCTTTCATAATTTTGCAAAAGGAAGAAAATCAATAAATACAATTTGGAGCCTTAAAAATGAAGAAGGAAGAGAAGTCAAGTCCTTTTCTGATCTTTCTGGACTAGGGAAACGACATTTTCAGAATTTATATTCTGAACAGAGAGAAGCTACTATTGCAGAAGTCCTCAAAACTGTGCAATGTTTCCCCAGATTCATTGAGGAAGAAGAATCTGAAGATCTTTCAACTTCGGTCACTAAGGCGGAGACTGAAGCAGCCATGAAGCTATTAGGCAAAGACAAAAGTCCTGGCCCTGATGGCTGGACTATTGAATTGTTTCTTCATTTCTTTGACCTAATTGGAGACGAGATAACTGAAGTTGTCGAGGAGTCTAGATTGAAAGGAGATGTTTATAGACCATTTAATTCAACATTTATTGCACTCATTCCTAAGAAGAATGAGCCAGAAAGCTTTGAAGATTTTAGACCAATTTCTTTGTGCAATTGTATTTATAAGATTATTTCAAAGGTTATTGCCCTCAGATTAGCTCCAATTCTGTCAAGGAACATATCTATGGAACAATTTGGGTTCCTGGATGGCAGACAAATCCATGAAGCTATAGGGGTTGCTCAGGAGGCAATCCATAGTGTCAAATTAAAGAAAAAGAAAGGAGCTGTTCTCAAAATTGACCTCTCCAAAGCATTTGATAGGATAAACTGGCTCTACCTTCGAATGCTTCTTACTCATGTGGGATTCAACTACCCATTTGTTAGTTGGATCATGGGATGCATAACAAATGTCAGCTTTGCAGTTCTGGTCAATGGAGCTGCCTCTTCCTTTTTCTCTAGCCAGAGGGGCCTCAGACAAGGGTGTCCTTTATCACCACTTCTGTTTCTCCTTGTGGCCGAAGGACTAAGCAGGCTGATTCATAAAGCCAGAAGTGAGGACAAGGTAAAAGGTATAGAGGTAGCTATAAATCTCTTCATCACCCATCTTCTTTTCGTTGATGATATATTGATCTTTACAAATGGAAAATACAGCGAATTAAAGGAGATAAAATGTATCTTTGATCTCTTTCTAAAAGCTACTGGAATGCAGATAAATTCTGTGAAATCACAAGTTTGTTTGGCAGATGTGGACAGAAGGGAAAGGTGTCTCATAGCTGATCTCTTTCCTTATCCTAGCCAATCTTTGGATGTTCCTTTCAAATATTTGGGGTTTTGGCTAAAACCTGCAGCATACAGAAAAGCAGATTGGAACTGGATTATAGCAAAAATTGAAGCTAGAATATCACACTGGAGCTATAGATGGCTTTCCAGAGCTGGTAGGCTAACTCTCATCAAATCGGTCTTGCTAGCCATCCCGGTTTACTGGGCTGCACTAACTTGGATTCCTAAAGGTGTAATGGAAAAAATCAGAAGAATTTGTTGCAGATTTCTTTGGGCAGGTTCTAAGGAGTTCTCAGGTTTACCGTGGGTGGCTTGGGACAAAGTGGCCAGATCAAAAGAGTGGGGAGGTTGGGGGATCAAAAGACTTCCTGAGTTCAGCACTTCGTTAGCAGCAAAGTCTGGCTGGAGGCTTATAACCATAGAAAATCTATGGACAAGGGTGATTAAAAGGAAGTATATCGATCCAACGCCCTTGGAAGATTGGATCCGGAGTCAGAACAAGAAGGCAAAAAACTCTTCTGTAATTTGGAAGGCCACAGTGGATGCTTTCTCAGTGATTGAGCAAGGTCTAGCTTGGAAAGTGGGAGATGGCAGACAAATCAGGATCGGCAGAGACCCATGGATCGGGTGCAATGAAGCTTTCGCCTTATCGCCAGGGCTCCTTCGACATCTTGAGTCCATAGATATCACCTCCTTAAATCAGATGGCAAGAGTTGGGCAGTCCTCCATTTGGGGCCAGGTCTGGAAGGATGATGAAGAATTAGGGCTAAATTTTAGATGGAAGAATGAATGGACAGGTTTCATAAAAGAATTAAAACGTTCCAATGTTAGGATAAGGGAGGAACCTGATAGGTTAATGTGGGCTCACAACAAATCGGGGGGATATACACCAAAGGAGGGATACTCTTATCTTTTGGGAAAGAAAGGATGGGAAGCTCCGGACTGGTGGTCCAAAGCTTTATGGAAACTCAAAAGCCCCGCAAAATCTAAGCTCTTCCTTTGGTGTATTCTAAAAAAGAAGGCTCCAACATGGGAAATCCTTCAATCCAGGTTTCTAGTTGGCCCAGGGCGTTGCCCCCTGTGTAAGTCTAATGAGGAAACTTTAAATCATCTTTTTACCACCTGTCCTTTCTCTCGGAAGATTTGGGAGGAGGTCACTGGGTTTCTCAAGGTCTTTGCACATTGGGGAAACGAGCCGCTGGCCGAATCCTGGAGGAAATGGTGGCATACATACTCAGATGGGAATATGAGGAACCTGCCGATTATCTTCTGCTGGGGTGTGTGGCTCGCGAGAAATAAGAGTCTGTTTCAAGACCAAATTACACCGCCTTCTGTCATTGCCTCTAATATAGCAGCCATCTATCATGCTCTGCCTCCCCCTGAAGCAAAGAAAACCAGAACGATTCAAAACAATCTCATAATACAGGAGGATATCCCATGTGGCTTCTTTGACGGAGCCTCTCAAAATAATCGGGCCGGCGCAGGCATGAGCATGCACATCAATTCAGAACACATTCTAAAAGCCTCAGTTGGGCTGGGCCCAGGAACAAACAATTTTGCAGAACTCTCCTCTTTGCGCTTACTTCTTTGCTGGCTTCAACACAAAAACATCAACTCAATACAGTTATTTGGGGACTCTCTAAATGTTATAAATTGGATCAATGGTTTAGCTGCTTGCCAAAATCAAATTTTAATGACAATTGTTGAAGAGATTTTATACCTGAAGACTCTCTTTAACAGGTTTTCATTATGTCATATCTACAGGGAAAGGAACGAAGAAGCCGATCAGTTATCTAAGGCAGGTTTACTACAGGATCCGGACAGCTGGGCGATAGAGGAGATTTACCAGGGGCAGTCAGTCAGATCAGACCTGCCTCCTTATGATCAGTAGCATATACAACAGTTTTTTGATTCGCCCCTTTTTTGTCGGCTCTTTATCAGTTTTCTCATTTTACTGTTTATATTTTTTGTATATATGTCTCCTCAGCAGCTCCCGTTTTTTTTTTCGGCTGTTCGTTCACGGTTTTCAGACTTCCAAAATTTTGTTTCTCACACAGTGCAGGTGAACACTTTTTTCTGATTGTAATGGAGTTGTTTTCCAATATGGAGACTCCAGTTAACTTTTGATCTTTTGTTTTAAATGGTTTTACATCCTCCTCTTGGGAGGAAGACTCTCTCAGGCTTCAACAGTAAAAAAGCTCCCCGCGGGTTGAGCTGTGACTGCTTCTTTAAGCCCTGCGCGGCTTAAGAACTACTGGATCAAAACTTTTATTATACTAATAAAATGTTGCTTTTTTCCCCGGAAAAAGTCACCTTATATTTAGGAACACTCAAAAAATGCGTTATATTTAGGTGAAACATATGGGCAAAATACTATGGGACAAATACCATGGACTAGATTGTTATTAATACCATGCAAAAAAACATTATTAACCTTTTAATAAAAATAAAAATGGCACATGGTATTGACCCATGGTATTCACCTAGAATGCCCCCTATGTAAATGGGGGAATTAAACCAGCATAGATCCATCTTTACTCTGGATCTACTAACCCCCGAGAGGTATCAAATATCGTGATATGCAAACTAGCATAGAGTGAAAAAATATTTGATCCCTCTCGGGGCTTGGTAGATTAAGAGTAAAAATGGATGTTGTAATTTAATGTATGTTAAACATTTTAGCTTGGTTAAAATAAAAAATAAAATAAAATTCAACTATTAATTTTATTAATTTTTATAAATTACTAATAGTAATTTTTAAGCTTGAGGTTTATGATAACCCATGGTATTGACCCATGGTAATACCATGGTATTCATGTGAGCATAGACTATTTAAAGGGGAAATTCTATCATCTTAGATCCATCTTAATTCTGGGTCTACCAAGTGCTCAGAGGGATAAATAGATTTCATCCCCCTAAGAGTGGTAGATGTGGAGTTAAGATGGATATAGGTTGGTTTTTATGATAATGAAATATTAAATAGACTTAGGAAATTATATTGTAAAAACATCTTAAGGTGAATGGTTAAAGCATAGACATTGGACAAGTATATTTGTATACTTCTCTTTTAAACTAAAACAAATCCAGGGCTAAAAGGAATGGATTGATTGCATTAGTCATCCTTCTATAACTTTCCAAAATATGCTGGAGTAAACAGATTGTAATTTGGGTAATTTTTCTAACTACAAATAGGAACATACTTGTGTATTGGCAGGGTGGTTACGAGGTCCCTAGAAGTGATGAATTTGAATTTTTCTTGGTTTTATATATAGTATTAGGTTTTTTATCATGCTTTCTGTGAATGACACGGGTGAATTTTATCCTACACCCACCAGGTTTTCGATATGTAATTTCAGTAATTTTGATTTCAAAAGATATTTTAAAGAAATGCAATGATTTCATTTGTGTATTCAATAAACACAATATTCTAATGGAATTTTGCATTTGTGGTTTACCTATATAGATTCCATGCAGAAGTGTTAGTGGTGTGACATCAATTGTCCTCAAGCAGAGGCTTTAGTTTTACTCTTTTTGGAAGCAAATACTTTCTTCCAACATTTTTGAGTTCCATGAAAAATTTGAAAGCCCTAATAGTATTAAATTATGGGTTCAAGAGAAACATAGTATTCAATTATGGGTTAAAGAGATCCACACTGAATGATCTATCGACCTTATCTTCACTTAGTTTAAGACTATTCACTTGGAGAGCTTGCATGTGCCCCCACTTCAAGAGCATAGTAAAGTCATGTAGAACTTAGAGAAGCTATCTTTAAGCTTTTAGTGAAGAATGGAAAGATGTCTGGGTTCAATAACAACCAGTCGAGCATTAAGCTTCCAATAATGCTCGATTTTAACCTGGAGCACTTTTGTGATTTGGAGGAGATGCCCCCTCATATTTGTGACACATCTTCAGTTGTGAATTAGACTATTACTAACTGTCATTTCCTTTGAAAGTTACCTGATGACTTGGGGAACCTCAATTCTTTAAGAATGTTAAGGAAGGAAAGAAAGTACATTATGCTAAGTTCTCTTATGCTTTTCAAGTTTTTCTTGGATATCTACAACGTTTCAGGTAGGAAAGTACATTCTGTTAATGAAAATTTTTCTTGATAGAAAGGCCCAATTTCAAATTCTAATGCTTTCAAAAAACATTGTATAACTGTAATGTTTCTAAAAGGAAATCATATTTTTTCAATTTAAGTATCATGATCCCATATTCCAACTTATTTTTCAGTAACCCATTAGGCTTTGTAGCTTTGAATAAATCCATGTCTTTTGATAAGATCCTCTTCCAAATCAGAACACAGTTTCCTTTTAGCAATAACTACATACAATGTCTTGATTTTGTTATTGAGAAAATAGAGGTTGTGAAACAATCTTGTGCCATACAAGGACTTGATTCATTGTTTATGTATCAATTATGGCTCTTGATGTAACAATTTCTTGATTTTGTTGCTTGAAAATAGAGGTTACGCTTTACTATTTCACAAAATTTCTTACAATCTTTCCATAAGTATTTATTTGTAATCTCAGTCACTGAGGGATGACAGTAATGACAAAGGTAATATTACATGGTTTGAAGTTACCCTCTTACTAAATATTTAAATATATCACCACAATTTAACTGTTAGTTAAAGGAATTGTATTTGATTTGTAAACAATTCATTACTTGATTTATAGATTTTGATTTTTTCCCTTTTTTATTTTTTTCTCAGATTTGGTATGAGATATCTTCCAATATTTGGGTTCCCTAGTTTCCCCACCATAGCTATGAGGTTCAGATGCTATCATTAAATATTCTTAGAATGTTACAACTTTTCTATTAAGTGTACTTTGAAACATTGTTGTTGCTTTTCCATGGTGTTAATGCAAATAAGCACTACAACTAGTGCCATTATTTAGATTAAGTGCTGAAATCTAAGTGGTCTTGTAATGATGGAGTGATTGTTTTCTAGCTACTAATTCCATATGCATTTTTATCTCATATGTTGTCCTGAGATATTCAAATTCAGAATAAGAATTGAGGTCTTGTTTCCACTGTAGATTGCAGTCAGTTTCTTGAACATAATATATAGTAGATTATATTTTACTAATCAACTGTGGATGTGATCCCTTGCAGGAAAGGAAATTCAAAGTGACTTTGATTTCACATTGATTTGTCAAAACATTCACACAAGAAAGGAGATTCAAAGTGACACTGATTTGTCAAAATGGAGGCAAGAGAAAAGGAAACTTTGTATTCAACAATGCTCTTAATTTCATATGTACATGCACAGACATATTAGTAGAAAATATTGAAGGGTTGCCTAAGTAATATTTTCCATTCCACTACATTCTTTACAGCTTGTAAATAAATAACTCGGAACAATTCATTACACTACTTGTTATTCTTTATTAATCAGTGGTTAAGATTTTGATATTGAACTGGCTAAGATTTTTCTTCCTTCTGTGAAATTGTGTGTTCTATAATGCTTATTTTCCATTCACTATGTCTAGCATATAAAGTGTGTCTAATGGAGTAGGAAGATTGGAAAGTCTTGTGATCCTTGAACTATGTTACAAGGAAAAAACCCAACAGGGCAGGGTAGATGCATCCCCACAAAGGGGTCACAAATACCAAAGTTGGTATTGGCTAGTGCCTTGAGCTAGAAAATTTCTTTTACCCTTGTATTGACAGTGAATCCGGAGAGGATTCTAATATTATCTTTATAAGATTTATATTAGTTAAGATTGATGAATAAAATTCATGAGACATGAGCTAGGATGTCCTTGCAAGGTGGTTGTTGATTATTGGAAGCTATGATGGCCATTATGTCAGGCTAGGTGGTCGCACTCCCTTGATCATGAGCACGATTGTGATCAAGATGGAAGACTTCATAGTCTGGATTGATTTTTTAGCAATGATAATTAGTGGGCTCATTCACAAAAGCTTCTATTTCACTAATCATTTTTATAGAGTTGTCAGATTCATTTTCCAAAGGTTTTAATTACACTATAGATTTGAGTTCTGAGAGAGTTGTGATTCACAGTGTTAAGTATAGCAGCTATGACACTTGAATGAATTCAAGCATAATAGATGTATCAGACTTTGTTATAAGCTTACCTACATATTATAAGGGACTTGGTTGGCTTTTTTATAATTTTATAAACAAGTTCCATTTCGTGGAAATGTGAAAAAAACAGTGATATTGCCACCATGTGGCTCTTGTCATATATGGTTTTATACTTTTTCAAAAAATTCTCTAAGAGTTCACAATGCTAAGATTCACTAGGACCTTACAAAGTTTTATTATTTAGTGAAAGACTCACCAAGATCTTACAATATTTTATAATTGAGTAAAATATTCGCCATGCCTGGTGAGAGATTCACCAAAAAAATATATATACATATTATATTATTGATAAAATCGCCTTCCATTTTTCCTATATACCATGGAGATTCACCCATTTATTATACATATAAATTTAGGGGGGGTTCTTAAAATTTTCCCTGGAATTACTTGTAAAAATATTACTGGTTAGACACCGTTTATGCTAGTCTATGGTGTGGAGGTCGTGATGCCTATGGAGTATATTGTGCCTAGTCTACGCATAACACCATTCACAGGAATGGTGGACCACAGAGCCTTAGAAGAATGGCTTGCGCAGTTGACAGAGCTGGAGGAAGATAGATTCTTGCCTGGATTCCATCAACAAGTTTAGAAAGAGCACGAAAAGGCATGGCACGATCGGCACATCAAACTGCGCAGCTTCAAGGTAAACAATTTAGTTTTATTATATGACAACAAGTTTAATAATTTTCTAGGAAAATTTCAGATGCATTGGCTGGGATCATATGTTATCAAGGAGATTACTGATGGTGGAGCAGTTCAGCTTGTGAAATTAAATGGAGATCCATTTTCGAGAAAGGTAAATGGAAGCTGATTGAAGCCATACACCGGGGATCCGGCCACATGACTATATGATGGTAGCACAGTCTTAGCACTCCAGGAAGCTGGAAGGAGATGCGGGACTATAAACTACACTGCCTGGGTTGTAGAGATATGCAACAAGGGGTCTGCGTGGAACAGAAGGGTGTCACAGTACCAAGATAAGCGCAAAGGGAGATGCGATATAGGAATGGAGACCACCCACTACAACCAAAAAGTGACCGTCACCATCACTGTTCATGATTTGACTGCTAGAAGACGGTTAAAAGTAGCAGGGGCGCGACATCTAAGGCATTTAAGGGTGAATTTAAGAGGAAAATATTTGGAAATCTACTGCCAATCTCGCATTTATGAGTAGATTTTGGGTGGAACGGTTGAACTTGAATTCGAATTTTCCTATAAATTACAGGTGGTCATCTAGTGAGAAACATTTTGTATTCTGAGAATTTCTTAGTTGTGTTGTATGTTGCATTAGATCTTTGAGAATTTACTTGCAAGCCCCGGGTCTGATCAGTATCTGGAGTCTGATCAGAACCTCATTAACAACTCCATGTATGCACCAACTGAGACCGCTAGTAATGGGGCCACTATCGCCTCTGAGGGAGTTGCCCCTGAGGTCGTGAGTATGGATGTTCCCATAGCAGTGCATATGGCACCAAGGTCGCCTAGGCTGAAGCCTACATCAACGCGAGAGGCTCTCAAGCCTAAAAAGGATAAACAAAAGAAACTGATGCTGGTGCGCGAGTCACCGAGGAAGCATGCAGCCACATAGGCTCAGAGAAAAGAGAAACTGAGTGCGAAGGAGAAAGACAAAGTGGTAGACCTAGAGGCCGAGGAGGGTGCGGAAGACATAGATATTGAGGGGGTAGACCCTCTTTTGAAGTTGTCAGAGTACATCACTCCATGCCAGGGCAAGGTGAAGCTCCCAAAGGACCCAGATGAGGGACATTTCTTCCTTAACACACCCCTGCTACCAGAAAATATAATTTTTGAAGGTCTACGCTTGGTGTGCTTCCCACATCTGAAGCTTGAACATTGGGATTTGGGGGACATCGAGTGGTTCCCCACCTGGCTATCGATACCTTCATGAAGCACATTTTCTACAAGGAGTCTAGTGTCACCGCACTAGAGCTAATGGAAAGGATTCACATGGTAAACAAGGCAGGGTTGTTGAGCCTGCTATGGGTGCCTCACTACCACCGCACCCCCATAAATTTGACAGTCATTAAGCAGTTGTTGTGCCTTGTGCATGATGGGTGCTTGTGGTTGAGTGAGCCGATACCAATCACTGATATGTTGATCCATCGAATCACATTGTTACCTCATTCTGTACAAAATCCAGTAAGGGCATTTGGCGAAAATACGACTAAGCACAACCTCACCGAGAAGATGAAGGACAAGTTCAAACTTGTCAAGAAACCATGCGGGTATTCTGTTTCCAGTAAAATTGACCCTGCGGTGAACGTTTCCACTCAAATTTTGGTTGGAAAAGGAATGAGAAAGTGCCGCGCGGACGAGGTGTCAGCACCAATAGTTTCATTAGCGACTCAGTGCGTGGAGGGCGTATAGTTCAACTGGCCACGCTACGTGTGCACTGAGTTCCTCGAGAACTACAGAGAGTCACAGGACCACAACAAGACATTTCATTATTCATGGCTACTACTCTCGATTGTGGTGGTCGCATGGGAGTTGTCGAAGGACAACCAATTTCCTCTGATTGAGACGGATTTTCCTGAAGCTTCAAGTTTGCATCTTTATGGGCCATAAAGGATGCTGAACGAGTCAACGAAAGCAAAGTTTTTTGGGTACTGATGGTGGCAAGCATTTGCACATCCATCAACCAAAAGTCGCAGTTGTCACCAATCGTCTTTAAGTAGCTATCTAGCTACACAGCGTTCAGAGAGGACTTCCACCATGTTTACATCCGGTCACTAAAGGATCTAGATCAGAAGTGGTATGTTCTTCCCTACTTAGCTACGGATGATGCCATTGTAGAGGCCCTCAAGTGATGGTCGGAAAATTGGCACACAGCATCAGATTTGGCCGTCAGGACTAGCAAGTCCATGGAGAAGTAGAAAAAGGAAGCATCCTGACTGAAGGTTCAATAGCTGGCAGAAAAGAGAAAGAAGGAGTCTAAGGAGAAGGCCCGAGCAAAAGTGGAGTGCGCTGCAAAGGGACAAGTAGAGCAGGAAGAGTGCGGCTTTGACAGAAGTTAGAAATATCCTTCACCCCAAATGGAGGAAGAAGAGTGATTAAAGCAGGGTGGCGGCGATCAGGAGAGAACTCCCTTCTGTGTGAAGCGACATAGGGAACAAGAAAAGGAGGGATAACAAAAGAAGAACAAAGCCTCCAAGTCGTCGCTAGATCCAATCACCTTGAAAGAGGGCGACTTAGATGATATTGGCGATAAGGTGAGGGATACAACAAAGAAAATGCTACTATAGTTTGAGCATTAACAAAAGTAGGTGCTGGTCACCATACAAACGGGTATGTGTATGTTGTAGATCCAAGCAACCAAACTCCAAGTCGGTGTAGGGAAGAGTAGCACGGTGTCAACTAGTTTGGCACCTGGGACCACTCAAGTAGTAGAGTTGGTTCGATCATTGGATCTATGAGTAGTTGCGCTACCTAATGGAGCTCTGATCACAGAGGCAAACACTGACAAGCCTACTATTAGCATTTTAAATAATATTGGTCTGAACTTGGCCGTGCTCCCCAGTGAATTCCTTCACATGCTACAAGCAGGTGTGATTGCAGAGATTCAGGCCCAAGAGCAGCGTCGCTAAGCATGATCAGTGAGTATAAGGTCAACAACGAACAAACATTTATTGAGAAGACAACAATGCTAGAAGCATGGAAGAAGGTTCAGAAGTAGAATGAGCGAAATGTAGCCCTGGTGGCTGAGGCATGCAGAACAGTCCCTGAGCTGCATATACCAAAAGAGGTGTCATTGGAGGTGAAGATTAGGAAGTTGGCTGCAGGTGTGTGGGATACAAAATCAAAAGTGGCCAAGGTTCAGTTTGAACTGAACCTGAGGATAACAAAGCTCAAGTTAAAGTCACAGTCTTCAACTCCACCAAAGGTCAGAGGACAACGCAAAGCCGCTGTGAAGGATGCAGTTGTAGTAGTAGATGTCGTGGTGGCAGACTACATTGCGCTCTTTGAGCAGTCTATGGAGGTAGTTACGACTCTAAAGGAAGATCCTAACCTGCAAAGATTGAACACAGAAGCCCTTGAATTGCAGGAGCAGTACAATGAAACAAGGGTGACGACGCGCACTGTCATTATATCACAACGATTGACTAAGTTGCATGAGGCGAAACAGTTGCTCGAACAGGTGGAGGCAGCACAAAGGAAAGAGGAAATACTCAAGGTCCGATTGGGGACTTAGATGGATGAGGCCTAGTTATCTCTACCACCATTGAGGAGAAATTGGCAACCCTGCAGAGAACGCAATAGAAGATCAAGGAGGACAGCGCAGGAACAACAACAGAGCAGTTGGTGGAGAAAATCAAACAGGCCACCACGTAGAGCGCAACTGAGGAGGTGGTGGAACAAGTAGAGCTGGGAGATCTCCACACTAGCCGAGTGATTCGAGGGCAAGTCACAATATTTGTGTTGGGGGCCTGTTGGGATAGGGTCCCCTAGGGTCAATTTTGGGGCAAAAACCCAAGTTTTGAGGAAAAAAGCTCAAGTTTTGTTGTAAAGAATGTAAAGTCTCCGCAAGTTATTGTCACAGAACACGTAGATAGTTAAGTATCATAAAGGGTTTTACCCTTCTTTTATGTAAGTTGTGTCGGCTTGTATAGACCTACCCATGGTCCACAGGCCATGGGATTGTATAAAAAGGAGAGTCTTAGAGAGTCTAAGGCATATATAGATATGGAAGTAGTGAAGATGAATTTAATGGGTGATTAGAAGAAAGAGAGAAGAGTCTTAGAGTAGAAGAGAGGCTCTGCAGCAGTGTGCGCAGAGGGCTAGAGTAGAGTCCACAACTAAGTGCACGGACCCCTGCAGTTGAGTGCGCAAGGTAGTCTCTAGTCTGTAAGAAGAACTAAAGTATCAATAAAGGGATTATTCTGAAAATATCTGTAATTTTCCTATTTGCTTCTGTTATGAATGAATGCGATTATGTTATGATGAATAATGGGTTTATGAATTAATACTGTATTAATGCACGATTTTACATGATTTGTATTGTCATATGAATGCAAGTAATAATAATTGTTTACGCAAAGAATATCTTGTTTCATGTTAAAGATATCGAACACTTAAGCTAATTTGGGTAAATACGAAAGTAGGAGCAATCACAGAGGTGCGTAAGTGGTTGATTCACTTGTTTAGGGTCCACGAAAGACAGTCGTAGACCTTTACAAAGGTCTAGAGGTTGATTAAGATAAGTATATCGATAACACCTAAAAGGCTTATCGATCTGCATGAAGGTAGGGTTAGGGCATAAAGTGACATCATGCTCCTCTATGGGTGTGGAAACTTGGTTCAAGCATCCCCCCACACTACTTCGGGTGAGACTTCAATCTGCACTCCGTGGATTGATGCCAAAAGGGCCAGTAGTGTAGGGATTTGTTTGGCAAACTTAACTCTAAACCTGGGTCAGGATCTGCTAAACCAACAACGAAGGAAGCATGTATGTTTTTGAGATTTTTAATAAGATCTTTGTTTCGCTATTGTAGGCCATGCAAATAGAAAACTGCTTTATGCACGATGAAAAATTATTCATAGAGATTCTGCATGGTTTCTCCAAGTTATAATACTTCAGCAAGTATCATTGCCCTCATCTCCCCCAATGTGAAAACTACATTATGCTTTGTTTCTTGGAGTTGTTCTGCCTCTTGCCTGACAGCGTGAAAATTATTTTCCAATTGTTCATTCTCAGACATCAAATACTAAACATTTGAGCTTGTTGCTCTTGCATAGGCCAAGTTGGCTTTGATAATGGAAGTTGGATGCCTCCTAATGTCCGACACTATAACAATTTCCTTGATGAATGTAGATGATGCATGATTATCCAGAAAGTGCTTCCTCAATGCTTGTACAATCCTCTTCCGATGCTCATCGAATGATAGATTTTACACATCCATGACCTGATCATCATCAAGGAGAACAACATCTCCTTGCTTGCTTGGGATTGGCTTTGCTATTGGAGGTGGTGGAGAATAAGGCATGGCCTCTGGTGCTCTTGGCATCAGGTCACCATCTTCATTCTTTGGCTCCTATTACAACTCCATGTATTTCACTTCAATCAATCGCTCAATCTATTGAGTAAGCTTCCAATCCTGCAACTGCTCACCTTCCTCCTCTGTTGATGGTTGTTCCAGCTCTTTAGACTGTATCGACGTTTTTTCTCTGTCATTGTACCTTGCCTTTTTTCTTCTTCCTACTTCTACTTCTCTTCTCTTTCTCTCCTCCTCAACTCTTGTTCTTCCTTCAGCTTATTCTTCATCTCCTACACCTTCAGTTGTGCTTCCTGTAACCTTTTCTTTTCTCTCTTCCTTTGCTCTTCTCTCTTGATCTGTTGCTCCCTTTTTGCTTTCATTGCCAAAGCTGCCTTCTGGAGGATAGGATTTGCCTTCATTTTGCAGCTTTTCTCTCCCTCTTGATTGTCAATAATCTTCCTCTTTCCCTTGTCCTACACAATATTGTTGCCTTCTACTGTTGTTGTTATTGCTTCCGGATCTGTTGTTGTCTATAGAGAAGCTTCCAAGTTCTTTCTATACTGACTGGCTCATTGAGTCTGGAGGCATTGTAGTAGTACCTCCAAGGGTCCTCCTCTGGCTAATGGAATGTCCCATTGATCCATGAAAAGTAAACTCACGTATAGTGGTCCTTACAAATACTGTGGGGATCATACAGATTAAAGTCCTTGGTTCCAAACTCAAATTTCACTATGTCCTTAGCCTCGACATCTACATCTTTCAAACTCTTAATCTCGTATAATCTGATCTGAAAAGGAAGAGTAGGCCATGGAGCTTTCTTCTTCGTATGCAGTCATGCTGACAACCCTATAGCAATATGGTGCGATACTTCTTGCATGATCAGTTTGTCAGTGGCATACCTTGGTAACAAATGTTGAGGCTTCTATCCTCCAAACACTCTGATGAAGGTGTCACCTAGTGAGGCATACCAATCTGCAATGTCTATTATCACCTCCATTGCTTCTTACTACATGTAAGGCAGATCTTTCTCGAATATAAGCTTGTATAAAAGGATGATAAAGTGGTCAGTTAACCTTGCCATCACTCCTCGATAACTACAGTTAGAAAGAAACTTGCAATAGATCTTCATGACAGTCTCTTGTGTTTTCCATGTCTAGTTCATGTCAGGGAACTGTTGTCATTGTTGACTGATAAAAGGTGTCTTTTAAACTCCTAATTATCTTCACATTAATTATCAATCCGAGCAAGTCTTCTTGTTTCAAGAGTGTACACAGTATGTGGTGGTTATTTAACTCAGAGAGTAATGTTTCTAAATTGCAGTATAGATATTTTAATACAAGAGTAAATGGATGCAACAAGTAAATTCTAATTGCAATTAAAAGAAAACTCAATCCTTTAATGAAATCAAATCCTACAACAATTCAGGTAACAACAATATGCGATTCAAGTAACAACAATATCAGTTAAGAGTACAGCAGTGATAACTCTTCTCTTAGAAACTGATTGAATTTAAATCAAACGCATTATTCTGTAAAACAACGATGATATCAATTTGAGAGCCTAATAGCAGTAGTTAATACTCATTACATTTGATTACATCAAGCAGGATATTTATCTAGGAAAATCACTCCAAACTGAAAGGAAACTAATTTAAACAACAATGTTGTAGATTATATAAAACAGAGTTATTCTGCAACGCAAAGAAATAAGGAACAACAACGAAATAAAATAACAGAAAGCAATAATACTATCAAACTGTCACACTTGCAATAATTGAAAATATATGACACAGGTGAAGCAGTGAATTCCACTGGAAGTCGGGCCCTTAGCCGCCAGCGTACACTGCTGGTTACTTTAGATAGATGAAAAGAATAGCAACTCCTCTTATGTATTAATCATGAAAGAGTATTACAATGTATTTGAATTCTTTGCTACAGCAAGAGTCTGTAATTAATAATTAGAATAATAATAACAACCGTCCTCCCCTTTCTGATTACAGTCGTTGCCTTTAATAATGAGAAAGGGGTAAAAAGATAAATGGTAAAAGCAATCCCTCAAGATCTCTCGATCCTAAGGGATTTGTGCAATTTTCTAACTTCAAACATCTTTCCCTTATGGCACTGATCCTTGTGATTTGTTTTGGTCTTATCTGTAACTATCGCACTCCTTCCTTAGCTTGCTGCTTTTTCTTTGTTCCCTTTTTAGGTAAAAGTAGTTGTCCATTTTCGTACTTTTCCTGCATAAAGAAGGATAACAATCAGCTAAATCATAACTACAGATAATTTCTTCATTCTCACCATAATTCTTTGATATATTAACATATTAGGATATAGAAGGGATATAAATAAAGGAAAAGGATGATGAGAGAAATAGCATATGCATACCTTTTCCATGACTCAACATACTCCCCTACTTACCCTTTTTCATTTCCTCATGAAAAGTAAGTAATTTGTATGCAGAGCAGCTAGAGAATAAGCTGGAGAAGGAATGTTGTAAATTAGTCTAAAGCCATGGTTTTTGGCCAAGAGCTCAAGGATGGGACTTGTCTTCCCTTCAGGTAATTCATATATAGCTTTATAACCTTCAGTAGGATACCAAACAATAGGGCTACGGAACCGACAGCCTAGCCAATAAGGACCTTCCTTGAAGATGAGTTTGTGTAAGTGACAAAACGTTCTACAGCAAGCTTAAAATTTTTATAATTGAATGGCTCCCTGTTTTGTACATTACTATTAGAAACTGTCCACCTAAACTTGGTTGCAGCTAAGGAGCTTTCCTGAATAGAGAGGAAGTATTCTACTCCCTTCTGGACAATCTCTTTCTGAATGGGCCCCAAGATTTTGATTACTCCTCTTTTCATCAAAATTTTGTGATTGGCCAGCATTTGTAACGGGTGTTTTGGTTCACCTCTGACCCAAAGGTCCAGTCCATTTTCCTGCCTCTAGAACGTGTTATGAGCCTTGAACCATTTCAATTGATTAACAACGAATGAAATGAAAGCTTGGAATTGCACATCCCCCACAAAAGGACTGGGGTTCTTTTCAATTTCTTCCTCTAATACAAAATTATGTAAGTAAAATTCACACAGCAATCTCTAAACTTTTACCCCATGATGTTTGCAACAGTTTATGAAATCCTCAATTGTTTTCAATTCTATAGGTTTTCTAGCCTTGATGGCTTCGATCTTCAAGTGCAATTATCTTTCTAGCAAAAATAAGGCATAATTGTTGGCTGGGAATCTACATGCCAAGACATCAGTGTACAGTGAGAAAATAGTATCCATTTGACTCATGACCTTCTCTAATCTGAGCTTCATTTTCTCAGTTCTCTCTTTTGCCTTTCGATATTTATTAAATGCCTCACTTTCTGAGATGTTCATGTCCTGAAGTTGCTTCTGTAATTCCTGATATTTTTGCTGGGAGACAGTTTCCAACTCAAGCCGTTCTATGGTAAGCCGAGCCTGGGCTAAATCTGCTTGAAGATTCACTATACTGGGGTCGTTTCTCATCATGATATCTTTGGCTTGGGTATTTGTTTGTGTACTCCTGCTATGAGAATGGATGTTGATTGTCTATGTTCCTTTGTTGTAGGGGGCCCAAACCTTTGTCTAGGTAGATGTGCTGTAGGAGGGTGCCATCTTTGTCCGAATGGCTAAGTCATGAGAAAGTATAGCCTCTATTTGGGTAGTTGTTTCTGCAAAAGTTGCATGTTGTTCCCTACAAAGTTCAGTGAGTATGGTCTTAGTTTGAGTCCCCGTAGCTTTTGTTTCTTGCAATTCAGTTTGGATGGTTGCTTTTATTGTTTCTGGGGTTTTTTCTGGAATTTTCCATGCTGATAACTCCCTTATTTTTCATTTGAGCTTCTTCACTATTTTCCGTAACCTCTGCTACTCCTTCCTGAGCTTTTTAATTGTGGATCTATTCTTTTTAGGGGGAGCGAGTGTTTTTCTGGTTGTTTATGCTCCTAACGAGCCTGGTTTCTCATCTTGACTCTTCTGTAAAAGAACTGTGTCCCTAGATTGATTATCATCTTCTTGGGCTATCTCCATGTCCTCTGTTTGGTCTATATTTTCTATATTTTGGTCTACCTGGCTGGGTTCTTCTGGGCTTATATTGCCAGGTTGGCCTGCCTCTTCCTGAGTGACTTCTGCCCCTGTTTCTACTTCATAGATTACATTTTCTGGTATGCTACTGTCGTGGCCAGAGTTTTCTTTCGATTAGGTTGCTTCAATGTTAAAGTTGAGCGGGCTTTTAGGCTATATAAATTCATTCATAATTGCCAAAATCCGGGCCAATTCAATATCATGTAATAAGTCTCGTGGGGGACTTGTATTTGGTGTTAAGGGGAGTTATGTTTCATTTCTTTCCTCTTCACTAGAGTGCTCTGTTTCCTCCTCAAGTTCTGACTCTCAGTCATCCCATCCTTCCAACTGTAAATATTGCTCATTTTCTAGACTAGATAGTTCTATGGGCTAGCTGCTGCTACCCTGGGGATTTTTAGTTGTTCCCAAGCTTGTCCTTAATCTGGCAGAGTGTCTGTGTTTTTGTGGAATGTTTGTTGTGCGGGTAGTCCTCTTCCTTTTTGGAACAGGGTTAGGAGCAGGTAAAGCTAACCCCCCTTCTATGGCAAATATTAATTCTTCCCAACTTGTTTGTTGCTGGGTGAGGTTGTAGCTTACTATCAGCCTAATTAAACAATGATGACTTATGACTGTTTCTATGTGTTGGGATTTTCTTATTCTTTTAGCAGAATCATGCAGTAAGAAATTCAAATATGCAGGTAGATTTACTGAACATTTTTGTTTCAACACTGCTAACAGTTTAAGTTGACGTGGCCTTACCACGTCTTTTCACCCGTCACATGTAATGAAATTATGAATGACTCTAGCTAGTTCTCCCCACGGTTCTCCAAGGGATGATGGTCGAACTCCTTTTCCTTTGATGATCAGCTCTTGCCCTTCATCTTTAAAGGCTTCAATGGCATCCTGTAGCTTCAGTTGTTTATTCATCCACACAGGTCCTTCAACTGGTAATCCAGAAACCTTTGCAATCATAGCATCTGATATTATGATTCGTCTGCCCCTCACCATAGACTGGTCATTCTGTAAATTCTATAGGAATTCAATAGTGATTGTTTCGTGGGTTGCTGAAATTGTGTGAAGTATGCAACCCACCTGGCTTGGACTAGAATTTCTCTGGCGGCATCGGAAACAGCTAGTATCAGCGGCTCCCTGCGCACTGTTCTTCCTCCCATATTTCCTGAATTCTACACATTGTTAGCTTAGCACAGGTAACACAGCAATAGACAGAGCTAGCGATGGAACAACAAGTTGTTATAATTGTTATATCGGATGATACTTTTTCAGCATAAATACCGTTAAAGACTTGCTATTATGGAATGTCATATAGTCCGGCATAACCAAATAAAGGACTGACATGCATGCATAAGTACTTTGGGAGTCACCCTCGCCCCCCTTTGAAATGATAGGTCACCTTCGACCGAATGAATGAAGGAAAATCATGCTGGTGGTGACGTACAGGGATGATGGAAGTGGTAAGGTACGCCTATTTATGAAAGGATCGCAAGAGATATCAGAGTGCTGAAATCAATGCATATACGATAATTATCAATTAGTGAGGAGATGCTGTGAGGTGATTTCGAAAAGGGAAAAAGGACATTTGACACAAAAAGATACTTTATCATCATCATTCCACTTAAAGCTTATTATGATTGATTTTTTTAGAAGATATCCATGCATAAAGGTTCAACATAAATTAGGAACATAATCGCTCTGTAGTAAAGATACCAAATAAGGAAAGGGACTTATAATAACTATTGATGTTGGAAATATGACTTCAATACCATCAGCAGAGCTTCTATTGCCTGCAGGCATCTATAGCCTCGACAGAGTTGCTTTCTAACCCTTTGGAACCATGGTCCTTTATGTATAATAGGAAAAGTGCATTATGATATCAGAGTGGAGACCAATGTGCTGGCTTGGTGACCAGATGAACACATTGCCATTCACTAGGAAGGAGAAAAAGGTGGGCAGGTCGGCTCGTGATGAGACCTCCTGTTCCAAGGACTTTTTATTTCTTGATTCATCCATTGGATCATATCCCTGGTGTGATGGGCACAGTGGGAATGCCACTTTGTTTCTTCCTTATAATCATGGTAGGCTAGCTCGTGATGAGACCCCCTATCCTCCATTTATAACAAAATCATACAATTGTTAATATATATATATATATATATATATATATATATATATATTAGAACAACACTTCCTATTTATACATAGAGGGTGGCTCAACACTCCTTAGGAGTAGGAATGACGGAAGAAGTCTAAACATATCAAATAGAAGAAAGTATGCCCTTAACCTTGTTTGATGATAATGAACAGAGGAAGTTATAGGGTTTAGGGAAGAACCAGCATGGTACAAGTAATCAATCACTTTGATTTATAATGGAAATGAGGACAGTGAAGTGATATAGATGGTTGTGTCCTTTCTTTTTCGATCAATACAAAGTAATCTTGTTTAAAGATGATAATATTCAATACTTGCTTGTTCCAGTAATCCTCAGATTTGTATCCTTTCATATATATTTGTACCCTTGTGCCTGATAGAGGATCATAAAAAGTGAAATAATATTCACAAAGTGCTTATATCCGAAAGAAAACCTCACACAAAGAGTGTTGTACCTTGTAGGGAACATCAAGAAAAAAACTCACAAAAAGGTGTTGTTCCTTAAAGGGAACAATAGTTGTTCCTTGTAAGGAACAAAGAATGAAAAATACACACAGATGTTGTTGTTCCGTGTCGGGAACAAAAAAAGGATATATACATGATGGTGTTGTTCCTTATAGGGAACAACAGTTGTTCCTTAGGAGGAACAGCAAGAAGAAAAACTACACACCAAAACTGTTGTTCCTTATAGGGAACAACAGCTGTTCCTTATAAGGAACAATGAAAAGAAAGAAAAATAATAGGGCGTGAAATTGCTGTTCCTTAGAGGGAACAACAAAAAGCAAATACTCACAAAACTGTTGTTCCTTAGAGGGAACGATAGTTGTTCCTTAGAGGGAACAACAACTGTTCCTTAAAGGGAACAACAACTGTTCCTTAAAGGGAACAACAAAAAGCAAATACACACGAATTTTTTGTTCCTTAGAGGGAACAACAGTTGTTCCTTAGAGGGAACAATAGTTGTTCCTTATAGGGAACAACACGGAAATCAAATATACAGGGGACTGTTGTTCCTTAAAGGGAACAGCAGGTGTTCCTTAAAGGGAATAGTAACTATTCCTTAAAGGGAATAGCACAAAAATCCAATATACAGGGGACTGTTGTTCCTTAGAGGGAACAACAGTTGTTCCTTAGAGGGAACAACAATTGTTCCTTAAAGGGAACAACATGAAAATCTGTACACAAAATTGTTGTTCCTTAGAGGGAACGACAGCTGTTCTTTGGAGGGAACAATAGTTGTTCCTTAGAGGGAACAAAAAAAAGAAAATCCATACGACCATTGTTGTTCTTTAGAAGGGACAACAGTTGTTCCTTAAAGGGAACAACAGCTATTCCTTAGAGGGAACAACAAAGGAAAAGTAGAAAAAGAGAATTTATATACAATTTATACAAGCAAATTCAATCAAAATAGAAAGAAAAATTTATGTACAAATTTCAAAAACAAATGAATTATTCATTGGGTCGATGCTGAGGATGGGTTTCCCTCCTCAACAAGAATTTGTATGGTGGAATCTTCCCGTAATTGTTGGCAAAAGGACTCCCTGGTAAGCGGTTTGTGATAGAGTCGTACTCGATGTCCATTCGCTTTAAAAGAGTAGCCAGACCCATCAATGGTGGCTAATGTGAGGGTGCCATTATCATGCACCTTTTGTATCTCATAAGGTCCTAACCATCTGGTCTGGAGTTTTCCCGAGAAATCCTGGAACCTAGAATCATACAAGAGTGCCCAATCTCCTTCGTGGAAGATCTTCTTTTTTATAAGGGCATCATGCCACTGTGCTCTTTGTTGTTGGATTAGTGCAGTGTGCTGAAGAGCTGATATCTAGATTTCATCCAATTCATTGATTTGATGTAGCCTATTAATCCGTGCTTCATTTAAGTCCAAGCCTACCTCCTAAGCTATCCTCAATGTCTGGATTTCAAATTCAATTGGGAAGATAGGTTCTTTGCCAAACACTAGTTGATATGGGGAATATCCCGTGGTATTTCTCCATGTCGTGCGGTATGCCCACAGGGATTCTGGAAATCGGGTAGCCCAGTCACATTTATGTGATGCAACTGCCTTTGTGAGTATTGCCTCGATCACTTTATTGGCGCTTTCTACTTGGCCATTTGCCTGCGGGTGGTATGGAGTTGTGATTCTGTGCATGATATATGTTGCAACGATCTTATGGCCTATGAATTGTGGCCCTCCATCCATAATTACCTCTCTAGGCAAGCCATATCGCACGAATAGTTGGAAAAGAAAGTGGATTACTGAGTCCTTTGTTTCCCTTGGTAGTGCCTCTGCCTCCACCCATTTAGTCACATACTCTATTGCAACTAATATGTATGTCTTTTGATTATATGATGGGTTTATTGGACCAATGAAATCTAACACCCATCACTCAAAAGGTTCAATGACTATCTGCAGGTGCAGGGGCATCTCATCAGACTACCCAGGGCATCCCATTCTTTGGAAACTGTCACATGCCTGGACAAACTTCTTGGCATCTTTAAAAATGGTGGGCCAATAATAGCCCATCTGTAAAACCTTGTGACCAGTGTGGTGATCTGCAAAATGTCTGCCGCAAGGCCCATCGTGGCAAGCTTTCAAGATGTCTAAGATCTCGTCTTCCCTGACGCATCTTCTACTGTGCATATCGGCCCCCATATGAAATAAATAGCCTCCGATCCAAGAGAATTGCGTGCTGCATCATACTATTTGTTTTCTTTCAGTAGGCATCAAGTGCTTGGGTAACTTTCTCACTGCCAAGTAATTTGTGACATCCATGTACCACGGTGTTTTCATGGTTACAACAAATAAATGTTCATCAGGAAACTAGTCTTCTACTGCTGCGGAGTCATCTGTCTTTGGCATTCGTGAAAGGAAGTTTGCTACTGGATTTTCTTTTCCTGGTCGATCTTTGATAGTGATATCGAATTCCTGCAAAAGAATCAACCATCTTATCACTTTTCCATTTGTAACAGGTTTATTAACTAGATATTTAATAGCAGAGTGATCAATGTATAAAACCACATGGTATCCTATTATATAATGTCTGAATTTATTGATAGCATAGATTACAGCCAAAAGTTATTTTTCAGTAACAGTATAATTTAATTCAGTAGGAGATATATTTTTACTGATATAGTATATTGCATATGGCTTTTTATCTTCCTCCTGGTCGAGAACTGCTCCAATGGCTGTGTTTGAAGCGTCGGATGAAATCTGGAATGGCAAATCCCAGTTTGAGCCCCTTAATACTGGGGTTGTTGATACAAGCCGTTTTAAATCTTCAAAATCACTGCCACATTTATCAGTCCAAATGAAATCAATATTTCCTATTAATGCATATAACGGTGCAGCAATCTAAGAAAAATTCTTTATAAATCTTTTATAATAGCCAGAAAATCCCAAGAAACTGCGTACCTCAGTTTGTGTAGAAGGGTAGGTATTAAAATAATTATTTGAATTTTTGCTGGATCTACCTGGATTCCAGTTGCTGAGATATAGTGACCCAATATGAGGCCCTCGGTCATCATCATGTGGCATTTTTCATGGCTTAAACAAAGTCTAGTGGCAATGCATCTTTGCAGAAATTTCTCTAATGTTTGTAATGCTGGCTCGAAGTCATCTTCGTAAGGTGTAAAGTCATCCATGTACATCTCGAGCCCTTCATTTATCAGATCTAAAAAAATGCTGAGTATAGCCCTCTGGAATGTGGAAAGTGCATTGCACAGCCCAAAAGGTAAGACCCTATAAGCAAGTTTTCCCTAAGGGCAAGTAAAGGTAGTCTTATCCTGATCTTTAGGGGCAATTTAAATTTGATTGTATCCGCTGAAGCCATCTAGGAAAGAAAAGAATTTTTTTCCTGCGAATGTGTCCAAGACCTGGTCAATGAACAGAAGGGGAAAATGGTATTTTTGGGTTGCTTTATTAAGATCTCTATACTCAACACATATATGCCACTTTCCATTCTTTTTCGGCACCACTACTAATGGAGAAACCCATTTGCTGTCAGATATTGGGTAGATGAAGTTTACATCTAAAATTTTTGTAGTTCGGCTTTAACAATATCTTTAAGATGAGGATTTAACCTCCGTTGAGGTTGTCGAATGGGAATGGCATCTTTCTTTTTATAAATGTGGTGCATGCATATTTGGGGATCAATCCCTTTCATGTCTGGGTAATCCCATGCAAAAGCCTCTTTATATTTTCTCAGGAGTTGAACAAGCTTCTACTCTTGGTTAGCAGTCAGGTTTTTGTTAATATTTAAAGTTTTTCCTGGCTCAATTTCAATGGTTTTGTTGTTATAAACAGAAGTTGTTGGTATTGATTGATTGTTAAGATCTTTTAAGGGATCTTCTTCTATTTCATTATCGAGGGCTGCTTCGATCATGTGACATTTTAGATGGGATACGGCATCTGGTTGGTTAATGTAAGTGTTAATGATGTCATCTTCTATTTGATCCTTAAATTCGAGAGAATCTTCTATGGTTAGCGATGATCTAATGTTTTCAGTTAGATATGATACAGGTTGTTTTCTGGTTTTGATTATTGTTAAACTTGGTTGAGCTAGAGGATATAAGGCTAAATTCTTCACATTGCTTCCTCTTGCTATAGTCATGCTGCCTATTTGACAGCTTATGTAAGCATCCGCAGTTGCTAGCCAAGGTCTACCTAGAATTAGGGGATGTCCATCGAGTCAGTTTCTAGGATTGATGATCAAGAAATCGACTGGGTATTCCCAAGAGTCTACAGACACCATTACATCTTGTAATGTGCCTTCTGGTTTGACTACCGATTGGTCAGCCAGTTCCAACAAGGTTGTGGTTGGGTCCAAGGATGTAATGCCAAGTTTTTGACAAGTTGTGGTTGTAATAATATTAATTGTTGCTCCTAAATCAACTAATGCATTAGGGAAGGAGCATCCGTTTATTTGCACAGTGACTATAGGATTTCCTGGGTCCTCATATTTTACAGGTGTTTCTCTTCCTGATAGTAAATCAGATAAGGTACCGACTACATGGACAGTTGGGGTTGTTTTTATTTTCCTCTTTGGCTTTTTCATACACAATTCCTTAATAGTTTTTGCATAAATTGGAATGTCTTGAATAGCCTGGAGGAGCGGTATTTTTATACACAATTTTTTCAATTCTCCCAGAAGATCAAAATCAGGATATTCAATTGGGCAAGGTATGATTAATCTTTCTAGGAATGGTGGAGAAGAGGTGGTCATTTGATCATGAGTTTTTTGTCTAACCATGTTCTCCACTTGTGGTGCTTGTTCTACAGGTAACGGATCTTCAATTTGTACATTTTTATCCCCCTCTGATTCTATTATCCACCCAGATCTTAATTGAAGCTCATTGTACTCCCTTAACTTGGTTTATGGCTCTTGTCCTTCAATAATTTTCACAAATTGAACCGGTCTGTTGTTGGGGTTCTGATTGGGTTGGGCTGGGAGCTGTGGTCGTAGGTTGGTCTGAGGGTTCTGTTGCAATGTGTATGGTGCTGGCAGTGTGGGTTGAGGTAGGAGGATTTTTCGTACTGTCTGATTTGTAGGTCTTTGCCAGCTTGATTGCCAGTTCTAGTTCTGTGAAGTCGAGGGTGGCCATTGGGATTTATATGCATTATTTTGCCAAAACGGTGGGAAGTAAGGGGAATTCGGCCAATTGTTATTTTGATTTGATTGGTTGGGCCAAGGTGGCATAGGGAATGGTTGTTGTGACCAACTGGAAAAAGTTGGTTGATTCTGCCACATGGCTCCTAGGTATTGTTGCGAATTATATTGTGAAGTTTGAAAGAAAGAAGATGGATCAGTGGGTGTACTTGTTTGTTATGGTTGCCATTGGCGATGCTGATTTAGTAGGTAGACTAGTTTTGTTTCTTCCTCTGCCTCCCTATAAACTACTTTTAGCCCTAGGAGTGATGGGTAGCTTTATGTAGCGTGATCTTCTGTACATATGGCATAGGTTTGCACCATATCCAGCGGGCACTCTTTGTGGCTATGCTTCTTTCTACATCTAGGATAGAATATCACCAAGTTTTATTTTGCTTCCACCTGCTTTTGCTTGGATTGCATAATGTCCAATTGCGTTGTCAGGGTTCCCAAAATATCTGTTTTGAAATCCTCTAGCAAGTTGCCAATTTCTGCACGAGTTATACCTCCACCAAAGATTTTGTTGTCCCTAGTGGTCATGTCACGTTCTTCTAGTTTCAATCTCGTACTGCCTCTTGAGGACCTAATACATAATTTAATAATGTTAGCATATTCCTCCTGATATATATCACCTTTACCCATAATATTTAATGTTTCTATCCATTGTTCTTTCATCCCTTTAATCAGTGTAGTTTTCAACACATTATCAGGTAAAGGCAGAGTTGCATAGGGAGACCGCTAGAGGTTATATTGAAATCGTTCCACATATTCTTCTAATGTTTCATTGGGTCTTGCTACCATTTGGAATATTTCGTCTTTCAATTCCCTAGATCTGCAATAGTCCTGATACTTTTTTAGGAAAGCGGTTTTCATTTGTTCCTAATCATTTATTGTGCCTCCACCTAATCCCATAAACCATCGCAAGGCTGCTCCTTTCAATGTAGAGGGAAACAACTTTAGTTTTTCGGGGTTGGCGGTATAATCATAACCCCAACACAATACATCAAACTCAAACATGAATGCGTCTGGATCCTCTTATGTCAATCCATGAAAGGTAGGAATATTTTGGATAGAGATGGCTTTCATGGGTGCGTTGACAGTTGTGTCAACAATGGGATACTACAATGTAGAGGTCTGAGGTATTTGTGGGTTGTTGGCCATTTGATCAAATATGTGTCAATACCCTTCCGGGATCTCTAGAGAGTTATACATAGGATGATTAGAAGGGGTGGGAATGAGATTAACAACACTCCCTCGGTCTGGGATAATGAGTGTTCCTTGCTGAATTACTACCTGAGGGGATCTTGGCTCCTTTGTTTCCCCTGCTTCTTCTTGAATGAACTTAACAGCACTCCCTCGATCTGGGATACTGAGTGTTCCTTGTCAAATTACCACTTGAGGGGATCTTGGCTCCTCTGTTTCCCCTGTTTCTCCTCCTCCTTCATGAAGATTACAAGAATTCCCTTCTTGTAAAGAAATTGGGCGAGAATTTTCAATTTCTTGAAAACTCTGCTCAGTCCCTTCTGTTTTGCTGTGGACCTCAGCGAAGGCTACAGATGGTGAGCCTGTGGCCCGAAGGGAGACAGTAGGCTGTCTGGAAGCAACTTTTCTAGGACCTACTGATGGCTGAGATTTGGCTTTCTTTAAGATGTCATCTATGAAAGTTGATCATCCAAGGGTCACCGGTCCCTTAGATCTGTCAGGTTTGGGTAGTGGAATTGGATTATTTTCAGGTTTTTTCTTCTTAGTCATTCATACACACAATTCAAATATTTACCTCTACCCTAAGTTCTTAACAATTCTGCTAGAAAGTGGGTGGGGGATTAGGCATTTTACGTGCTTTGTACGCAGGTTCTTACCTTTCATTTTTAATACCCATTTCTCTCTCAACAGACAAACAAAAAATACTTTAGTTTTCTATAATTGTGCTGAAAAGCGGGTGGAGGAGCAAGCACTTTACTTGCTCGTTATGTAGGTTCTTACCTTCCATTTTCAAAACCCAATTCTTCTTCAACAAAAATCATTAGATGTACATTACTCCTTAGAAATGGCTACGCTCTCCCCGACAATGGCACCAAAATGTTGACTGATAAAAGGTTCCTTTTAAACTCCTAATTATCTTCACATTAATTATCAATCCGGACAAGTCTTCTTGTTTCAAGATTGTACACAGTATGTGGCGACTATTTAACTCAAAGAGTAATGTTTCTAAATTGCAGTATAGATCTTTTAATACAAGAGTAAATAGATGTAACAAGTAAATTCTAACTGCAATTAAAAGAAAACTCAATCCTTTAATGAAATCAAATCCTACAACAATTCAAGTAACAATAATATGCGATTCAAGTAACAACAATATCAGTTAAGAGTACAACAGTGATAACTCTTCTCTTAGAAACTGATTGAATTTAAATCAAACACATTATTATGTAAAACAATGATGATATCAATCTGAGAGCCTAACAACAGTAGTTAATACTCATTACAGTTGATTACATCGAGCAGGATATTTATCTAGGAAACTCAATCCAAATCGAAAAGAAACTAATTTAAATAACAATTCTGTAAATTATATAAAACAAAGCTATTCTGGCAACGCAAAGAAATAAGGAACAACAACGAAATAAAATAACAGAAAGCAATAATACTATCAAACTGTCACACTTGCAATAATTGAAAATATATGACACAGGTGAAGCAGTGAATTCCACCAGAAGTTGGGCCCTTAGCTACCAACGTACACTATTGGTTACTTCAGATAGATGAAAAGAACAACAACTCCTCTTATGTATTAATCATGAAAGAGTATTACAATGTATTTGCGTTCTTCACTAGAGTGAGAGTCTGTAATTAATAATTACAATAATAATAACAACCATCCTCCCCTTTCTGATTACAATCGTTGCCTTTTATAATGAGAAAGGGGTAAAAAGATAAATGGTAAAAGTGATCCCTCATGATCTCTCGATCCTGAGGGATTCGCGCAATTTTCTAACTTCAGACATCTTTCCCTTCTTGCACTGATCCTTGTGATTTGTTTTGGTCTTATTTTTAACTGCCGCGCTCCTTCCTTAACTTGCTGCTTTTTTGTTGTTCCTTGGTTAGGAAACTGCAGTTGTCCCTTTTCGTACTTTTCCTGCATAAAGAAGGATAACAATCAGCTAAGTTGTAACTGCAGATAATTTCTTCATTCTTACCATAATTCTTTGATATATTAACATATTAGGATATAGAAGGGATATAAATAAAGGAAAAGGATGATGAGATAAATAGCATATGCATACCTTTTTCATGACTCAACAATCGTGCATAGACTGTATCCAGTAAGTATGCAGACATATAAAACCTTGCTTTCTCATTCTTGGGTGAATTCCTAGCCTTAACTAATGGGACTTCAACTGTTGAGCAAACATATCTAACCAGTTGAATTCCCTCCCATCACTCACCAACCGGTCTAGTAGGACTGCCCACCCTTCAGGGATGGTTTATGTGCTCTCTTAACCATATATTTTGCAGGCAAAGATGATCAAGAACTAGTAAGCCTTCATGAGGGACTTTGTCTTATAAACATGGGTGGGTGTCTGTCTAAACTTCGATGGATCTTTCACCCAATGATTGAAAATGTCTCTTGTGTTCACATAGCTATGGGTGGCATAGAAGAGTGAGTGCATGCGCTTCACTGGCTTGGGAAAATGATACATCTACTTAAAGTCTTATGCCTTGAAGGCATAAATATTCCTCTCGTTGGCACTTTTGAATGTCATAGTTTGTTCATCTGTATGTGAGACAATCCTATTGATGATTTCCATACATGGGAAGGCAGGGTACCTACATGCAACCTTGTATAAACTTTATTGCTGGATACTAAAATAGACTTGTCAGTCCTCTATATATGCCTCAAAGTATTTTGCAAAAGTGTCTTTGATATGTTGCCATGTCAATGTTGTTCCCTTCTCAATAAACAACTGAGTATCTGCATATACTGGTAAATCAACTGATATCTGCTCAACTGCTTCCCCAGTACTTCTCTCGGTGGTTTCCTTTGATGCAACTCTCTTGGATTCCATGTTAAATGTGACTACTGGAGAGATGCTCAACAACTGTTGTACGTGTCATAAAGAGGGCACTCATGGCAAGAAACTGTCAGTATAAAATCAAAACAACTTCAAGGCAAGTTCAAGCAGCAAGTACGGAACTTGATGGGAAAGATTGCGCAGTTTTTCTTAACAGGGGAGATTTACTGAATGTGGGAACTGTGCATTATGCATTCCCAGCAGCCAAGGTGGAAGCCTAATGACTAGAACTATGCAATGTGCAGTTCAACCTGGGCCAAGGCCTAGGAGAGACTGTGCATTGCGCAATCTCAGTGGCCAAGTTGGGAGACTGGCTCCTGGAACTGTGTAGTGCGCAATTGGAGCTAGCTCAGGAAACGCTCTATGCAATTCTAGAGGCCAAGATGGGAGCTTGAGCCTCCATATTACACAGTGCAAGTTGTGCACAATGAGATCCGGGAAAGGGAAACCCAAATCTCCCAAGAGAGTGTGAAGAAAAAGCAGATCTGAAAGATAGTGTGAAGCAAAGTGTATATCTGACTAAGTATATATGTATGCATGTGAATCAATTTCAACAATTGATTAAACGGAAGGAAAACAAATCATGTGAGGAGAGTCGCCGCAACGAGAATTGTTGGTGCAAAAATAGGAAAACTAATGCGACACTTGGGAACGTCAATCTATAAATTGAAACAACACTTCTATAATTTAAAACAAGTTAAAGCATCAGCAACCATCTAAAGAAACAAGTGAAACAACACTCACACAAGCCAAACAACAAAAAGCGATAGAAAAAGTGACAAAGGACGAAAAAAAATCTCACCCAGAAAAGCGACGACGGTCACACCGAAGGCTCCTCGATCTCCTAGGAAATGTTAGAGCTCCAAGATCGAATGTGCAAATGAGCTCTAACAATGTCAATTAAATAGATTTGGGCAAATTAGGGTTTATGATGTGCATGCCTAAAATCAAGAAAAAAGCGACACTTGTCATAAGTTTCTAAAAATAGCACAAGTGCCTCCTTCAAAATGCTAAAAATAAATCCCTATTTTTTGGGGACATTGTTTTGCTTTTTTTTTTCTTTATTCGGGTGTTGTAGTGTTTTTGGAGCACAAGTGTACCAAAAGACACCCCCTTAGCAGTTGATTGTTCTGTGCAAATGATGACAGTCAAAATTGGTGTTGTTAGTGGACATATTTAAATAAACACAACATTGTAAATAGTGGAAACAATGCATATATAAACATAAACTAAACAAAGAGGTAAATACATAAACAATGCTCAAATGGAGCAAACAAATCAATAATATAATGGAAAATTCTCCCTTCATTGACTGTTGGTAGTAGAGGTTGAATACAATAGATGAATCTTAGACACTTGAAGAGAATTCTTTGAGCTATGGAGCCCAAAAATCCTCAACAAGGGGGTTTCTCTTCCTCAATCTCTTTGCAAGTTTCTCCTCTCTCTCAAAGAAGTATGAAGACTCTCCAATGGTGGATTCCTCTTCTCTCACTAAGATTATGGATTTCTTAGAAGAAATATGGCCAACATGTTAGTGTTCTTCCCTTCTCTAGCTTCAACAATGCAATGGTGGTTTGCTCAAACAACAATTTGGCCAACATAACAATGTCTCATGTCTTGGTTCTCCCATGGCCTATTTATATAGAGTCTTTTTGAATCCTTATTCCCCCTCTGGGTTCATGCATGATAATGACACATGAGTAGGACAAGATGATTCCAATGAGGGTTTCATATCTTCATGGTGGCTTGAATTCGACTGTACTAGACTGAGCTCATGTAAGAGAATCAACCCCAAGTGTGTAGAGTGGTCCTGGATCATTGAGTCATTCTTTTCTACAACTGCACAAATTTCGAGGGATATTATGTGCGCACGCGTTTATTGAAGAACTAGATGCGCGACCTCAATTGTTTTTGCTTTATAAACTTTGGACCTTATAAGAACTTTTATTTTTTAAAATTCATGATGTGTTTAGCTGGAAAATGTTCACTTGTGCATTTTTTTGAACACTTTTTAGTGTCTCATAGGTCATACTAACAGGTGTACAATTTTCCGGCGTTAACAGTTTCCCCCTGATGTATGAGCTTAGGAGGAACTGTATAACTGAAATACATCATGTTTTCTTTTCTAATGGAGAGTCTGATCAACTTTTCGAGAGAGAGGATAGCTTGTTGTGGAGACAAGTAGAGAAAATCCCCTTGACTTAGTACAAATGGTAACCATGCTATGGTAAAAACCTGCAATAAAAATGTGTCTATATGAGGCAGGCATGTCCCATGCTCGTTATGATGGCTAAACAAAACTTATTACAATCAGACAAAGACTGGTTTTTTGTCCCATCAAAATTGTGGTAGTTGATGTGTTGATAGTTGATGATGATAACTATTGACGCCCTCAAGGGTGCTTCCTGGTCAAATAGGCATAATATGGTTCCCCTATGCATAACATAAGTGAAGCACTTTTGACTGGGGTGTTGTGGTATGCATACATCTTCGATTTAGGGTACCTCCCCCATGTCATGATGTAACCACTGTTGAATGAGGTGCTTAGTGATGAGGGAGTCTTTGACTGAATGAAATAACTGAATGGTAACTAAGTACGACACCACCTTGACATGAAAGATTTTTTTTATGTTCAATGCCAAGGGGATCGATAACATCATTGGGAAATAATGGTTTCCACTGTGCCACTTGAGGATATCCCTTTGAGGGGGGAGTATCCAAGGTACTATCCCCATCCTGGAATGTAAGTGTTGAAGTCGATAGGAGAGGAGCATTAACCACCCGAAATGTTGAGTTAGGGAATCAATATGAGATGTGAACAAATTGTAATGATAGCAAGAGTTGTTGATATAAGAGGAAATGGACAACTGGCCCACCGTCAGAGCTTGATGTGCAAATAGCAGTGAACAAAACATGTTTACTGTTGGTGATGGTCCTGGAATCAGTAGGATTTCCAGGATGGGTGTAAGCGGGTTTTGACAGGCGTAAAAATGGAAAGTGATTGTTGGTGAAGTGTAAACTTTGACCAAGGGTAATTGGAGATTGTCGCGAGGTAAAATATATCAACAACAAAAAATGTGGATGGGAGATTTTTTTTTTTGTAAAAAATCTTTGAACACTTGCCAAAATAATATGAGGGTGGTTTGGATGTACAACCACAGAGACGGGTGCCCCATAATGACGGTAACATGTAGGATATGTGGTGTATCTGTTGTGGGCAGGGACCCCATTGGTTGGTCTCGGTGTTGGGTTGGTGAGGTAGATGAAGTAACACAAATGGGTTATGTAATATGGGTGAGGGATAGGCCAAATGTAGGATGTGAAGGTGCATCCATCTAAATCCGTCATAAAGTACTTGAGATGGCCCGGAAAATGGATGCATGTGTAATGAGTGTAGCGTAATGAGGCTAAAATTCAAGGTATGTAAGTGAGATGGTTCCTGGGTGGAAGTGATTGGTCATGGCTCCTATTAGTGAACAAGATTCTACAAAGAGAAACTGAGCCATGAGGGGGGTGTTTTATTGACCGACGCAAATTATTATCATTTTCAAAGGTGAGATGGTGATAAACATGGTCGAGATGATGAACCTTATGGTTTATTTTGGAAATATGATGTCAGGATATGCAAAGCTTTAGGAGGAAGCCTATCATGCTAAGTGGAGAATGATACCTGCTCAGTCGTTTGCTTATCGGGATGTTGGTTGAAGTGGACCATGTGCGATGTTCCTGCAATTGACACAACCAATACCCCAAGTGAAATAATTGTTCAAAACATACATATAATGAATGTTATGAATTACAGAACTAGAGGAGTACCTGACATAAGTTTCCGAGTGTGTGACAAGGCAAAAAATGCTTTTTACACTTACCAGAATAGATGGTTCCATGATGAAGATGGTGTGGTACTAATCCTTGTGTCTCTTCCAGTTTTGTCAACGGATATCCCAAGCTTCTATAATGGACCCCAAGAGATCGAGAAAATGATGATAGATAGGGCCAAGGGGCCCAAATATCATTCATTTGTATGTTGAGTTGTGGAGGTCAAAGTAAGATTTTGGAGCTTTTCTTACCATTGTGGTCAGCTTCTTGTTTCCATAGATCTCACTTTTGTTGCTGGTATTGTTTACTATAGGTTTCTTGGGTTCGTCTTTGGTGTTTTTACAGTATGCAAACTAGACTCACTCTTTTGAAATAAAAGACCATATTTATCCAATGGTGATCTTTGGATCTCAAGCAAATTATCCAGGGCTACTGTGCTCTTCTCTATCTTTCACTCCTTTCTCAAGGGAACAACTTCACCTTCTAATTTCTCAACCTCTTCTACCTTCACTTGGTATTGCTTTCTCATACCTTGCTTGACTTTTTTTTATTCTGCCAGTTTAATTTTTAAGCTCGCAATCTCTTTCTTGAGCTTGGCCTCCTTATCATCATAGATATGCAATAGTTTTTCTTGATCCTTGAATGCAAATGTTAGTATAGAAATCTCATCTCTAAGACCCTTAATAACATTCTCATCTTCATTATGTGCATCATCACGTTCTAAATCTGAATCCTCAAATTTGTAACTCAAAATAAAATCATTAATAGTTATACCTTTGGATTCATTATTTTATGATATCTTCTCATCATCTGTTGAATCATGTGCACTGGAAGAATGAGACTCTTGTGGATGAGCTTCTTGTTTTTGAAGACTCTTTTTCTTGTTCTTCTTTTTTTCTTCTTCTTGTTTCTCTTCTTCTCATTTTACCTAATGTTGTTGGTACCACCTCCAAATATGGATTCTAGCTTGTCCCACATTTCTTTGGCACGTTTCAAAGCCACTAGTCTCTTCATATCATCATCATGAAGATTCTTGTAGATTATGCATCTTGCTTGTGCATCTTGCTGCAAAAATTCATCTGCAATTGGATCCTTACCACAACCTTCACATACTACTCTCCAAATGTTAGATCCACAAGATAATAATTGATATTTTACATTTTTGTGCCATACCTTGTAATTTGTAGTAGTGAGGACAACCATTCTAAAAAAAATCAATTTTTGCTAACAAATCCCAGATATACTCTCCAGTGATCAAGCTGCAACCAAGAGCCCTGCTTTGATACCAATTGTAGGAAACCTTTGAGCACTACTGAGAGGGGGGGTTGAATCAATAGTGTGATCTATATATGATTTTTTCCTTTTATTAAATTCACTTACTAAATCACATACATATTAGTAGCAACTCATTAAACATGTGCATCACATAAGCATAATTGAAAACCATAAGCAACAATATAAATAATAAACAATGCACATAATCACATCATGACACATAAGACGCAATATTTCTGGTAGAAACCCTTCCAGGAGAAAAAAACACCCTTGTTGGTGTTGCTCTACTTTGAATTTCTATTATGTCAAGAAATTTGTCTTTTACATAGCTTGCTAACTCCCATCAGCATGGAGACTCGACCTAATCTACAATATGCCAACACCGATCAGCTAGGAGACTCAATTCTATTGATTAGCTCAGAAGAATATATTCTCACACAAATCTACAGACTACCATCTGCTGAAGGCCACCACGATCAACAATCCTTGCCCAACTCTGATTGGACTATCCAACTACCATTGGATTGAGAAATTGTTCCTTTTGTTGAAGCTTCAATATCACTGCTCCTCTCTCATGAAGTCACTGCTCCTCTCCACTATGCAGACCTCCTTTCATCTATTTTCAAACTGGATCCAAGACTCTCTGCTTAACAAGAATTCAACTCTGCATACATTCTCTCAGCAGCAAGATCTCATCGTCAAATCAAAATAATAAACTCTACAAATAAATTCTCTCTAAACTAGAAAAAATGTGTCCACATCAAATCTAAATACAATCATACCCTCAAAATAATAGATAGTTTGATAATAGAAATAACATCATAAGCCATTATGGTTGTGTGCAAAATGCATCAACAAATCCTACAAAAAGACATGTGAGAGGATCACCAACATATACTCCAGCAACATACAAAAACTTCTCCAATCAATCTCTACTCCAGCAACTTCAATTTTGATCTATTCTACAGCATGCTTGATGTCTACTCACTATTCAGTCATTAACACTCATTCACTGAAGGATCTATTCTCTACCAAAAGTCTGAAGCATAATCACTATATTCATCCTTCTCTCCACTCATACTCTCAATATCTAACACCATTGATCCAGGTGGATGTTGGTGGCCAACCACCTATCCCACTTACACCCCCACCACTGTCTCTTTTAGTTTTTCAGTTTCCTTAATTGTAGCACAATTTACTATTTTTGGTAGTTTTTCACGTCCTAAATTTCCGGAGCTGTTTTGATTCCCTAAACGACATTTTTTTTGGCAAAATTTCTTTAGTTATTGTTATGGAAACTGTGTCAATATTTGTATTCCTCGGAGATATCTTTCCAACGAGGTATCATATGCGTCAAACGGAGATAATATGACCAAGTTACGACCCCAGGAAGTTGGCTATCGAACTAACCCCAATGGGGCCCATAAATTCCTGGTGTTACATCTCCTCGGGTTAGGGTTTTGGTTTTTTAGGGTTTTCTATAATTGTTCAATAATAAAAAGGCCCTTGAGTCTCATTGTAACTCAGTTTAGAGGCATGTAACCGCCACATCTCTTCTCAGAGATAAGCTACCATTGCCCGAGCTAGTCTTATTTCCATTATGTTTGTAAGCATATTTCAGTATTTGATGTTAATGAAATGATGTGTTATTTCTGTTGCATCTTTGTATTTATGGTTATATCTGTAATTTGTTGCGTTCCTGTTTAAATCTAGATCAGTGGTATCAAAGCAGTCTGCCCTTTCTCTATTTTTCTTTGCATGTCCCCAACGAGGTCGGGATATAAGGAGTTAGGGCTTGAACTGGTCGAACCTTTGCAAGAGCAGCCTCACAAATCCCGACGGCCTCCCATGGTGGATGAAAATAAAGACAAGGGGGCAGGACATCCTATCAAAATCTTCCTCAAAGAAGCCCTCGAATGACAAAGGAACGCGATGACAGACAAATTTGCCCATATCCTTTAGCAACTAGCCAAGGGCGATGCATCTACTTCCAGCAGCTACTCTGGAAGTGCCACACCCTTTAAGGTACAAGTTAACTTTGACATTCCCATATTTGAGGGTCATATAGATGCAGATTCCATAAATAAATGGTTAAATCTGTTAGAAGGATATTTTTCTGTTCATGATTTTTTGAGTCGAGAATAGATCACTTGTGCACTTCTCAAAGTCGCCCCCCACGTCAAGGACTTGTGGGCAACCTACTGCGAGTAGAAGGATGAAAGTACAACCTCACTATTTTCAGCCGCACCCACTTGGAATTCATTCTGGGATGTCATCAAGGAGAAGTACTACCCTTTCGGAAGCTATTATGATAAATACATAAAGTGGACCACATTGCGGTAGGGAAGGGACCAAGACGTGCCAGAGTTTACCAATATTTTTCATACCCTTCACACAAATTTCGGTATCAAGGGTTCTGAGTGGCATTTGGTACTCAAATACCACGGCTGCCTACACAGGTACATCCAAGATGAGATGGAGTTCGTAGACATCTCCTTGCTTGGCACATCATACTGATACGCTGTCAAGATCGAGCAAAAGTTTAAACAAAAGAAGTGAGACTTTTGATCTACGAATCCGAAGAATAAAGGACAAAGCCATGGCAGGGTGACCCAGGAAAACCCGTCGAAGTTGCAAGAAAAGAACACCACCATGAAGTCAAAGAAGGACACGGGAAAGTGGTGTGAGTTCCATAAGAGCCCCACCCACAACACAAGTGAGTGTCAGGCCAAGCAATCGTTGGAGGATGAGTTGAAAACTTCATAATCATATCATATTTTGACTCTGAGTCAAAACCTGACAAGAGGAATCACAAAGGGAAGCAGATTATTGATGTGGAGCCCAGCGCCATTATTGCCACTGCCAAGATACAGAAGAATTATCCCGAAGATCCAAAGGAGGGGGAGCGTCTTTTCCACTCACAAATGTGGGTGAAGGGTTCGCCATTGCAATTCATTATCGGCAGTGGTAGCCAAAAGAACCTCATTTCAGCAGAGGTCGTGAAGCATCTGGGCCTATTGACCATACCACACCTGTAGCCATAAAACATCGGGTGGCTTCACCAAGGATGAGATCTCTGAGTTAGCCAGCAATGTCGCCTTCCCTACAACATCAAGCCCTTCATAGATGAGGTATTGTGTGATGTTGCTCCTCTCGACGTTTGTGATGTATTATTAGGATAACCATACTTGTGGAAGTGACATGTTGTACATGAGTCTAGACCTCCATCTGTGATTATTTCTTTGGGTAATACGTTATACAAGATATTGGAGGTAGCCCCACCTACCGCCACGTCTTTGATCTATACTAAGAAATGCAGTAAGATCATCTCCCAGACTGGGAAATTTATTTTCTTTCTAGTTCTCTCTCAAAGTAAGTGGAAGATCATAGCCACATCCATGGCCCCCGAGAAGGGTTCCTCCACGCAGCAGAAGAAGGTGGATACGGTCATGAAAGAATACAAGGACATCTTCTCCTCAGCCATAGGGGAACCATTGCACTATCAGGTCAAGCATTCGTTCAATCTGACTCCCGGAGCAGTGCTGCCCAACAGGCCAATATATTGCTGCTCCATTATGGAAAATGCCAAGTACAAGTAGCGACATGATCAACATCAGGTTCCACACAAGTTTTAGGTGGGCGACAAAGTCTGGTTGCATTTGCAGAAAGAACGCCCTACAAGAGCCCATCAAAATCTCAGACCACTCTTATATGGTCCTTACACTATTACGAAGGTTGTGGGAAACACTACTTTGGAGCACAACATTCTCCCATTCCTTGGCTTTCACTGATTGTTGAATGTGGATCACTCTCGACCATGCTTCCCATCATTACTGGACACATAAGAGATTGCAGAGCATCTCACCAGGTACCAAGTTAAGTAGAAGTTTCCCCATCTCATGGAGGCACTCAACGTAATGGGGACCATTGCTTCCTAAGGGGGAGGAATGTTCCAGGTGGATTTTGGTGGCCACCCACCTATCCCATTTGGACCCCCACCACTGTCTCTTTCAGTTTTTCAGTTTCCTTAATTGTAGCACAATTTACTATTTTTGGTAGTTTTTCGGGTCCTAAACTTCAGGAGCCGTTTTGAGGCCCTAAACGACATTTTTTTGGAAAAATTGTTTACATATTCTGAATGCAATCACATCAAAAACTGCAGTCCTACGAGATATCTTTCCAACAAGGTATCGTCTGTGTCAAACGGAGATCATATGACCAAGTTACGACCCTAGGAAGTTGGTTGCCCAACTAACCCCAACGAGGCCCATAAGCTCTTGTTGTTACATCTCCTTGGGTTATGCTTTTGGTTGTTTAGGGTTTTCTCTTGTTGTTCAATAATAAAAAGGCCCTTGAGCCTCATTGTAACTGAGTTTAGAGGCATGTAGCCGCCACATCTCTTCTCAGAGATTAGCTACTATCGCTTGAGCTAGTCTTATTTCCATTCTGTTTATAAGCATATTTTAGTATTTGATATTAAAGAAATGAAGTGTTATTTTTTTTGCATCTCTGTACTTATGGTTATATCTGTAATTTGTTGTGTTCCTATTTAAATCCCGGTCAACAATTAACATCCACTAAGCTACAAAGATAAGAATATAAAACGCGTAGGGAGAAATTGAGCTTGGGGATAGGATCAAGGGTGAACAAATTGGACCAAATCAATCCACTAACATCACTACGTGTGTACTTAAGGTGTTCACATCATTGGAGGACATTTTCAAACATTTTTTGACCTTATCCAATTAATTTCGAAGCTTCTGGGAATTACCAAGTCAATTTTTACCCGAACAATGCGATGAATGCGAGGAAAAATAACTTCCAGAATGTATATGCTACTCTTGTGAATTAAACCATCATATGTATGTTGTTTCTATGAAGGAAACTAGCGTATGCCTAGAAACTTCAATTTTTCCACTCTTCTTGGCTCCAAACTTCCTGAAACTAATCCTCTTCTTCTCTAAGCACCTGTACAAGCCTCTAGACCTCTGACATAACTTTTGACACATATGCAAGTGGATCAAACATGTCTCCCAAGTGTCATTTTCCAAGTTGACCTAAAATGCCAACAAACAAGGTTGGCAAGAGTGCCAACAATTCCTCCACTCTCCAACAATCATCTCCACAAGCTGCAACAACTCTGACATACCTGCAATACTCTGTAGCACCATCATCAAGCCATCACATCACTACAACAAGTCATCCTCATAAGCATAGACATGAAGACCTAATGAAGATCTAGTTGAAAATTCAACTAGTATGCCATCAACCATCTCCATCACATGTAGATTTGCATCATCAACCTGTAGCAGCATAATCAACCAACCAAGCCATCATCTAGCTATCATGTGTGTGCAATTATCACAGGACCAAATGCTCCATCAATCTACATCATCTTACCATCATGTGTGTGCCATCATCATAGGACCAATCATCAATGCCAGTGCATACTGACACACACCAACTGCTCCATCAATCTACATCATCATGAGGTTGACATAATAACATGACCCTATAAGGTTGACATCAGTCCCAGCACAATCATCCCAATGCCAACACAACTAGATGCAACCATGCTACAATGAATGGCATCTACACATAAGCTAGGGTACAAGAGGTTGACATCAATGCCAACGTGAGCTAACTACCATAATGAACAAATGCCATCATCAACTAGCTGGACCATGCACACCATAATGCCAACATCAACATGCATTAATAATTCATGTGCATTAGAAATATTAACATCCACAACCTATCCTGTCTGTTCTTTGATTCTGACCACAAACTCATATATTCAAATTTCTCTTCCTTTCTACTAACACAACAGAAAGAGAATTGTCATTTTACAATTACAGTAAATCGCCATCATCTTTATGTAAGAGCTATGCAACTTTATCAAAGACAAATTCATCACATAACTAGTTCAAAATGTGGGTTGAAATGATCTATAGATAAACCTCAAATTTACAAATTTATTAAAATCTTTATACATATAAAGCCTCATCCTATCCACAACCCCTACTATTGACTTGCAATGAACTTGGTGATTTGAGACAAGAAACCAAGAACAATAAATTCTAAAATTTGTAAACTAACCAAAAATAGGTCAAAAAGTAAAACAATTAGACAATCACCTAAAATCCAAGAATTCCAAGTTATGACTATTGAAACATTACAAAAAACTAGAAGAGCATAACAATCTAAAACATTTCCAAAACAATAGAACAATGATAATTTCCATCTGCAAACTTCGTCGACATTCACATGAATATCAAGAATTAGAATAAGCAATTCAGATTTTATACAAATTGACTAGATCTATATTAAATAACAACACCAGAGCCCTATTCTAATATCCAAATTCAACAGTCTTGCTTGTACATTATTTTTTAAATTCAAATGAGTAAACTTGAACAATGATTCCTCTTTGATATGCATATAAATAGAATTATTACATATTTTTAACATTACATATGCATGACTTAAGTAGATTACTAACATATGTTTAAGTTACACAGTCACAGATTAAAACATCCAAGCATTTGTATATATTTTTCCACAATTGATATACTATATATTTAATTAATGACAATGTTTCAATAGGTGAAACAATGAAAAATATGTTATCCCACTAACAGACAAAGAAAAAAATTAACAATCAATGTGTTTATTTGAATGTGAGCCTTGAGCATAATAAATATGTCTAATCAACCCTTTCCATAACCCTGTATCAGAATGTGCATTTCATTTTCCAATCTAAGACATACCTTAACATAGTAAGCTTGACTGATCAACTTCATGGTACATAATGACATTTGCAAAATTTGGAATAAATGTTTTCCTTCAAATCACCTAGGAACTATACTTCATGATATTGTTCTCCTCTTTACAAACAATGTTAATCTCTTCATTTAAATTTGAAAGGTACTACAACCACCCTATTGTAATGCTTTTGGTACATAGTATTCCATCGAAGTTTGGATGCCTTCAGACGATTATGGAAATATCACTTATATCTGGAATTGGAAAACAAGTATACCAGTGAATTTCCAAGCAAGAATAACTCAACATTGAAATTATTACATGTTCCCCCACATTTGAGAATAGGCATAGGAATAAAAACTTCTAAACACAAAGGACTTAGACATCACCCTCTCTGAAGAGAGTCAACATGGCCAATATTGATCACCAACTTATGAGAATATGCAAACTAACACAATTTCCAAAGCATACCTAATCCACTATACACAGTTTGCAAACAACCTCAAATCACTTAATATAGACATCCAACATTTCTAGGTGATGCACTCTTGATTCTTAACAAAACCACATGCATAGGTTCAAAATATCTACCAACATGAGAATCAAATCTCACAAACCTGATACCCTTGCCATGATAGATCTTTGCACCATTGAAATGGAAAATTTATGCACTACAAATATTGGAAACAAGCAGGATAGAGAAAAAAATCATATAAAAGAATGGAAGAAAAGAAAAAAGTCCTTAGGATTTTCACAAATGACAAAATCAAACAATATAACTCAAAATCACAAATGAAAAAATCAACCAATATAACTCAAAAAAGGTACATTAGATAACAATGACAAAGCAAGAATGCCAAAGGCATCTCTTGGAAAGCACAAGAAAAAATATAGAACAATGTTTTAAATATAGTATCTCAAATTGCATGAAAATAAGACCAAAAAGCACATATAATTTCTTTAGAAACAACAATGGAAATCATCAGCGAAACCCTAATAAAACCTTCATAAAAAAACATTTCTGACAATAAAAACATAGACATAATGTTGTCCCGCCATAATGATAACGGGAAACTTACTTCAGAACCATGGCGACTAAATAGATTTTGTTGCTCCTACAACTCTATTGACCTCTTAGATATACATGAAAATCATCAAAGCACATTAGCAGAAAAAATATAGACATCATATAAAAGCTAACATAATTTACAACATAAAGAAATCGGCAGCACGTAATTCCGCTAGAAAATGAAAATCCCCTCTCTACCCTACATGATATTTAAAACTCATGGCTCAAATACAGACAACGACCAACAACTTCTAGGAACATAAAACCTTCAAAAAGGTAAGTTATGTATTTTTAATAGAAAAACATGCATCGAACAAAGAGTTACAAGATATGATAAAAGTTCGCCCAGAAACCCTAAGAACTCAAATATAATGGAATTTATCTTATAGAAAACACATATGAATGTTAATAATAACCTAGAAATAGAGACATGGCTAAAGATCCCAAAAACTCTTAGTGAAAACAAATTTGATATAGCTACTCACAAATTATGAATGAAAACTTAAAAATGTTGAAGCCTCGGAACAAAAGCACGAAACATTGGACGCAGAGTTGAAAGAATACAATGAAATGACCATTGCTCTTGAAAAACCGCCATTAACATATTACAAGGGAAAATATAGATTAAAAGATAAATGTTGTTCAAGAGGCCATACCTTTGAATCATAACCTCTTTCCCAAACTCTAATTTGTAATAATGATTTGATGGGTGCATGGTCAATATTGAATGCCATCAATCAATGCGGGGATTAGGTGTTATTTTCAAACAAGAGATTAATGTATGGAGTTGTCTTTAGTGTGACTTTTTAGAATTTTTGGTGCCAAAATCCGGCGGAAAAATTTGAGATGAAATCTTGATTTGTGTTATTGAAACTTGTTTTTACACTGTATATATGGATCCAGCACCCTCAAAAACCCTTAGGGCACTTCGATTGTGTAGGGGTTACCCATTAAGCTTGTGATTTCAATAAATTCCTGCTGGATTTTAGAGAAATTATGTATTAATAATTTATTTCATTTTATTTTTAATTTTTTAAAGAAATGTCATAGCCAATCAGAAAACAGTTTGCTAATATTTTTTAAACAAATGTCATCACAGGTAATTAGTCCAATCAATATTTGTAACTAATTTAATCACAATTTACTAATTTAAAAATATATATATATATATATATATATATATATATATATATTTTAAATTTCAAAAAGTTAGTCCGCATGGGGTAGCTCAAGTGGCAATGGCCGTGGAAATGAAGTCTCACCGAACTGAGATCTTGGGTTCGATTCTTGTGCTACCCTCCCTGGAAATGGGGTGAATAACGGACATGTAAAAAATCGAAAATGAGAAGGTCCCACCTAAGCTTACAAAAAAAAAAAAAAATCAAAAAGTTAACTTTTTATAAAAATATAATATTATAAAACATTTGAAACACATGAGACAATTTTTTTTTGTTAGAAATAAAGATCAAAGCATTTTGACTAAAAACTGATTTTTATACTTGTTGCTATGACTTAGTAGTTAGCACTTATATGATTTCAATGGCAGAGGCTTGGTCACAGTTTAAGAAGTTGTTGGTTCGTGCGGCTTTGGAGATGTTATTTTCCCACAAAGATTATACTATTCTGATAGTTGGTTTGGAAAAATTGCATTTTAACGTGGGACAATGTGTGTAGGAGGGGAGTATGTGGTTGTAGAGTTTGTCTTATGTGTAGGGAGACAAATGAAACTGCGTTGCATTTATTTTTACAATATCCTTGTGGTGGTGGTGCTTCCCTACTTTGGAATTTTGTTTCATATGGTGGCTAAGTAGGCCTAGGAATCACATAATCTTACCCTAGTTGACTATTTGGGGCATTTGGCAGGCTAGAAATTGCTCCAATGTTGTCATCCTAGATGGATTGCATGAACCTAAAAAAACTTATTTAGTTGGATCTCCTTCACTCATATCTACCGTGAACAAAATTTTACTGTAAATTCTTTATCAAAGAGAGGTCACTCTGCCACACATGGTCGCATACATTTCTAGTTCCTGTAGAGTGGTGAGAGGATGGAGGATGGTTGCATTCCATTTAGTTAAGTTTCAGTTGATCTTTGTTGGCACACTCGGATTTTTTATCTTTAATGTTTCACTTGTTCTTTGAATTTGGTTTTGTGGACTTTATCTATTATTAGATGATGGAAGAGTGGACTCTATCTATCATCATTTTTTAGGGCTCATGCACTTCTGTAAGAGAACAAGTAATCTATTAATAGATATTAAAATATAGCTATGTGATAACTTAATTGTGGTAGTTCTTTGAATCGTAATTTTCATAGTTGATGATAGACATGCGATTAAATATGTCCCTATATTAGTTTTCATTAATATAAATATCAACAATATTTTTTTATCTAAAAAAATATTTACTATATTATTGTAAAATTTAAAATACTTAAATCATATCACATATTTAAATTAAAATACCTAAGTTTAAATTACCATAAATAAATAAAGAACAAATATGAAAATGACACTGCGAATTAAAACCCTTTCAACCAGTTATAGAAAATAGTTTATTAGTTTGTACAAAACAAAACAAAATTAAAATAAAATGCGAAAATGTCGGAGCAAGTTAAAATCATTTCAATAATTTTAGATTTCTCACTAAAATGTGTTAAATTAAAAAATTAATATCTTCTAACGGGAAAAGTATAAACAACTTCGCTGCTATTTCAAAAATTACTTTTTCAATTTCCGTCACATGGAGAGAGAATCATTGACAGCTGGAATGATGTTGATTGGGCGTCAGCAGTGTCCGTCGTATTCAACCGTTGGAAAGCCAACATGATTCTGACACTAAATAAGTGGGAAGCAACATGATTTTGATTGGCAACGTTCAAAATTGTATGGAATCTCACTATTTCCTGGGCCCACTTTCTTGGGAAGCAAGTGGAGTGGAGGCCAATTTTATTTTCTTGTTTTGCTTGACTTCGTTGCAGCAGCGAATCGAATTGATAATCTATTTCGTCCTCAACAGCTGGCCACTAAATAAAATTTTAACGTCATGTCGTATCGTCAGATATTCTCAAAATCAACCAGCGACCCAGTGACATATAAAATTTATTTTATTATTCTAACAGTTTTTTTACTATATTTTTAAAAATAATAAAGTAAACTACTATTTAGTGATAACTTTTAAAACTAATGTGATCTTTTATCCCTTTATATATATATATATATATATATATATATATTATTAATCTTGAAAATTTATATTAAAGATGTTAGAAGTTATTTTTCATATTTATTTTCACACTAATAATAATAATATAAAATAATAATTTTCACACTAACAATATAAAATATTCAATAATATTATTATTTTAACTTTTACATAATTATTTATTTCTTTTTTTTGCACTAATACAATTAATTATAAAAACATATATATATTAAAAATATATGAAATTTAAATTAGACAAAAGCACCAAATTGTAAATGATTTTAAAATAGATTATTATATAAAGATATTAAAAAACAATTACTACTGGTACAACTATATAAATTAAATTTAGGTAAATGTTATTTCATAATAAGTATCAAAATACTTCATAATATATTTGATATCGTTAAAATTTAAAAAAATATAGAACTAAATTATCACTTTAATTTAAATTATTATTATTATTATTATTATTTATTATAAAATAATAAATAATTCGTTTCTTTAGATCCGATAGACCAAAGTTTAGTCCCAGTGGACGTTAAATATTATCATCATCATCAATAAATATATAAGTTAAACATATATATATGAAAAAACATAGAACAAGATTCTTATCTATATATATTTACCTCCATTTTATTTTGGAGATTTTTAATTTGTAAATAGAATTTGTTACAATACCATGAGCCAATACCATGACTTATCAATACCACATGTCCAAAAAGCTATTCACTTCATATGACACTCATTCATATGATATTTCTTTTAATTAATCAATTTTATTAAAAGAAAAGAAAAAGGCATAACTACTTTGAGTTAAATCTCAACCTTACTAAGAATATTTGGTTAAATCCCTACCATCCAGATAAAATTATTGATAATTAAATAAAATCATGAAAACTCAACTCCAAAACGAACATGCATATTTTGCTTGTTCTTATGTTTTCTCCAAACCGTTCCATGTTTTTCAATGTTTACATTCCATTTCATATTTTGAATTAATATTTTTATTTATTTATGCTCCATGTTTTTCAATGTTTACATTTCATTTCATATTTTGCATTAATATTTTTATTTATTTATGTTCCATGTTTTTCAATGTTCAGATTTCATTTCATATTTTTCATTAATATTTTTAATTATTTATTTTTTACATTAAAGTATCTATATTAATCTAAAAATGATGGAAAATTAGAGTTGTTATTAAATAGTGCAACCATATAAATTAAACGATTAGTCTAACTAATAGACGAAATGACTATTTCTCGATCTTTTTTCCTGGTCAATTTTGTCCAAAATCCTATACAGATTTTTAAAAAACATAAGTTTAAGTTGTTTAATCTACAAACATCAAGTTCCTTACTGGTTTTCAGGGCATTGAATCCATTTATGCATTCAAAGGTATATTTTACATAACGAGAAATCATAATCTCGCAACATATTATATTCTCATAATATGATCAAGAAAGTCATTTCATCTATTAGTTAGACTATGCCTAAATTAAATGTTTGGTAAATGTTGATGGGCATCGATTCATAATAAACATTGAAACATTTCCTTCAGCATACATCTTAAGTTCCTAAAAAAATAAAAATAATAAAAAATTATATAAGAATTAACTAAATTTACAATATTCTTTAAAAATGATCTGTCGTTATCAAAACAAGGCGGGTAGAAAAATGAGTGCCTGCGACTCACCTGCTTCCCAGGCCTACAAGTCCAATCACTGCTAGATAGGGTTGTCGGCTCCTGTGATTTGCGATTTTCTGCTTCCTTTTGTCCTCGTGGTTTCTGTTGATTCACTGAGTGTTGCGCTAAGCTCTTTGTTGGTCAGACAACCAATCATGGCTGATCCGACGCATGAATCGAGCATCTCGGGGATATTGTTGCCTTCAACTCCCTTGTGGCCGTTGGCCCTAAGTTTCAGAGATCTGGATCATCTCTCTTTGTGAAAACACTTGATGAAATCTCAAAGATGCAGATCAAGGCTCCTCAAGCATGGACTCGAGCCCCGCAGTTGGCAAATCAGTGTCTTATTGGTCAGTTATGGGTCTTTGGCCCTCCCCTCGCTCAATTAAGACATGGATTGAGAAGAAATTGGTCAGTTATGGGTCTTTGGTCAGTTATGGGTCTTATTGGTCAATTATGGGTCTTTGGTCTTTGGCTACAGGTACAAAGAAGAGAGTGTGTCACTGGATAAGAGCTTGTGCATTCGAGTTGAATGGTATGCCTACATCAACACATTCGAATGTATTGTCATTGGGATCATATAGTATGCTTTTGGGCATGGACTGGTTGTATCTTACTAGGACCAAGGTGGATTGTTAAGACAAGGCCATTGAGTGCTTGGATGAAAATGGAGAACAAAGGATATTGCAGGATAAGAAGAAGACAACATGAAGCTTTCCCCAAAAAATCCCTCGATTAGTGGATCTAGTCCCCAATACTAGGAATTTGCATTAAATGGTAGGAACACATTCCTAGATTTTCTCAATCATTCCCTAGAGGCAAATTTGACTTTGTACTTCAACAAAATGATTAGGAATCATTCCCCATGAATGGAGGAAGATTTCCCCACCAAAATCCCTTGATTAGTGGAACACATTTCTAGATTTTCTCAATCATTGGAGTGAATCTACAATCTGTGCCATAATTCCATAATATCTTGTGATTTATTATTTATTATTGATCCTCCTGTAAGAGGGAACAAGTCCCTAAATTATCTCCTCCAAATATTCATATTCTGCCAAATATTCTCATAATATTCCACAAAAATAAATAATATTAGGCACAAATATCCAATTATTCATAAACCTTCCTAATGAATATATTAAAGTTAAAAATAAATTATCTAATGCAAAAAGAGAGGTGTAATCTGCTGAAGGATGGTCGTAGGCCTTAATTTATGTTTTAATTCAGAGACATGGGCCTTATGTCTAATTTAGAGGCCCATCATACCCCCTGCTGAAAGTGTTGCTCATCCTCTAAGAAACTTAGTGACCTCATTGTGCCTCATTCATGGCCCTGGTGGCCTCTCTCTTGTGCATTAAGAATCTTGGCTGTAAGTTTTGCAAGGACAAGCCCAAAAACATATTTGTGCAAAGAAAAATCATTGTTTCTTGAGACCATTAGCTTGTCTTCTTCCCCTTATTCAAGATGGGTTCTTGAATATTTTTTAGTTTGGCAAGGTCTTCCACACCCTTATCAACCTTCTACTACCTTGTTCTACCATTTGGACACCTCTAACACCTTCAAAATGCATTTAGATGAGAACTAGGACATCTTGTAGTAATTCCTATCAAAACTACATGAAACCTACAATAAACCCTGTTAAAACGACAGGAAACTAGTTTTGAGCATAAATGATAGTCTAAGGTTAGGGCAGGCCCTCAACTTGACTCCCATGCATTTCTCCCATTTTTAGGCCCTTGAAAAAAGTTAGAAAGAGATTGGAGACCTCTTGGAACACCTCTTTTCATCACTGCAGTTTGAGCTCTATTTTGATGCTGAGTGCCTTATTTCTTTTTGTTGCCTTCTTCTTCTCCCTTGTGGCCTAGATGATTGCCTAATGGCCTTGGAGTTCTCTGTTTTGATTAGGTCTCTCTTAGGCACTATCATTTTGGGTTTTAGCACGATTTTTTCTTTTCTTCCTTCTTGTAGCAACATTCTGCCTTCCTGTAGTAGTCACTCCTTCTTCCTTCAGAGTCTTCTAACTGTATGGGAGTGATGAGAAATGATGAAGAGGGATTAAATGATGATGCTAGGGCTCAAAGGGAGTAGTGTAGGTTTGTGAAAATGAAGAGGATGCTCTATTTTTTTTTCTCAAGCATGAAATGGGATGGATGAATGATGAATAGGTAGTGAATATGAAGTGAATGGAGGGCTTGGAGTGTTGTGGTGACTTAGCCTTTGCAAAAATTTCTTCTAACTGATGTCTTCATTCCTTGAAATCATCACCCTTCATAATTTGACTTTTCAACATTGCATGAGTGAAGGAGTGAGTTGCAATTAACTAGTTGAAGGCGGCTGAGACCGCTGACCCATCCTTAGCTTATAAAACCTCATCTCTCATGACTTTATTTTTTATTTTTTTATGATTGAATGAAAACACTAATGTAATGCACTTCTCTATTTTTGAAATGAAATATGCCTAATGCAATTATTTTTTGTTTTTGCAAAAAAATAAAAAGAAATGAATCAGCCAGGAAAGAAAACAATGCATACTTTGACACCTCCTTGTCAATGGCGCCAAAAAGTGATGAGCCTCGGTATTGCAACAAGAATGCTGCAACTCCCAAGGCTATCGACTTTAATTATCAACCCGGGGTTCGTACAAACTTAAGAGGTATTGGCACTATATGTGCAGCACACAATGTGTCATTCCTTTGTTGTCATGATGAAATGGAGTGCATGTACTGAAATCAACTCCTAAACTAATTACAGAAAATGAAATGTTCGAAATGGAACCTTAACCTATTACAAGAAAGAAAGTACTAGGAAAGAGACTAAAATCAAATGATAAAACACACCGTTTTCTAACTAACTGCTAAGAGGCTTTGCTTCAAAAGAATGCTAAGTTAACATGTATGCAATCCTATTGTCCTAAGCATGCAGATTCAAAACATCAAACATCACTACTGTGCATGTAAAGGACTGAAATAAATCTATTTTTTTCTTTTTATTCTTTTTATGGAAAAACAAGTGTGAAAGCTAATCTCTTTTGGTGATGTGGCAAGTGGCTTGGAGATGATGGTGGATGGTTGGAAGGCTTGGGAGACCCTTAGGTGACCTTGTGTGGCTTCCTGGAGGTTTTCCCTCAATTCGGCCTCAAAACAGGCCACTATAGGAAAACCAATAGGATGTACTAAAAACCTACAAGATCCCCTGAAAACCTACAGGATACAGCCGAGAGAAAAACGATGGATGTTGAAGGTGATGGAAAGATTAGGGTAGGTGGTTGGTGGATGGTATGAGGCAAAGGAGTGCCTAGGATCACTTCAGAACTCAAAACCAAAGTTGGGAGATGGATGGATTTGCTCAAAAAACTTGGAGAAGTTTCCTTGTGAAATGATGAAATTGGTGAGGGTTTAATGACGAGGTAAATCAAATCCAAATTGGATGGGACAAATTTTTTTATTAACTAGGATGTCTTAGGTCCCCATTCCAAGTGGAATCACTCAAAAATACTTCTATTAACCCATGCAAAAAGAATAAAAAACATTACTAGTCGAAAATCTAGAAATTCGAGAACTAGTGAGCTAGTAAATCTAAAAAATGTCTAACCAAATCAAGTGCAAATGAAATGGGGTAATTTTTGTTACGAACTAGAATTTTTTTGTGATATAATGCAAGTGGAACCAACATGATTGAAGCTTATTAGCATGCTCTAAAAAATAGCATAAATTTATTGCTATTTGCTAAAAAGGAAGTCCAACAATCTAGATTCGGGAATAAGAAGACTAATCCAAACAGCTCAATGACTACTATGAAATTCAAAATATTTTCCAAGGCTGAAATAGTGTTTGTGATCTTGTAAAAGAAATTTCATCAACCATTTAACTCAATCCTACAACAAGAAATCATTAATATTAAATGCAGAAATAGAAAGAAATAAAAACTAGAGATGCATGTGAATAAGAAGTGAAAAGACGGAAAGAAAATGATACAAAAGGGCTCTGAGGCTCTTGGGATGGCCAAGCCCAAGGAAAATTAGAGACCTATGGAGGAAAACAAGATTTAGAAGCTGAACATGACTCCAATCTTCATTATTTTCATCAATAGAATTACATCCCTACAAGAAAATACAATGGAGTTGCAAAAATACAATCTCTCTCCACAATAACACTAATGAAAATCTATCCCTAGAGGAAAATTCGACTTGGTACTTATACAAAATGATTAGGAATCATTCCCCATGTTTGGAGGAAGCTTTCCCCACCAAAATCCCTTGATTATTGAATCTGGTCCCCAATATTAGGAATTTGCATTAAATGGTAGGGAACACATTCCTAAATTTTCTCAATCATTCCCTAGAGGAAAATTTGACTTGGTACTTATACAAAATGATTAGGAATCATTCCCCATGAATGGAGGAAGATTTCCTCACCAAAATCCCTTGATTAGTGGATTTGGTCCCTTGATTAGTGGAACACATTCCTAGATTTTCTCAATCATTGGAGTTCCATAATCTATGCCACAATTCCATAATATCTTGTTGATTTATTATTTATTATTGATCCTCTTGTGTAGCTAACAAGTCCCTAAACTATCTCCTCCTCCAAATCTTCATAATCTACCAAATATTCTCATAATATTCCACAAAAATAAATAATATTAGGCACAAATATCCAGTTATTCCTAAACCTTCCTAATGAATATATTAAAGTTAAAAATAAATTATCTAATGCAAAAATAGAGGTTTAATATGTTGAAGGATGGTCATAGGCCTTAATTTATGTTTTAATTTAGAGGCATGGGCCTTAATTTATGTCTAATTTAGAGGCCCATCACTTTCCCACGTTTGTTTAGGCAAAACATTCACATCTGACCCGAGATCCAAAATAACTTGATGCATCTCATACTCTCTTATCTGCGTAGTGAGCTTCATCTCACTCCCCATTCTTGTTTTATGATTACCAATCTTCTGGACTACGCGCATTCTGCCAGGATTGTTTTCTTTACCAGCGCACTTATTTATCAGCTCCTGTAATCCTTTTACATCCTTGCTATTGTGCAACAACTTCATACAGGTCTCTAAGAAAATAGTAAACATAGAAGGGCCCATTTCTTCAGTGAGGTTATCCTGACTTCTTCAGGTAGAGGCCTTAGTGAAGCTTTCCTTTGCTTCCATAAATGTTCCCTTGCACTCTCCAGATCAAACCCAACCTCCTTCTCTAGAGCTTTGCGGACCCATTCACATTCTTCAGGGTTCTTTCCCTTATCTTTGCGAGTCGTCATTCCACTTCACAGCAAAATATTCACATTAGGATCCTCTTCGCGAGGCTCATCTCTCATCATCTACAAGTTCTGAGTCGGCTGCTAAGGCTACGCCCCTTTTTCACGTATCTTAGCTAGTAATACAGGGCAGTCTTCCATCGCGTGGTCAAACTGAGTACATTATCGGCATGATAGGCGCGTTGGGTTTGTAGTGTCCTAGTCCCCCACAGCTGTAGCAAATAAGCTATCCTCGACCTCTACCAGGTCCTCCTCCACCTTGGCCTCGTCTGCGCCCCTGATATCCTCCTCGCGCTAACCTTGTGCCTTGATCCGGAGGCCGAATTTCTGCTTGTACTCTATATGCAGGCATTCTATCCATCATTAGCTTGTAGCTATGACAATTACGCTCATCATGACCCACCGAATTACAGAAGTTGCAGAAGAGTTGTTGCACCGTATGTACAAATTTTTGTAGTAAGTGACAATTGTCTGTTGCATGTTTTCCATCTATCTAACAGATAGCACACCACAGCGCAGGTCCTGTACTTGGCCCTGCTTGAGCTTTTGACCTCAGAGGCATCGACCCTCCTACTGCAACATAATTCGCGAAGAACAGACAGTGATCTTTGTCATGCCCATGACTTTTGCATTTCAGGCACCAAACTTGTTCGCTTACCTCTAGCCGAATTGCTCTTTCTTTCTTCAGACTTTGAAATTCTAGACAAAGGTTCTGGAAATGTGCGTGAATATGTTGAACTCCCAAATTAGCATCTTGTATTGGTGTCTCATGCAATCTCATCGCGATCTCTAGGGCTTTCGCCTGAGTCCCAATCTTTTGCTGTGATAAAGCAACCCTTAGATGAGGCAAGAGTGAAGCCACAAACCATTTGCAGTGCTGCCCATCCGTAAGATTCATGTTAGCTTCACGGATTGTGCACTTCAATCTCTGATCTAGGTCCTAGGGTGTCTCGCCAGGCTTCACCATGATCTCCTTGAATCCCACGATTGATTCCGCTTCAGACTTGGGCCTACTGAATTCCTTATTCAACGCGGTCTGAATATCTGCCAACGCAGCTGTCGGGTTATCAGTGTAGTACTTAATGTACCACATTAGTGCACGCTCTTGTAAAGCAGTAACCAATGTTTCTTTCTTCATCTGATCATCTGTAATACCCTGATCTTCCCATACATCCTTTGCGACGAACCAAAACTGGTTCGGATCCTCATTTCCCAACCCCTTGAAAACGAGCAACTTCACTACATTCACCATATTGAATGGAGGCGGAGGTGGTGGCGATGTGGGTAAAGGTGTAGGCTACGGAGGTGAAGACGCAGTTGGTGTGGGTGGGTGGGGTAGTCACGGGAACCCTTGTCTTATCAACTTAACAACGCTCTATGGTGAATCATGTGCTTCTTCCTCATCGTTACTCAGAGGAGGTCCGATCAATGGGCTATATTTAGGGCCCGTTTTTCCTCTATCCCTGAACATCTTTCCCCTCTGCGTACCTCCAAACATCAAGGTAACTGCATAACCCTCTTTTCACACAAGAGCATCTTAATCCAAGTATTTACAGACCTTAAATACTTACCTCGTAGTCCCTTGAAGAAGCGTCACTATGCTTCATTATAATTAACTGAAGTATCGACCGCGAACTCTATAACAAATCCTCCTATGATACAATCAAGTCAGTGATTGACACCGCGTGCAATCTTATCTTCAGAGGCTTCCAATCTCTGCACTAACTCTAGGGTCCATGCTACCAGACCGTCAAGCCCCCACCTTCCTTGGTCGTTTGCCAATTTAGCGATCCACTCGTATAATTCAACCGGGAAGGAACAGAAGAATATTTCGTGTATCTCTGTGTACAGATATCTATTCAACCACTGTTCTTTCACCAATCACGGATTTCTGTTTTCTTGCATCGTGAATTCATGGATCTTTCTATCTAACCAGTCTTCGATTTCCTTCTTAGTTGGATTCCAGTGATGCGACATCACACATCTCTTTATGCAGATCTCGGTCTCGGCAACGGAACCATTTGTTGGCTTAGTGGGCCCTAACCTAGGTTCAGCGTTAGGTTTAGCCAAACAAATCCCTACACTACTGGCCCTTTCGACATCAATCCGCGGAGCATGGACTGAAGTCTCACCTGAAGCAGTATGGGGGGATGCTGGAACCAAGTTTCCACACCCATAGATGGTAGTGATGTCATTTTATGCCCTACTTATGTCTTTGCACAGATCAATAAGCCTTTAGGACTGTCTTTCGCGGACCTTAAATAGGTGAATCAGCCACTTACGTGCCTTTGTAATTACTCTTACTTTTGTATTTACCCAGATCAGATTAAATATCTGTAACTTTAACATGCATTAAGATATTCTTCGCATAAACAGATATTATCACTTGTGTTCATATAAAAAAGTACAACATGCAGATTCACGCATCACTACAGTATTAAATCATAAACCCAATACACGTCATAATATAATCGCATTCATTCATCACAAAAGAGATCAAACACAGATATTTCCAGAGTAATCTTCTTTATTAATGCTTCAGATCTTCTTACAGACTCTAACTACCCTGCGCACTTAGCTGTAGGGGTCCACGCACTCAGTTGCAGACTTCTACCATAGGCCTCTGTGCACACAGCTGCAGAGCCTCTCTTCTACTCTAAGACTCTTTGTTCTTTCTGCTAATGACCCATTACATTCATCATCATCAACCAAAAACTTGTCTTAGACTCTTCTAAGACTCTCCTTTTTATACAATCCCATGGTCCGTGGACCATGGGTAGATCTTCTAAAGCCGACACAACTTACATAAACAAAAGGGTAAAAACCCTTTATGACACTTTACATCTACGCGCTCCGCGACCACAAATTGCGGAGACTTTACACTTTACATACAAAACTTGGGCTTTCTGCCCTAAAACTTGGGCTTTTAAGCCCAAAATTGACCCTAGGGGACTCTATCCCAACATACAGGTGGTGCATGCACTCAGATATTTGCATAAGGCTATTGCACAATTCCTTGGTGTGAATTTCCGAAAAAATAGGGGCATCCCAAGGGAACAACGCAAGTAAATATGAGCTTGGGAAGGCTTGAAATTGGCTAAGTTTTGGGCCAAGTTCAAGCAAAGGGATAAACTATACACTTGTAGGGTGTGCTCAGGCTTGAGAAAGCATTGTATTTATTCTCTATTCTCTGATTAATGCAATATATATAGTAAAGGGGTTTTGAGCAGTTGCTTTACCCTAGATAAATCTTTGTGCATGTGTGATGTTTCCTCTTGCATGTCTATGATTCTTGTTTCATATGGTGAATTAACTTCCACAGATCAGTAGAGTAGCTTTAAGTCTTGTGGTTTAGTAAATTCCATGAGTAGTATTAAATCTACACATAATTTCTACATGGTATCAGAGCTGGAATCACATTAGAGTAGATATTTTGAAGTTTTCATTGCAGGAGGTTCGAGGTTGCATATCAGGTTGTAGGTTTTCTTCAGGATTGAGAATATGGCTTTCAATGGACTAAGGCTCGAGTATGCCCTTAACAGAAGCTAAAATTATGTTTCATGGAAGGACCTCATGGAGGCAGTAGTGGAGGATAATGGGTTGAAGGAATTCATTGATAATGATATTCCGAAACCAGCAGCAGCGGATGCTCAGAATTTAGCATATTGGAAGAAGTGCATTGTCAAGGAGAGATGGATCATATTAGAGGGAGTACGAGACCATACTATCTCCAATATCCATGGGAAAGAGACTTTGTATGTAATGTGGCAAGTGCTGATAAATTTGTTCTAGAATAGTAGTGACCATAGGAAATTGGCACTCAAGGACAAGCTTCAAAATATCAAGATGCAGAGGAATGAGACCATTCCACTATACCTGAGCAGGTTCACACAATGTCGTGATGAAATCGGTCAAGTTGGTGTTACTATAGCAATGAATGATTTGGTGAGCCTAGTCCTTCTAAGCCTTCCCAAGAGCTGGCACAACTACCAATATTTGGTGAACGAGAGGGAGAAGCTACCAAATTGGGAATGCCTTTGGTTCGATTTGGTACAAGAGGAGATAAGACGGAACACCTTAAATGAGACATCATCCAAGGGCGAGGATGAGGAAAATTGTGCCTTGGATGGAAATTCAAAGAAAGGGAAAGGGAAGAAATCCCAATCCAAAGTAGAATCTAGTCAAGGGGGCAAGAAGAAAGACTTGTGCAAAATCAAGTGCTTTCACTGTCATGAATTCAGGCACTATGCAACGAAGTGTCCACGCAAGAAGGAAATAAAGAAGAATGTAGGAGGAGCATTGGGTGAAGCCTTAGCCTCATAGTTTGAGCTTAATTTTACTCTCATTGCATTGATGGCAAGCACATTTATGTATAGTGTGTGGTATTTGGATAGTGGTGCCTCATTCCACATGACTGGAAACAAAGAATGTTTTAGTGACTTGGAGGAGAAGGATCTCTAGATGCACATCGAGATGGGAGATGATGGAATTTATAGCACGATTGACATTGGTACAATTAATTTTCAGAGGGAGTATGACTCTCCTCTCACGCTCAAGGATGTGATGTTTGTACCGGGCCTGAAGAAGAATCTAGTCTTCGTAGCTGTGTCAGAAGACCGTGGCTATGATGTGATATTTAGAAAATGGAAGGCTTTCTTGAGACACATTTCCATGGGACAAGTGAAGCAGATCGGGGTTTGAGTGAATAACCTCTAAAAATTAGATGTGGAAGACTGTGTAGCATTGAGCACAAAAGTAGAGAAGGTGGAGAGTTGTGATTTCGTCTAATTATGGAATATAAGACTTAGCCATTTGCATCATGGCACTTAGAAGATCATGCAATAGATTTATAAAAGCATCACAAAAGGAGCACTAAAGCAGTGGGATACATGCAAAGGGTGTGCATTGGGGAACTACAAAAAATCCACCTTCAATGATCAGGGACACAAGGCACATGCAGTCCTTGAAAGGATCCATTCTTATGTCTGTAGACCTTTCTTGACAACCTCCACTGCCAAGCATAGGTATTTTGTTATATGTGTAGATGATTTCTCACATAAGTGTTGGATCTACTTCATGCAGAAGAAAGACCATACATTCTCCAAATTTATTGAATTTAAAACACTTGTTGAGAAATAAACTGGCAAGAAGGTGAAGGCTCTTAGGAGCGATAACGAAGGTGACTACGTGTCAAATGAGTTTAAAATTTCTATGCAAAAGAAGGAATTCAACGGGACTTGACAACACCCCATAACCAACAATGAAATGGGGTGGCTGGGAGGAAGAATAGAAGTATTGTGGAAGTAGCTAGGGAAATTTTGCATGACCAAGGCCTACCACTGCAATTTTGGGCCGAAGTATGCAACACAATGCTCTATTTACAGAACAAGAGTCCCACAACTAAATAGATTTTGCTACTCCTACAACTCTATTGACTTCTTAGATATACCTGAAAATCATCAAAGCACATTAGCAGAAAAAATATAGACATCATATAAAAGCTAACATAATTTACAACATAAAGAAATCGGCAGCACGTAATTCCACTAGAAAATGAAAATCCCCTCTCTACCCTACATGATATTTAAAACTCATGGCTCAAATACAGACAACAACCAACAACTTCTAGGAACATAAAACCCTCAAAAAGGTAAGTTATGTATTTTTAATAGAAAAACATGCATCGAACAAAGAGTTACAAGCTATGATAAAATTTCGCCTTGAAACCCTAAGAACTCAAATATAATGGAATTTATCTTATAGAAAACACATATGAATGTTAATAATAACCTATAAATAGAGACATGGCTAAAGCTCCCAAAAACTCTTAGTGAAAACAAATTTGATATAGCTACTCACAAATTATGAATGAAAACTTAAAAATGTTGAAGCCTCGGAACAAAAGCACGAAACACTGGACGCGGAGTTGAAAGAATACAATGAAATGACCATTGCTCTTGAAAAGCCTCCATTAACATATTACAAGGGAAAATTAGATTAAAAGATAAATGTTGTTCAAGAGGCCATACCTTTGAAACATAACCTCTTTCCCAAACTCTAATTTGTATTAATGATTTGATGGGTGCATGCTCAATATTGAATGCCATCAATCAATGCGGGGATTAGGTGTTATTTTCAGACGAGATATTAATGATGGAGTTGTCTTTAGTGTGACTATTTGGAATTTTCGGTGCCAAAATCTGGCAAAACAATTTGAGGTGAAATCTTGATTTGTGTTATTTAAACTGGTTTTTACACTATATATATGGATCCAACACCCTCGAAAACCCTTAGGGCACTTCGATTGTGTAGGGGTTACCCATTAAGCTTGTGATTTCAATAAATTCCTAGGGGATTTTAGAGAAATTATGTATTAAGAATTTATTTCATTTTATTTTTAAGTTTTTAAAGAAATGTAATAGCCAATCAGAAAATAGTTTACTAATATTTTTTAAACAAATGTCATCACAGGTAATTAGTCCAATCAATCTTTGTAACTAATTTAATCACAATTTACTAATTTTCAAAAAAATTAAAATTTATTTTTAAATTTCAAAAAGTTAACTTTTTATAAAAATATAATATTATAAAACATTTGAAACACATGAGACAATTTTTTTTGTTTGTTAGAAATAAAGATCAAAGAAGTTTGACTAAAAACTGATTTTTATACTTGTTGCTATGACTTAGTAGTTAGCACTTATATGATTTCAATGGCAGAGGCTTGGTCATAGTTTAAGAAGTTGTTGGTTCGTGCGGCTTTGGAGATGTTACTTTCCCACAAAGATTATACTATTCTAATAGTTGGTTTGGAAAAATTGCATTTTAAAGTGGGACAATGTGTGTAGGAGGGGAGTATGTGGTTGTAGAGTTTGTCTTATGTGTAGGGAGACAAATGACACTGCGTTGCATTTATTTTTACAATATTCTTGTGGTGGTGGTGCTTCCCTACTTTGGAATTTTGTTTCATATGGTGGCTAAGTAGGCCTAGGAATCACATAATCTTACCCTAGTTGACTATTTGGAGCATTTGGCGGGCTAGAAATTGCTTCGATGTTGTCATCCTCGATGGATTGCATCCAGAACCTAGAAAACTTATTTAGTTGGATCTCCTTCACTCATATCTACCGTGAACAAAATTTTACTGCAAATTCTTTATCAAAGAGAGGTCATTCTGCCACACATGGTTGCATACATTTCTAGTTCCTCTAGAGTGGTGAGAGGATGGAGGATGGTTGCATTCCATTTAGTTAACTTTCAGTTGATCTTTGTTGGCACACTCGGATTTTTTATCTTTAATGTTTCAGTTGTTCTTTGATTTTGGTTTTGTGGATTCTATGCATTATTAGATGATGGAAGAGTGGACTCTATCTATCATCATTTTTGAGGGCTCATGCACTTCTATAAGAGAACAAGTAATCTATTAATAGATATTAAGATATAGCTATGTTATAACTTAGTTGTGGTAGTTCTTTGAATTGTAATTTTCATAGTTGATGATAGACATACACGATTAAATATGTCCATATATTAGTTTTCATTAATATAAATATCAACAATATATATATATATTTTTTTTTATCTAAAAAAATATTTACTATATCATTGTAAAATTTAAAATACTATGTTTTCTTGTTTTTCTTGACTTCGTTGCACCAGCGAATTGAATTGATAATCTATTTCGTCTTCAAAAGTTGGCCACCAAATCTTGACATCATGTCGTCAGCTATTCTCAAAATCAACCAGCAATCCAGTAAGATATAAAATTTATTTTATTATCCTAACATTTCTTTACTATAATCTTAAAAATAATAAATTAAACTACTATTTAGTGATAACTTTTAAAACTGATTCGATCTTTTATCCCCTTTATTTATATATATATATAATCTTGAAAATTTATATTAAAAATGTTAAAAATTATTTTTCATATTTATTTCACTTTGATATAATAATTTTCACAGTGATAATATAAAATATTCAATAATATTATTATCTTAACTTTTACATGAATTATTTATTTCATTTTTTTTTAGCCATAATACAATTAATTATAAAAACATATATATTCAAAATATATGAAATTTAAATTAAAGAAAAGCACCAAATTATAAATAATTTTAAAATAGATTATTATATAAAGATATTAAAAAATAATTACTATTAGTACAATTATATAAATTAAATTTAGGTAAATATTAATTCATAATAAGTATCAAAATACTTTATAATATATTTGATATCGTTAAAATTTAAAAAAATATAGAACTAAATTATCACTTTAATTTAAATTATTATTATTATTATTATTGCTATTATGACCAAAGTTTAGTCTCAGTGGACGTTAACTATCATCATCATCATCATATCTATCTATATATATATATATATATATATATATATGAAAAAACATGGAACAAGATTCTTATCTATATATATTTACCTCCATTTTATTTTGGAGATTTTTAATCTGTAAATAGACTTTGTTACAATACCATGTGCCAATACCATGGCTTATCAATACCACATGTCGAAAAAACTATTCACTTCATATGACACTTATTCATATGATATTTCTTTTAATTAATCAATTTTATTAAAGGAAAAAAAAAAGGCATAACTACTTTGAGTTAAATCTCAACCTTACTAAGAATATTTGGTTAAATCCCTACCATCCAGATAAAAATTATTGATAATTAAATAAAATCATGAAAACTCAACTCCAAAACGAACATGCATATTTTGCTTGTTCTTATATTTTCTCCAAACCGTTCCATGTTTTTCAATGTTTACATTTCATTTTATATTTTGCATTAATATTTTTATTTATTTATGTTCCATGTTTTTCAATGTTTACCTTTCATTTCATTTCATATTTTGCATTAATATTTTTATTTATTTATGTTCCATTGTTTTCAATGTTTACATTTCATTTCATACTTTGCATTAATATTTTTAATTATTTATTTTTTTACATTAAAGTATCTATATTAATCTAAAAATGATGAAAAATTAGAGTTGTTATTAAATAGTGCAACCATATAAATTAAACGATTAGTCTAACTAATAGACGAAATGACCATTTATCGATCATTTTCCTGGTCAATTTTGTCCAAAATCCTATAAAGATTTTAAAAAACATAAGTTTAAGTTGTTTAATCTACAAACGTCAAGAAACATCAAGTTCCTTACTGGGTTTTCAAGGCGTTGAATCTATTTATGCATTCAAAGGTATATTTTACATAACAAGAAATCATAATCTCGCAACATATTGTATTCTCATAATATGATCAAGAAAGTCATTTCATTTATTAGTTAGACTATGCCTAAATTAAATGTTTGGTAAATATTGATGGGCATCGATTCATAATAATCATTGAAACATTTCCTTCAACATACATCTTAAGTTCCTAAAAAAAATAAAAATAATAAAAAATTTATCTAAGAATCAGCTAAATTTACAATATTCTTTAAAAATGATCTATCGTTATCAAAACAAGGCGGGTAGAAAAATGAGTGCCTGTGACTCGCTTGCTTCCCGGGCCTACAAGTCCAATCACTGCTAGATATGCTTGTCGGCTCCTGTGATTTGCGATTTTCTGCTTCCTTTCGTCCTCGCTGTGTCTGTTGATTCACTAAGTGTTGCGCTAAGCTCTTTGTTGGTCGGAAAACTAATCATGGCTGAGCCGATGCATGAATCGAGCCTCTCGGGGGATATTGTTGCCTTCAACTCCCTTGTGGCTGCTGGCCCTAAGTTGCAGACATTTGGATCATCCCGCTTTGTGAAAAAGCTTGATGAAATCTCAAAGATGCAGATCAAGGCTCCTCAAGCATGGACTCGAGCCATGCAGTTGGAAAATCAGTGTCTTATTGGTTAGTTACCGGTCTTTGGCCCTCCCCTCGCTCAATTAAGTCATGGATTGAGAAGAAATTGGTCAGTTATGGGTCTTATTGGTCAGTTATGGGTCTTTGGCTACAGGTACAAAGAAGAGAGTGTGTCACTGGATAAGAGCTTGTGCATTTGAGTTGAATGGTATGCCTACAACAACACATTTGAATGTATTGTCGTTGGGATCATATAGTATGCTTTTGGGTATGGACTGGTTGTATCTTACTAGGACCAAGGTAGATTGTTAAGACAATGCCATTGAGTGCTTGGATGAAAATGGAGAACAAAGGATATTGCAGGATAAGAAGAAGACAACATGAAGCTTTCCCCAAAAAAATCCCTTGATTAGTGGATCTGGTCCCCAATACTAGGAATTTGCATTAAATGGTAGGAACACATTCCTAGATTTTCTCAATCATTCCCTAGAGGCAAATTCGACTTTTTACTTCTACAAAATGATTAGGAATCATTCCCCGTGAATGGAGGAAGCTTTCCCCACCAAAATCCCTTGATTAGTGGAACACATTTCTAGATTTTCTCAATCATTGGTGTTCTACAATCTGTGCCATAATTCCATAATATCTTGTGATTTATTATTTATTATTGATCCTCCTGTAAGAGGGAACAAGTCCCTAAATTATCTCCTTCAAATCTTCATAATCTACCCAATATTCTCATAATATTCCACAAAAATAAATAATATTAGGCACAAATATCCAATTATTCATAAACCTTCCTAATGAATATATTAAAGTTAAAATAAATTATCTAATGCAAAAAGAGAGGTGTAATGTGCTGAAGGATGGTTGTAGGCCTTAATTTATGTTTTAATTTAGAGGCATGGGACTTAATTTATGTCTAATTTAGAGGCCCATCATATCCCCTGCTGAAAGTGTTTCTTATCCTCTAAGAAACTTAGTGACCTCATTGTGCCTCAGTCATGGCCCTGGTGGCCTCTCTCTTATGCATTAAGAATCTTGGCTGTAAGTTTTGCAAGGACAAGCCTAAAAACATATTTGTGCAAAGAAAAATCATTGTTTCTTGAGACCATTAGCTTGCCTTCTTCCCCTTATTCAAGATGGGTTCTTGAATATTTTTCAGTTTGGCAAGGTCTTCCACACCCTTATCAACCTTCTACTACCTTGTTCCGCCATTTGGACACCTCTAACACCTTCAAAATGCATTTAGATGAGAACTAGGACATCCTATAGTAATTCCTGTCAAAACTACATGAAACCTACAGTAAACCCTGTTAAAACTACAGGAAACCAGTTTTGAGCATAAATGATAGTCTGAGGTTAGGGCAGGCCCTCAACTTGACTCCCATGCATTTCTCCCATTTTTAGGCCCTTGACAAAAGCTAGAAAGAGATTGGAGACCTCTTGGAACACCTCTTTTCATCACTGCAGTTTGAGCTCTATTTTGATGGTGAGTGCCTTATTTCTTTTTGTTGCCTTCTTCTTCTCCCTTGTGGCCTAGATGATTGCCTAATGGCCTTGGAGTTCTCTGTTTTGATTAGGTCTCTCTTAGGCATTATTATTTTGGGTTTTAGCCCAATTTTTTCTTTTCTTCCTTCTTGTAGCAACATTCTACCTTCCTGTAGTAGTCAATCCTTGTTCCTTTAGAGTCTTCTAACTATATGGGAGTGATGAGAAATGATGAAGAGGGATTGAATGATGATGCTAGGGCTCAAAGGGAGTAGTGTAGGTTTGTGAAAATGGAGAGGATGCTCTATTTTTTTTTCTCAAGAATGAAATGGGATGGATGAATGATGAATAGGTAGTGAATATGAAGTGGATGGAGGGCTTGGAGTGTTGAGGTTACTTGGCCTTTGCAAAAATTTCTTCTAACTGATGTCCTCATTCCTTGAAATAATCACTCTTCATAATTTGAATTTTCAACATTGCATGAGTGAAGGAGTGAGCTGCAATTAACTAGTTGAAGGCGGCTGAGACTGTTGACCCATCCTTAGCTTATAAAACCTCATCTCTCATGCATTGACAACAAATTTCTAACTATAATATGCTCAAGAGAAGAGGTCAAGAATATTGCATACTTATACCTACTTGATGGTTGTTGGAGAGACCTGCATGCTGCTGCTAAGCTCTGGAGGAGCTTCTTTGACCTTTGGATCTCCATGTTGAAGCTAACTACAAATATCTGGCTACTTCATCATCATATCCCCTCAATTTTTCAAAGAAACCCATCCAATTGTGCCTTGTGAATATCTCTAGTATAGGAGGGTGCAGATGAATCCTCACTGTGTTGATGGGATCCCCCTCCTTATCACTGCTTGATGAAGCCAACCTCTGTTTTTCCCTTTAAAAACTGCTCACTGCCAATCCTGTAGGTGTTGTTCTATATCCTGTAGGATCTCAGGGAATCTTGTAGGTTTTTAGGACAACGACTTGTTTTGTCCATTTCTCCCAAATGGTAGAATGGATTGACCTGAAACTTTCTGAGCATGTTTCCATCATCATTATGCACCTCCCCAAAAAAACAGTTTGGTCAATGGATGCACAGATCGCGAGAAAAACTAAAAATGGATGAAGGTGATGGAGGTCTATTTCTTGGAAACCGTGCACTGGAATCTATTGAAATTGCTTGGGCATGTTACCATCATCCATATGCATCTCCCCATGAAACAACTTTTTAAATGGATGCACGGATATCGAGAAAATGCAATAATGGATGTAGGTGATGGAGACTGATTTATCGAAAACTATGTAGTGGAATTTGCTGAAATTGCTTGAGCATGTCACCACAATCCATATGCATATCCCCCTGAAACATCTTGGCAAATGGATGCATCGTTTTCAAGTTATGGCAAAAACAAATTTCTGCTCTATGTATTTTTGTATCATGTAGTAAAACAGAGCATCCTGTAGTTTTTTATGATAGCAAGCAAACTGAATGGTAGAAGCTTGAGAATGATGGGTGGATGGTGAAAATATATGAGAGTGATGGATTGGCATGGCCTTGGCCTTGTTGGAGCATTTGAGCAAAGGAGGAGAAGTCAAAATTTGACTTCTTTTGACTAAGTTTGACCAAATTTCCTTTCAGTACCAACTTGTTCTTGTTTCTTACAAATGTTGGGGAGTACATGCATTCATCAGAGCTATACAAAGAGCAATTTTTTTTTCCTTTTTTTTTTCTTCTAGGCCTTCTAGCCGCCTCAAGGAGGTTTTCAACTAGTAGGTCTGCCTAGGCACCTTAAAGGAGTTTTTCACCTAGGATCTTTTCTTTTTTCCTCCTTTTTTTTGTTTTTCCTAACCCGTTGACCGCCTCATGGAGGTTTTCAATCAATGAGCCAATCTGAGGCGCCTCAAAGGAGGTTTTCACCTGATATTTTTATTTTTTCCTCTTATTTTTCAATTTTTTTTCTACCCTACTTTACTTGAAAAATGAAATCATTTTCAAGTGTAAGAGTACTTCCAATGGAGCCATGTGCACATCAAGATGACAGACAAAATGATGTGTAGGCTTGAAATGTATGCTTTGACATGTACCTGGATTTCAGAGACCAAATGAGTTGACCTTTATGATATTAGGCAGAATTGAAGAAGAGAGTATTGCTGCAACTTAGCGATTGTCTGGAACCATATTTCAATATAGTTGTGATGCCTCTGGTCCACTTGTTGATTTGGACCATCTTGGATGTCTTCTTCTATCATGACCTTCAAGTCTTCCTCTTTTTGTTGATTGATCTCTTGAATATGTGGAGGATTTGATGGTAACCATGAGGGAGCTTTCTCGATCTTTGATTTTGATGTTTGCTCTTCATCAAGTGCAACCCATGATTATTTGATCTTCTCTTTCAAATATTCTTCTTTTGGATGTAGTCCTTCAATGGTATCAAAAGAATCTCTTTTTTTCAATACTCTTACTGAGCTATGGTGAATACCATTGAGCTCAAGAGGAGATGTTTGGAATTGTTGTACCTCATCATTGTAAGTGGGTTGAGCTACTTCAATGTGTGGGTTTGGAAATGGTGGTACAGGTAGTTGAGTGGGAGTGTATATTTGAGATGGATGTGGATGAGGTTGTGGTTGTGGTGGAGATGAATGGTAGGGATAACATGAAGTCTGGTATGGAGGATATTGAGAAAAGTATTAAGGATATTGTGGATGGCTTCCATAAGTTCCTTGCCAACCTTGTTGCCAAGATTGGTTTTGGGGTTGAGATGGCCAATGTTGCCAAGGAAAGGGTGTGTTCTAATTACTTTGAGTTGGATGTGCATAAGCTTGAAATTGTGAATTAGGCTCTTGCATCATATGAGGCTGAATAGGCTGCCATGGTCCTCTTGGAGCTACATAACATAGTTGCATTGGTGATTGACTTTCTCCATTGCCCTCTTGGTAAACTTCCTTCAACCTTGGTAATGAGGAACAATGTTTAACAACCTGTGATTATGCAACACAAATATCAACATTTTCTTGTCCTTCATCTTACATTCTTAACATTTCTACTTGTTTTATTAGATTGCTAAGAATTTTTGTTCTAAAATCATCAAGCAAATTTCCAAGTTTAGCTTGACTTACCGATCTTGATGCTGATTTACCTACTCTTGCTTTTCCTCTTGATTTGTTTTTGCATGTTTCACAAATTTCATCAAATGATAATTGGTATACATCACCTCTACTCATGAGATTAAGGAGATCAATCGATTCATCCCTAATTGTTCTAAGTAAGAGGGTTTTTAGTGTATCTAATCCCAAATGATCTAGTTTTCCCCTCTTAACATTATACATGAACCTCTCTATTAGATCCTCAAGGCTCTCATCTAGAGATGCATGTGAATAAGAAGTGAAAATACGGAAAGAAAATGATACAAAAGGGCTTTGAGGCTCCTAGGATGGCCAAGCCCAAGGAAACTCAGAGACCTATGGAGGAAAACAAGATTTAGAAGCTGAACATGACACCAATCTTCATTATTTTCATCAATAGAATTACATCCCTGCAAGAAAATACAATGGAGCTGCAAAAATACAATCTCTCTCCACAATAACACTAATTAAAATCTATCCCTAGAGGAAAATTCGACTTGGTACTTATACAAAATGATTAGGAATCATTCCTCATGTTTGGAGGAAGCTTTCCCCACAAAAATCCCTTGATTCGTGGATCTGGTCGCCAATATTAGGAATTTGCATTAAATGGTAGGGAACACATTCCTAGATTTTCTCAATCATTCCCTAGAGGCAAATTTGACTTGGTACTTATACAAAATGATTAGGAATCATTCCCATGAATGGAGGAAGCTTTCCCCACCAAAATCCCTTGATTAGTGGATTTGGTCCCTTGATTAGTGGAACACATTCCTAGATTTTCTCAATCATTGGAGTTCAGGGAAAATTTTAAGAACCCCCCCTAAATTTATAAATATAATAAATGGGCGAATCTCCATGGTATATAGGAAAAATGGAAGGCGATTTTATCAATAATATAATATGTATATATAATTTTTTGGCGAATCTCTCACCAGGCATGGCGAATATTTTACTCAATTATAAAATCTTGTAAGATCTTAGCGAGTCTTTCACTAAATAATAAAACTTTGTAAAGTCCTAGTGATTCTTAGCATAGGCTACATGCTAGTTTAATTCCCCCACTTAAATAGGCTACATTCCAGGTGAATACCATGGGTCAATACCATGTGCCATTTTGGTGAATACCATGGGTCAATACCAAGTGCCATTTTTATTTTTATTAATTCTAATATTAGGGTTAATAATGGTTTTTTGCATGGTATTAATAACAATCTAGTCCATGGTATTTGTCACATAGTATTTTGGCCATAGGTTTCACCTAAATATAACCCATTTTTTGAGTGTTCGTAAATATAAGGTGACTTATGGAGTAAATATAAAAAAATGTTTTATTTGTTTACCATACCTCTCATTTATTTATATTTTTATTAATTTACCATACCTCTTTTACAAATATGGTATTTGGCCCATAGGATTCACTTAAATAAAACCTCTTTCTTGAGCCTTCATAAATAGAACGAGGGTTATGGATTAAATATAAAAAGAGGTTTTATTTATTTACGATACGTCTAGTTTATTTATATTTGTATTTATTTACCATACATTTTGAGTAAGTATCAAAAGACGTTTTATTTATTTACCATACCTCCACTTTACTTATATTTTTATTTGTTTACACCCTTACATGTATATAAGGTGACTTATGGAGTAAATATAAAAAATGTTTTATTTATTTACCATACCTCTCATTTATTTATATTTTTATTAATTTACCATACCTCTTTTATAAATATGGTATTTGGCCCATAGGATTCACTTAAGTAAAACCTATTCTTGAAAATGGGCGAATGGATTCACTTAAATAAAACCTATTCTTGAAAATGGGCGAATGGAAGGTTGTAAGTCCTAATTTCAAGGGCTAAATTTACCTTTTTTACCCTCTCCCTTAAAATAAGGTGGGCTATTTAAGGTGATTTGTAAAAATGTACTATGATACAAAATATTCGCTCACTAAAAATTTAAAACCCCTTAATTTCGCCAAAGGGCGAACATTCGCCCCTAAAATTATCCTTGTTGGAGTTCCACAAGCTCTGCCATAATTCAATAATATCTTGTTGATTTATTATTTATTATTGATCCTCCTGTGTAAGGAACAAGTTCCTAAATTATTTCCTCCTCCAAATCTTCATAATCTGCCCAATATTCTCATAATATTCCACAAAATTATATAATATTAGGAACAAATATCCAATTATTCATAAACCTTCCTAATGAATATATTAAAGTTAAAAATAAATTATCTAATGCAGAAAGAGAGGTTTAATATGCTGAAGGATGTTCATAGGCCTTAATTTATGTTTTAATTTAAAGGCAAGGGCCTTAATTTATGTCTAATTTAGAGGCCCATCACTTTCCCATGTTTGTTTAGGCAAAACATTCGCATCTGACCCTAGATCCAAAATAACTTGATGCATCTCATACTCTCCTATTTGCTCAGTGAGCCTCATCTCACGCCCCGTTCTTGCCTTATGCTTACCAATCTTCCAGACTACGTGCGGTCTGCCAGGAGCGTTTTCTTTACCAGCGCACTTATTTATCAGCTCCTGTAATCCTTTTACATCCTTGCTATCGCGCAACAACTTCATACAGGTCTCCAAGAAAGTAGTAAACATAGAAGGGCCCATCTCTTCAGCGAGCTTATCCTGACTTCTTGAGGTAGAGGCCTTAGCGAAGCTTTTCTTTGCTTCCATAAATGTTTCCTTGCACTCTCCAGATCAAACCCAACCTCCTTCTCTGGAGCTTTGTGGACCCATTCACATTCTTCCGGGTTCTTTCTCTTATCTTTGCCAGTCGTCATTCCACTTCACAACACAATATTCACATTAGGATCCTCTTCGTGAGGCTCATCCCTCATCATCTGCAAGTTCTGAGTCGGCTGCTGAAGCTACGCCCCCTTTTCACGTATCTTAGCTAGTAATACAGGGCAGTCTTCCATTGCGTGGTCAAAATGAGGACATTATCGACACGATAGGCACGTTGGGTTCGTACATTCTCGTGGGTAGTGTCCTGGTCCCTCACAGTTGTAGCAAATAAGCTATCCTTGACCTCTACCAGGTCCTCCTCCACCTCGACCTCATCTGTATCCCTGATATCCTTCTCGCGCTCCCCCTGCGCCTTGATCTGGAGGCCGAGTTTCTGCTTGTACTCTATATGCAGGAATTCTATCCATCATTAGCTCGTAGCTACAACAATTACACTTATCATGACCCACCGAATTAAAGAAGTTGCAGAAGAGTTGTTGCGCCGTATGTACAAATTTTTGTAGTAAGTGACAATTGTTTGTCGCATGTTTTCCATCTACCTGACATATAGCACACCACAGCGCAAGTACCTGGTGTAGTATTTTCCAAGTTTCATGATATCATTCAACTGATAATTTCTCTTTATTACATAAGTTTATACAGTGTCCAAAGAAACTTTTTTGTAACTTTTTTAAATCAGTTGGTCATGATGAGAGGAATTGTTGAAGCTATGAACTAATGATGGACATAAGTTTGTTGTATAGGATACAGGTTGAAAACTGGATGCAGAACAACCAAGGCTCACCTACAACTCAAGGAGGATTCCAAGGACGGGGAAGGGGATGGGGAGGAGGAGTTGGAAGAGCTCGGGGCCAGATAATTTACACATATGGAGAACCAGGACACTTTTTGCATGACTATTATAATCCAACGCACCCTTCATGTCCGTACTATTGTCAATTTGATCATGTTATAGAATATTTCTCAATCTTAAGAGAGAAGATGCATGACAAGAAGACCCAGCGACTAATGCAGAATATCCAAATGATGAGATTTGAGCCACACAAAGATGATCCTAGTGTCAATATAGTCACGCGAAGCGGTGTAGCCACTGGTGAAGACAATGTTGAAGGAAAACAGCCAGAATCAGATTCATGGTTATGAAAAGTTGGTGAGAATAATGTTGGGTTTGATCTACAAAAGGAAAAAGAGACATTCATGGAGGCAAGGAAGAATTTTATGAGTCCAAGTGATCCTACATCTTAGAACCCGATGCGGATAGCCTTGTGAAAGGAAAAACCTGAAGATGTTACTGGAACCCAAGAGTTAGATTCCACAATGTTGAAATCGCTTATGTAGACATGTATGAAGTTACTATGAGATCAGAAGGCAGTAGAGGGACTACAAGAGATTATAGATAACTGCGCCAACAAGGATAAGTTGTTACGAGGACAACACAGAGTCAATAAGGTAAACCAAAGCAAGAAAAGAACCAGTAAGGAGATGCGGTTCACTGCACATATCGGTGATTTCGAAACGGATCAAGTAGTCCTAGAGTTGGGCTCCGATGCTAATGTGCTGCCAAAGTAGACATGGGAACGTATGGGAAAGCCTAAGTTGCAATGGTCACCAATTCAGCTGCGAATGGAAAATTAACATAAGATAATTTCAATGGGGCGCCTGCATGGAGTAACCGTAGATATTGAAGGTGCAAGAGAAGTGGTTGATTTTGAAGTTATTGAGATCATTGATTATAGTAATCCATACCCTACATTTCTCAGGATTGATTGGGCTTTTGAAATGAATGAAATCATCAACTTAAAGAAGTGAAGCATGGTATTTGAGAAGAACGAACTTCGAGTAATTGTCCCGTTGGATCCAACTGAAGGTTCACGATACACAAAACCAAACTGTGACAATTATGAATATGATGACATTGAGCACATATATAAGTTAACTGCATGGAATAAATATTGGATCAATCCTAATGCGGATGGAAGGATTAGCTGGGAAAAGGATAACTCTTGCCAATTAGACTCGGATGAAGAGTAAAAAAACTAGCAGAATCGGTTGCATGAGGTCTCTACGCTGCAATGTAATCGGCTTACAAAATTGCTATGTTGTGTATCTACTGAGGTACATAAGTTACCCTATTATGATGGTTTGGGTGATGTCAATATATTTCTTCAACATTTTGAAAGAGATGTACCAGAGGAACATTTGTTCCAAGCCTTAGATATAGCGTTAAGAGCTACGCCTGCAAGATGGTGGGGTACGCATAGGGATAATTTTTCTGATTGGAAGGAATATCGTCGAATGATGTAATTAAGATTTGGCTATGCGAACACCCAACTCACTGAAAAATACACAGGGAAGGATGATCCGCGCAAACATCTAGTGTAGTGGACTAAGGCGTGGGGTGAAATACCTCAACTTGAGTGGGTGCATATCATTTTTCATACCATGGATGTTATCCCAAAGAACTCATATTTAGAAACAGAGATGCGACATGGGACCACTGACTGGGATGAGATGAAAGAAAGTCTCTTTCTCACATTTAGTTTTGAAGATGGGTTCACATGCATTGACGAAGCACTTCAAGAGATTAAGGCAACAATCTTTCGAACACCTATCGAACTTACACATGGGTACAACTTGACTGGAGTAGGCAACTGCAACATGCTTTAGAATGTTAAAATGTTACAACAAAGAATCTGATGAGGATTCAAGGAATATTAATATCCCCGAATCAGAAGGACAATGTGAAGTTGAGGGACCTAGTGCGGAGATCCCTGATATTTTGCAATCAATGCACACAAAGCAGGTGAACATTGGCTCAAAGGCAGAATCACGGCAGAAACAAAATCTGCGAACATTGGTGATTATTTGGATGAAGATAAAGTGGATAAGGTAGTTGAATTGATACATGAATATCAGGAGTTATTTCCAACCAATTTTTCTGACTTGAAGGGGATAGTAGGAGATTTAGGGGTAATGAAGATCAATTTAAAACCCGATGTGAAGCCCGTTAAATAGTGCCCATGTCGGTTGAACACCAAATACAAGGAAAAGGTACGAGAGGAACATGATAAAATGCTCGCAACCAGAATACTCGAGCCTTTAGAGGAATTTGAGTGGGTCAGTCCCATGGTGGTCCAAGAGAAGAAAATAAAGGGTGATGTTAGGATTATTGTAGATCTATGAAAGCTAAAATATGCATACGTCCATGATCCATTCCCTAAGTTGTTTACAGATGAAGTTCTCAAGAAGTTGACATATAAGAAGCTTACTCATTTACAGATGGATTATCAGGATACACCAAATTAAGATCACGTTGGAGGATAGAAGCAAGACTACCTTCACTACCGAATGGAAGTTGTTCCAGTATACAGTTATGCCTTTCGAACTCAAAAATTCCCCTGAAATTTTCTCTAGGGTGGTTGTCACGGTGTTCAAGGAGTTCATTCATAAGTTTTTGGAGGTTTACTTCGACGATTGGACAGTGTTTGGGCTAGTCAAGAAGCATGTCTCTAGTCTGCGCTTAATGTTGGATACCTGTAGGAAGTACCAGACCTCTTTGAACTTGAAGAAGTGAATTTTTTGTGTACCTTACGGAATATTGTTAGGCCACGTTGTCTGTAAGCAAGGATTAATAGTAGACCCTACTAAGATCATCGTCATTATCAATCTGGAGCCCCCTAGGAATGTAATACAACTACATGTGACATTGGGTCATACTGGGTACTATAGAAAGCTTATTAATGCCTATGCGCAGATCACTCCGCCCATGGAGAAGTTGTTAAACAAGGATGTTACATTTTGTTGGGATGACGATTGCCAGAAAAGCTTGGATACTCTGAAGGAGAAGATGGTTACAGTGCTAATCCTAGTCAAGTTTACCAAGTTTTTGGGGAAGTTTCAGATGCACTGGTTGGGGCCATATATAATTAAGGACATTTCGGATGGTGATGCAGTTCAACTCGCGAAGATGAATGGAGAAGTATTTCCGAGAAGGATTAATGGGAGCTAGATGAAGGTTTATAGGGCTGATCCCACCCCTACGCAACGACTACATGGATGCAGAAAAGTCTTAGCGCTTCTGGCAGTTGAAAGAAAGCACAGGACTATAAACTATGCTCCCAAGGAAAAAATTTGTTGAAGAAGGAAGGTTGCGCAATATGTTGGAGGAGCACGCAGATGGAAGCTACAATGAGGTCGCTGCACCACAAGGAGGATTTCCACATAACCTACCTAGAAAATGATCATTGCAATAGCTACATTTGATTTGACGATTATTTTTCTGTTAAAAGGAGTGGGGGAAGTGCCTTTAAGGCACAAATCTGGGAGGATCTGCTGCCAAAATCACATTTATGAGCAATATTTATGGGGGAACGAACAATTTGAATTCAAATCAAGTTATAAATACTGCACCCTGCTCCACACATGGCCACTTTGTTTCTTAAGAATTTGTTATGTGTTGTTGCGCTTCAAGAGCCGAGTGAATTATTGTATGTCCGGTTACCTGAGTTGGGCAGAGGTTGAGCAAGAACTATTGAAGAGAGGGGTAGGAAATATCATGACTGCAAAACCTCCAGTCCCTGCTACAGCACCAAGGTCACCAAGGCCAAAACCTACTACCTTCGTGGCAAGAGAGAAAAAGCAGAAAAATCCACAACAAGCCTCAGTTCGGAAATCGCCACGCAAAATCCCAACTGAACACAGATAGAAGGGTCGTATGGATAAAAACAAGTAGCTTATGGAACCCCATGACCTAAATGATGAAGAGATGACTATGGGAATTGAAAATATTAGCGCAGGGGGCGCAAAGCCAATTTCTCAGTTGTCACCTTATATACCCCCAAGGAAACCAACTGCCAAAGTAACTAAGGACCCTGACTTGTTTAAATTCAAGGTATTCATGCCATTGCTGCAGGAGGAAGTACCTATTTAGGGTGAATTATTGGCCTGAGTACCATTTTTTAATATGGAGGATTGGGATTTGGCGATCATGACAAATTTTCGCAATTAGAACCCTGTAAATACTTGAAATCGTCTACTATGAAGAGGCGGGTGTCACAAGGTTTGAACCGATGAAGTGGGCAACTAGTATTGACTGTGCAGGGTTGCTGCACATGTTGTACATCCCACATTTTAGTCATAGAATTATTAATACCATGTGTGTGTGCTAGTTGTTGGCGCTGGTTCATGAAGGGTGGCTCTAGATGGGAGGGCCCATCCCAATTGATGATATGCTAGTCCACAGAGTCACAACGCTACCATGTTAGGGCACAAACCCTACAAATGCTTTTGTGGGGAAGTCATAGGATAAACGCCCGTGGATCAAATGAAGAGTGACTTTGGGTTTATAAAGAAGTCGCGAGGATACACCATTAGTTCTATCTCGGATGAAACTGTGTGGTTTGCTACACAGATGTTGGCAGGAAAAATAATGAGGAAGTGTCAGGCTGATGAAGTACTGGCACCAGTGGTATCCTTAGCTACATAGTGCATCCATGGGGTCTAATTCAATTGGGCAAAGTACCTCTACCAAGAATTCTTGGATGATTGTCACGAAGCCTAGGAGGAAGGAAAAGTGTTCCACTATGCGTGGCTATTATTATTGAACACATTGATAGCTTGGAGGACGCCAGAGGATTCAAATTACCAACGACAGATCTGGAGTCGTGCGAGGCTGCAAACTTTTCCTCGCTGTGGGCAACGAAGGACCTTGACCGTGTCATGGAAAACAAGATTTTCTGGGTATTGTTTGAATTAGAATTGCATAGGGTGATTAACCAAAAACCATGATTTTCACCCACTCTGTTCAAAGAATATTAGTGCATTGCAAATTTTAAGGTCAATTTCCATCATGTATAGATCCTCTCGAGGTGCGATTTGATGAAGAAATGGACGACATTGTCGTTTTTTTTCACTGAAGACGATATAACGCAGTTAGTCCTTAAGTGGCCGACTGACTAGCTTCTTCCCAGGGATGTTGTCAAAGGTATCATGGGGACTAGTGTCGAAGGCACAATAGGAACAAATAAACTAGCACAGAAGGAAAAGAAGAAGGTGACCATCGATCTAGAGAAAAATACCATGCAGGAACCACAGGGTGAGCACGACGAAGAGCAACATATCGAATAAGTAGATTAGGGTATTGAAGACACCTTTGCAGACTTGAAGAATGCTATTTCTCATTTTATTCTTAAACAACGAAAAAAGTCAGTTGTGGGAGGCACACACAAGAAGAACAAGTCTGATAAGACTGTTGGTGTGGAGGCCATGGTCCGCACTGAGGGGGAACTTGATGAGACTGGAGTCACTGTTCGGACTGTGAAAGAAAATATTTGGGGACATATTGAAGATCAACACCAATCTATTTTGTCAAAGGTCCAAGCGGGCCTCACATAGTTGCAGGCTCAAGCGAGCATGATTCAAGCGAGTCAGTCTCAAGTGAGCATGAAGCCAATGACATCAGGTAGTGTGCAGTCAATCCTCACCTTAGAGCTCCACGTTGTAACCTTTCCTGATGGATCCTTATATTTGAAGGAGGTCGCAAAACGGGAGAGTACCCAACCGCCCAAAGACATAAGTATTAACCTCGCGACACTCCCCCTATCCATACTGCATGAGCTACAATAGGGTGTAGTAGATGAGCTTAAGGTGCGAGAGAAATGAGCTATCATGGTGATCAAATATGCGCAGATCACCAGTTAGCATATATGTGATGAAAACAATAGATCTCTCCAAGATTGTGATGAGGCAACTACAAGAAGGGCGCAGCTGGAGAAGGTCATTTCAAGAGTATGCAGTGAGCTCCCTGAGCTCCAGATTTAGTCGGAGGCTACTTCTGAAGAGAAAGTGCAGTAGATGGCAGATGTGTTTAGAGAATCAAAGGCACGGGTGGATAAAGAAGTGTTTCGATTTGCAGCTCCAAATTACCGAGCTTCAATTGAAGTTGCAGCCCACCACACCACAGGAGATCAGAGAGAAGTGTGAGGCTGCCATCAGAATAGATAGGGTGAAGCTCGATTCTATAGTCAAGCAGTGTAGCCAGTTGTTTGATGAAGCTCTAGAAATGCGGGCTTCATTCTAGGAGGACCCATAGGTGAAGATGATTGAAGTTGTCATTCAGGATAAGCAGTTGCAGTACGATGAGATAAAGGAAATGGCGTGCACCGTAGCCCCTGTGCAACGGTTTGCTTGATTGAAAGAGGGGACATCCCTACAAGGAAAGATCGAGGAGTTGTGGAAGAAGATGCAGATCATCACTGTGTGAATGCAACCATGGGAGGAAGAAGCAGGGCAGCTCTCACAAACCATGGAAGGCATGCTTAAGAGTATGCAACAGACGGAGTGAACCATTGACTTAGCAGCAGATGGGCTAACTACAGAAACGTTGGTGGAAGAAGTGTGACAGGCACCAATTCAATGCACAGATGCACTTCAACCAGTGAAGTCTTCATTCAACATCCTGAAAGCAAAGATCCAGAGCATACTAGTGGAGTGAATCGAGGAAAAGTCACATAATTGTGTTGGGGGCCTGTTGGGATGGGGTCCCCTGGGTCAAGCTTGTTAAAATATTTTATGTCTCCGCATTTTGAGGAGTGGAGCGCAAGTAGCGCTAGTCAAATAGGAGTCAAGGAGTTTTAGGAAGGTCAAAACCCCATATATTTTGGTATTTTTTTGAGATCCACCCATGGTTTGCAGACCATGGTATTGTAATAGTGAAGGATATATAATGAGATGTCTTAGCAAGTCTAAGGTAATTAATTACTTCACGATGATATGATTTTGGGTTTGTAATTGTAGATCTTTCTGTGTTTTGGACGAAGGGGAAGGCTCCTATAACTAAGTCCGTGGAGACGTTTTTAATTACGTGGCTGAGTGCACGGGCCCCTACAGCTGTGTACGCAGGGTCTCGAAGAGTTGTAAAGGAAGATTTGAAGTAATAGAAAGATATTTGAAACAAAACTGTGTCTATTTTTATGCACTATGTATTTTCTGTATTTATGTGCAACTGAATGATATTTATCTATAATTTATCTTAATTACTCTATGAATATATGGATCAACTGTTTGATGTTATTTTATGCATTATTAGATAGTTACGTGAAGCCTATAACTTTCTTTAGCTGGAAATCATCTAAGTCTCATGAATAAGGGTTCGTGAAGGTCAAATCTGAACTAAAACTACAAAAAGTGCTTTAAACCACATCACATAACCTTCTGGATGTAGAAGCGTGGTTCTAGCATCTGCCAATACTGCCTCAGGTGAGACTGTAGCCTACGCTTCACAGGCTTTTATCGAAAGGGCCAATAGTGTAGGGTTTTTTTGGTTAGCATAGCTAACTCTGAACCTGGGTCCAAGACTCCTCAAGCTTTTTCTAGTAAGGAAAAAGAGCAAGTTGGCCTTGATGAGGTCAAGAGGATGATTTGATAGCAGATATCTATGTTGCATACATTGTCACAGTTAGTGATATTTATCAACATGTTGTTGTTCTTGGTGCTACTAACAGATGCTTATGGTGCATGTCATATATGGTGTATGATAGTTGTTGATAACTATCATAATATTTTTGAGGTATTTGGTCTCGGTTATAAATGTCTTATCTATCATTTGATGTAAAGGTCATATAAAAGACCTATGATGTAATCATTGTAAACTTCCATCATGTATGGACTTTTGTGCTCAAGTCCTTTTGGATATATGAAGTAATTTGTAACCCCAATGTGTTTGGGAAGTTGATGTAATAATGATGTAAAATATGTAAACCCACTATGATTGGGTAATTGATGTAAGCTTGAGTACTTGGTGTTAGGAGAAGTCATATGAGTCATAGAGTCATATGAATCAGTGTTCATACTCAACAGTTCAGATACAGAAGTCTTCATTCAGCATTTAGGCAACCCTTTACCTTGATGTGAAAGGGGGAGAGTGGCTTTGTGTTTGGAAAGTAGCTTGGTTTGGTGCTTGGCTTGATGTGTTTTACAAGTATTTATAGGTTCAGGTGACCAAACACCAAAGTGGTTTCCATCAAGTCCAAAGTGCGAGATTGTTGGCATTATGAATTAGGTGTTGTCATTGATGGAAACCTACTTGACGAGGTGTCCTTGATGACAACTTACCTGATGAATGACAACCTACTTTATAAGTTGTCTCTTGATGAAAAACTACTTGTTGAAGATGTAAATAGGATGTGACAAAATGTTTTACAGATGTGACAGAGTGTTTTGGAAAAGGCATAGTAGTTCAAAGGTAGAGGTATGATAATGTTGAAAGTTCAAGAAGTATACGTGGGTTCTGTTAAGAAAATTTGTGTACACACGTGAGTATGAAGAAGAAAAGGCGAGTACAATTTCCACACCATGGTATTCTAAATACCAAGGGTCCTTACCATGGTATTACCTTGTGGTATTGAGCCTAGTAATGGATGTTATGATCCCATCTAAGAAAACCATCGGCTGGAGTATGGTTTTGACTTGTGGTATTGAAAAAGGATAAGCTATAAGGTGATGAAGATCAAGATGGTAACATAGAGTGCAAGTGATGGAAATATTATGAATAGTTAGATTTGAAGAAAATACGCATGTTATGGGCTATTGATGCTTTGTTTGATCTAAACTAAGTATGCACTTGGGAGTTTGATGATGGATCAAATCCAATAGATCTGAGATGACAATCATGATTATGAGATGATACGTTTTGTGTTAACGCATGATTTTTTTGTGTATGTTGAGATCTAGGCATGTTTTAGGTTCTGTGTTGCAGCGAAGATTTGACTCTGAATTTATAAATCTATATGCAGGTTTTATAGCCTGTAAGGCACATACACATGCAGATGTGTTTCTGGTAAGGCACATACATGTAGGTTTGGTTCCCGAAAAGCACGTACACACGTGGATATGCTTTGAGGAGAACACATACATAAACTAGGGTTTTGATGAAAAAGAACGTCTAATCAGTTAATCAGTTTTGATGTGTTTTTGTTATCTGTCAATGAAGTCTTCTTAATGATACATGCTTAAACAATGATTTTCTTATTGTTAATTGTTTAATTGAATAATGTTGATATTACTTAATGATTGTGATTGAAGATCATAAATAGTTATGTGATTAGTTCAGAATTTTTCAGTAGATATGAGTATGATTAAGTGTTTGTTTTAGAATGATGGTGGTCCAGTTTTCAGTTTTCTGAATTTTAAGATCTGTATGCGGGTTTGCTACTGTAAAGTAGCATATACATTTTGACAAATGGTTGATCCGGGTTTGCAGTAACAGAATCTGGTTTATGTGATGTACTTTAAGTTGTTTGGTATTCTGGTTAGAGTGATCTAAATGTTCCAATTGGTTGGTTGAGTTTCAATCCATTGGGTTTCATTGATTGGTTGATTCAGTTTGGTTAGAGATTGATGATTGAGTTATAGAGATAAGTTTTAGTTTGATGATTGACGTTGAGATTAAATGTTGGTAGTGGGTCTAGTTTGAAAATTTTATGAAACGTGGCATACAAGTTATGATGAGTTGTAACAAGTGGATCAAGTATGAAAATTTATGAAATGTGGTCCCCAGAGTTGAGGAAGTTCGAGCTTCCTTCCAGTGGTAGTTGGTAAATTAGATCAGGGGGTTGGATCTCCCTTCTAGTACGAGCTGGAGAACAATTGAAGCTTGTAACCTACTACAGACTGACGCCTCTGTACTAGTACAAGTTTATGCCAGTACAAGAGCGAGGGGGTTGGAGCTCCCTTCTAGTAGGAGCTAGAGAATGAGCAAAGGTTGTAGCCTTTCATAGGTGGGTGCTTGTGTAATGGTATGAGTCTGCACTAGTATAATATTGTAAAATATTTTCTTTATACTTAAAAGAAGACAGAGACGACAACAACAAGTGGTTTTTTCCCACATTGGGTTTCCACCTTAAATCCTCGTGTTCATGTGTGTTTCTTATGTGTGATGGTTTATTTTGTTCTTACTGCACATGTTTAATTTTTATTTATTGTTTAATAAAGTACTGATGCACTGAATCAACACAAACAGATGAAGAATTAATTGAAACATAAGTTTACTGGATGTACACTAGTGGTGTTAAGAACAATCACGTACACATGTAGGTTCCCTTTAGTAAGGTCGCGTACAAAAATTAGAATATGAAATGAAAAGTTAATGATTTGAAAATACTGATTCACACACCCCCGCCCCCAGTATTTTCCCCAACATACCTCTAGCATGTCCCCCTACAACTCCAACATGACATTCCCACAATATTCTTTCATGTTCACGATCAAGGATATAGCGGCATAAAACCTGATCAAGCCCCATTTTATATAACTTCCCTGCAATCTATTGGTGGTCTGCTGCTCGAAATTTTAAATGTTTTTTTAGCACCATAGTGTAATTTGTTATATACCTAGGGGGGATAATATGGGGTACCAAGGGAGGTACCCAAGGTAATAATGTAATAATGGGATGGGCCATAGTAATAAATAAGGTGGTTAAACCATGTCATGTAAGGGACCATAAGTAGTTAATAATAATGTAATGGGCCCATGGTATTAGTTGATGGTATGAGGAAACCATGGTAATGATGCATGGTATTGTATGTATGAGGCCTATATAGAGGCTAGAGACTCCACATGGAGGATATGAAGAGAAGTATTCTTGTATGAACAGGCATATGGCTTGTGGAGTGTTCTCCTTCCTTAAGGAGTGAATGTATGGTGTTGCCTTACCATAAGGGTTTTGATCAATAAAGTATCATTTCATATTATTGCTGGGTTTCTTTGAATTATCTTATATTTTTATATCAGATCTATAATATTCTGGGTTAGATCTACAACAAGTGGTATCAGAGCACTTTCTTGGGCAAACAGTGGAGAATTTTTTTTTTATTTTTGCAGGGTTTCGGGGGCGGCGACTTTGCAGGTCAGATCTGTACGTTTTGGTGCAATATCTGCAAAATATAATTATATATCTGTATTCTTTGCGAAAAAATAGCCGATTTCAAAAAAAAAATCGGTTGAATCGGAGTCCGGATGAAGGAGATATCGCTGATTTAAAAATCAGTGGGGTTGCAGACAATTTTCAGGGCAGCGAGTTTGCGGCGCAGATCTAGACGTCTTGGTACAAGATCTACAAAATCTAATTGTAGATCTGGATTCTTTGGGAAAAAATACCCAATTTGAAAAAAAAAATCAGTCGAATCGGAGTCCGGATGAGGGAGATATCGCTGAATTAAAATCAGCTCTTTTTGCAGAAATTTTGGGTGACGGCGGGAGAGTAGCAGCGCAGATCTGAAATTTCAAGTGCCTGGATCAAGATTTCTACTACATGGGCAGATGCAGAGTGGTTGTTCCATTTCTAAAAACAGGTTATAATAGAGATTCTGAGAAATATTGACGGATCTGTGACCATTTCAATTTTTCACCAATATTTTTGTGATGGCGGGCCTAGATCGAAGTTCGAGGGACTTGTATAAATTTGACGGTTCTCACACGTCAACATGGCTAGCACAAATGGAGCAGTATTTCAGATTGAATCATATCCTAGATGATTGGACTAAGCTTATGGAGGGGACCAGGTACCTGGACAATGAACGATGGCAATGGGCGGAATGGCATCAGCGTTGCAATGGACCTTTTCAGAATTGGGATGCCTTCAAAAAAGCTCTTATAGAGCGCTTTGACCGTAAATCAAATCTTGTGGATAAGCACACACAGACAGACACACAGCCTAGCAAAGCTTTTATTTTTACAGGAAAGAAGGAAACCAAGGAACCAAAAGGGTTATTTTTGGCTGGTATCTCTGTATTGCAGGTTCATGGATTGATTCAGAAGGAGAAAATCATTGTGTCTATCAATCCGAGTTGCAAACAAAATCTTATAAATGTCAACTTGGCAAAGAAATTGCAAGTCCCAGCAAAACAAATTGAACATACAGAGGTTGATGATAAGGATGTTCAAATCTATAAGGATTTGAAGATTTCTATGGATAAGTATGTGTTTCATGGTGATTTTTATGCTTCAGATATGGATAACATGGATGTTGTTTTGGGATACCCTTGGATGGAATCCGTGGGTACTATCAATATTAATGTGCAGAAGAAATTCCTGAAACTATGGTATAAAAAGAAGAAAATTACATTACAGGATATTTCCATCCATAAACAGGTAGAGCACATGGAGGCTGAAGATGTTCAAGGGACTGACATATCAGATGATGAGCAGTTGATGGTCGACAATCAAACACAAACAGAGGCTGAAGCAGAATAGGTTACAGGTGCTGACACATCTGACGAGGGTTCAGTGGTTGAAGTCATATTAGAAAAGAAGCCACGACAACAGGCACCACAACAGGGTGAATTAAAGAAAAAGACACCGTGGTTTAAATCTTCAACATATCATCACCCACATCACCCCGCAAGAAAACAACCAACAAGATGGCAACCAACTAGCCACAAGGACAACAACCCCCGTATGATGGATAGCAAGGAGCCTAGATCCACCTACTACACATCAACACAGAAGAGCTGCCATGGTCAACTTCCATCTCAAGCGAGCGAGGCACCAGCGAGATCAAGGGTTCACCTTTCTCTTGGATGGCTAGATGCACGTGCATGGTATCAGTGGACTACTCTTTTGAGTAGATCTTATTATTATTGTTCTTCCCATGTTTCGGGGATGAAACATGCTTAGGGGGGTGGAATGTTATATACCTAGGGGGGATAATATGGGGTACCAAGGGAGGTACCCAAGGTAATAATGTAATAATGGGATGGGCCATAGTAATAAATAAGGTGGTTAACCCATGTCATGTAAGGGACCACAAGTAGTTAATAATAATGTAATGGGCCCATGGTATTAGTTGATGGTATGAGGAAACAATGGTAATGATGCATGGTATTGTATGTATGAGGCCTATATAGAAGCTAGACACTCCACATGGAGGATATGAAGAGAAGTATTCTTGTATGAACAGGCATATGGCTTGTGGAGTGTTCTCCTTCCTTAATGAGTGAATGTATGGTATTGCCCTACCATAAGGGTTTTGATCAATAAAGTATCATTTCATATTATTATTGGGTTTCTTTGAATTATCTTATATTTTTATATCAGATCTATAATATTCTGGGTTAGATCTACAACATAACTGGACGGGAACTAGCCTATAGTAAGAAAGGTAGCAATCTCTACTAAATAGTCAGGGATAGCTTCAATGTGGAACAAATGAGCATTTAGAAACTCATCATTGATAAACCCTCCTAAATCTCCTAACTCCAACCTAGAAAATGATATGGCCCCACATTTGACCTTCCTAGCTTGACAATGACTTCAAATGTGAATTCTTGAAACAACAAAAACCACCAACAAATTCTTCCTTCAAGCATGGGATTATTAACTAAGTACTTCAACACTGAGTGGTCTGTAAAAAACTTGAACGGACCTCCCAACATGTAATGTTGGAACTTCTAGAGAGAATATACCATCTCTAAGGCTTCTTGTTCTGTGGTGGTATAGTTCCTCTCTGCATTAGAAATTTTTTTTCTTGCGAAATAGATAGGGTGGTCCAAGTTTCCTTCCTCCAATTGCATTAAGATAGCACCCAAAGCGATCCTGGATGCATCAACTTGGACATGGAATTTCTTATTCCAATCAAGATAAACTAAAATCAGTGCACTCACAAGCTTCTCTTTCAATGTATCAAATGCAACATTACATTCAATGGACCACACTCAGATTTCTTAAGGATCTTCTCCAACAAGGACATAATAAAGCATAATTTCAAATGAATCTATGATAATAACCAGTATGCCCCGGAGCATAATGGAATTGTCGAACTTAGGTGGGGGGCAGCATATTCAATATCATTGCAACTTTAGCAGGATCCACACAAACTCCCTCCTTGCAAACAATATGCCCCAATAGTGTTCCAAAAGGCACATAAAAAATGCATTTCTTTAGGTTCAATGATATTTGAAGTTTCCTGCACCTATCAAACATAACCCTGAACAAGCTAGGGTGGCTCTTGAAAAAATTGTAAACAGTCCAATCGTCCATTTAAACTTCCAGTAACTTGTGTATATATTCTAGAAAAACAGCAATAACAATATGATAGAAGACAACTGGAGCATTCTTCAACACAAAAGGCATAACATTATATGCATACGACCCCTAATCAGTAGTGAATGTGGTCTTCTTCTTATCTTCTTCTGAAATGCGTACACAATGATATCCTGAGAACCCATCAGCAAAGGAATACACCTTATTTCCCCCAACATTGTCCAATACTTCATCACTGAAAGGGGTGTGAAATGGATCCTGGACACATGCACTATTGAGAATACAATAATCAACACATGCCCTAATTTCATCTGAATCCTTATTATCCTAGATGAAAATGGGACTTGTCCATTCAACTTCATTAATGGGGAATATAAGGCCAAAAACTAACATTTTATCAGTTTCCTTCTTGAATTTCTACTTGACTCGTGGATTCAACCTATAAGACAAGTGATTAACAAGTTTCACACTTTGATTTAGTGCAATTTTCATTTCTCCCAAGTCACCTTTAATACCCTTCAATTCTAAGACAGAATAGGGGAAGATATCCTCATATTCTTTGAGCAAGTTTAAGATTTACCACGTGGTCTGATCATCCCAGTAGTCCCCAATAGAGGCAAGCTTTGGCTTCTCTTTAGTCCCAATAGTCATCTTCTTCAATTTAAGTTGTTGCATGTGTGGAGCATCACAGACAGGATCCTCTTTGATTTTTTGTTCCCCTTTAGACTCTTTGAAAGATAGGTACCTTAACTCCTCTAAATCATCATCCAGGTCTTTGTTAACTTTACCACAAACAACATCGTCATGAAATCCTAATTCATACTAGTTTGCAAAGTCCCCATACCTGTTGCATTCTGCTAGTGTGTCCTCTCTCGAAAAAGAACACCTCTAATAGCTTTAAGAACTTGTGTCATCTTATCATCAACATCATAAAAATAAAAGTCTCTACAAAACTTAGCTGTCAATACATCCCAATCTATTGTCTGACATTTTATCTCCTCCTGCAAATACCAAGGTTGTGGAATACTTCATAAAGAATGAATAATAGATGTGGCCACATTTCAAATGCTAGACCACCAGCCTTCCATACAGAAGAACAATGGGCAACATGGTCTTGTGGAGAAGTATGGCCATTATAAAGAGGCATGTTGCTCAAAATCTCGTTCGGCGGAGAAAATCGATATAACAAAACAACCTTAAAAGTGCTCCATTCTTGTAGTTGATCCTGGTGTTCTGTTGACCACCTTGTGGGAGTACCTTGCAAAGAAACACTCATTACATGGATCTGCTGACATTCTTCTATGCAAGAGTTAATTTCTTTAATAAAATTTACAACAAAATTAGTACCATTGAAAATAGGATACTTTCATACCTCAGTACCAATCCAACAGATACATCAGATAGTAGCACAATGTCAAGAGTGGAGTTCATGGGCACCATATTGCCAATCTTCCATTGCAGCTTCAAAGCCAACTTCACTACTTTGGATACTCCTCCAACTAATAAAGTCAATTGTTGTGGGGTTAATGGAATCTTCTCGCTTTCCAGTAGCCAATTGATATATCTAATCCACTAAACTAGAGGATTCAACATCATCCACAGGTTCGGTAAATCTCGGACCTTGATATGGATCAAGAGGATGTATAATGCACATACCATCCACGTCAAAAGTCACAGTCTTCCACTTTAAATCAATGATTGCATAATTCTCGAAATCTCAGTCAATGCCCAACAAAGTCAGATATGCGTCTTTATCCCCAATAATATCAATAACCTCAAAATATGCATAAGTTTTAACACCGGATATATACACCTCAATGTCTTCCAGTCTGCCAATAGGGAGAATGAAATATTGGTTTTCAATCAGCAACTGAATAGGGGAATAGACCAACTTGGGTTTCCCAAGAGTTTCCCAAGTCTTTCTTGGCAAAGCATTAACATTCAAACCCAAATCTAGCATGGATTCCTTGATTTGAAACCTTTCAATCTGAGCATCTACCCAAAAATCCCTTCCAGTCCTCTTCTTATTCCCCTGTACCTGTCTAGAATGCCTCTTAGGTAGATTTGCAGAAATCGTTTCTTCAAAGAACACATTGTCCTTAATTATACTCTTCAACCTCTTCTGCAACTGGCTAGTGAGTTGCTCATCATTCATAATATGTAAGAATAACTTAAAACAATCCATTATATGTTGGGAATATTCTACAACATGTTTCTCCATATGTCCCTTTACTTTCTCTTGTAGTTCATTGCAAGATTCCTATGAGGACATTAAGTGATGGAAGAGTTTGGTTGCATCCCTATAATACTCCTTTTGCTGGTTTGGATCATATGATTTCTTTGGAGATGCAAGCTTTAGAATAGTTTATTGATTAGGGGCTCCAACATTAGCTCTTCTCCTCTTTCCTCCTCTCGTGAAAACATTGATATTAGGATGTGTTAAAGGACTAGGATCCTGGGGCTCTAGATAGACTATGTTAGCTCCCTTTGTCCGGTTTCTCTCCTCACATCGAGCAATAAGTTCATGGAAGTATTCAGTTACATGTGTATTTACTTGAAAACATGAACACCATGGTATCCATGGCAAAGGAAATTCTCTCTTCACATGGTCTTCCTGATCACAATTATAGCATCTAATTGGGCCACTTTCACCTATCCTTCCTCCCCTTGGAGATCCTCCTCCTTGCCCTTGAGGAGTCTCATTAACATGGAAAGAAGAATGGTCAAGATGGTCTACTAGAGAATCCAAGGAATGACATTGAACTATATGGTGATTGGGGGATCCATATAATTCACAAAACACGTTATTTGGAACATTTGAATACTTCTGTAAAATAGGACATAGACGAGGCAAATGCCCAAAGCTTTGACATATCTCACAGTAATTGTTTGCAGACGTACTAGGCGAACTGAGAAATGACCGGAACTGCATATGACTCTGATAGGGAAGTGTGGATGAGATTTGCACAACTTCCAAAGACTGTGGTGATAGAGGTCCCATAGGCATACTACATAATCCTAGCCCTGTCATTAGTGGGCACTCAATAACATGGTGTCCTTCAACCTGACAGTGGGTAAACCAAACATGAGGTCTCATCGGACTTGAAGGTTCTAGATATTTTAGCCTTTCTTCAATTTAGAGATTTGATTTTGGAGACCCATAATAGTAGGATCTGTCGAACGCCCACTAAATTTGTGATCTTTTGGATAACCAACCATAGCCTCTATTTGCATTGCTTGCTCCAAGGGATCTTGAAGTGTGGTAACCTTCTCCTGAGATAGCGGAATCTGGGTCATTGGTAATATAGCCTTGATAAAGAATGTCTCTGACGATGGGGATTAATATGGTAAGACAATTTACTAATAGAATCTTTGAATCGTTGCATGCATTTCCAAGCTGATTCCCTCTCCCTTTGGCAGATTTCCAGAAGTTATGCCAATCCTTGTTGATTCAATTGTGATAAATTAAACTCCTGCATAAATTATTGCTTAACCAAGTTTATACTGGCATTAAGGTTAGCATTAATCCATTTTATGAACCGCCTCAATTCTCTATCCTGCAATGTGGTCTGAAACTTAATGAGCTTGGTAGCCTCACGGTCGGACGATCTCTCCAAACAACTTCACAAAAATACCAATGATGCTCAAAATTTTCACCCCCTTCCTCCAAACTCGGGGTCTCTAGTAAGTGATCCAGCCCTTACTCCAGCCACGGTTGGTTTCATTGTAGAAACAAGTATGAACCCTTGTGAACCTATTTGAGAATAACTAAGTAAACTTGAATGACTAACACTACTAGAACTACTTTTACCTTGAAACGTTGAATGAACTTTAACAAAATTGTGTACCTTTGAAAAGAGAAAATCAAGACTTTGATATAGCACCAGGGGAAGTTCAGGGGGAGGATGAATAGTCATTCTTCTATGATGCGGGGTTTTGTGTTTTGGTGTTGATTCATCTTCAAAGAAAAACTGCCTCGTCACAAAATGTAAATCATCATCTACCAGCATATCATCATCTACCAGCATATCATCATCTAATATCCTGGTCAGTTGGAATTCTGTCTCACACGTCTAAAAACCTTCTACATGCTCATGCATCAGAGTAACACTTCTAATCCCTTCATTCCACTTCCACTCGATGCTCCCATTGTACCAGGAAAATAACTCTCTCTCTCCCTCACTCTCTTTTTGCAACTCCTGAGTCTCCATTTCCCTCTTGCACTCTGCCAAACTCCTCACAGTGTCGCCTATGCACTGTAGTTCCCTTCTTCTAGGCATAATTTCCTCCAACTTCTTCTCGCGCTACTCTTCAGTTATCCTTGCCCTGTGAAACAACTTGAAATCCGTTGCCTTCCGCAACTCTTCTTGATTCATTGTAGGAATTCCTTCATCCTTCTGTAGTGACACAACATTCCTCTCCCCTAATCCATTCCCCCATTTGACTTGGTTGGAACTCCAATAGACTGTCTTCGACCAACAATACCTTAATCCAAAGTGGAATTTCTTCAAAAACCTTCCTCGTATTCCAAATTTGAATATGGCTTCTGCATAGGAGAATGACTAATGATTTTTAGCTGAAATTCAATAATATAGCCTTCGAGAGTTGTGTTAACTCAAAATTCAATGGATTTTGTCAGTTATGTATCCAATCGATAAATATCGACCATGTCTGCTATAGTCCAATTCCTATGAAACCTCATTTGTACCGGAACCCTCAATTTATGGTAAAAACGAGTTAGCCAATTTTCTAACTTCTCGGTAAATTTGCATCAAAAGATATCATACTGATTGCAAGCAGGTTCAGAAATAAATGTTTCTTCTTTGAACCACTTCAGTGCCTTCCGTCTCAGCTCTGTCTGCTGCAAAATAAAGTAATCAACCGTCTCATGCCACCATTTCTCGATATTCTGACAAATATACTAGGGCTGCATGATCTAAACCCCCTTTAATAAACTCAAGGTCCCAGCAATGGAAGAAAAATTTAATTTGAAATTGACACAGGGTTCAACCGAGGATGCCAACAAAAAACTTGTGTAGTCTAGAAATTCGTCGACATTTTCACTCCTTCGGAAAGAAGAAGAGTCTTAGCCGAGGTGAGACAGAACTGTGAAGGGATATAGGGGATCTAGATCTGATTAATTATGTGACTTGCACAACTATTACAACATTCATTCTCAACCATTTGATTTATACATTCAACAGGAATTAAACATATGCATAAAATTTTAAAAGGGGCCCATAAATTACACAGATAAATATCAGAATTCCCATCTTCCTTATATCATTAATCAGTAGAGAACAATTGCATTACATCATCAGCATTATAACTTATGGAAGTTTCAGACTTGCACCTAGTATTGAAATCCACAGATAATACATAAACAAAATATTACAAGCCCAAATCTCAGAAACTGAATAACTCTAGGCACTAGGCACCATATGTTCTCCTGGCTTGATCTGAAATTTGTGGCACTAGCTAAACTTGTTTCTCACTTTCTTTTGTCTTCTTTTATAGCCATGCTCACTTGATCTGATACCTCACTCACATAGTCCATGGTTTATTAATACCTAGGGCCATTACCTTGGTTTTTTGTTGACTGTGTCAAAATCGGCTCCTAGTTCCTCGGTACACTCCCTTATTTTCCACTTAGCGATTTCCAAACCATCTTACAACCATTTTTGTTTTCCAATTCTCTATTTCTGGTAGTTCCATCCAAAATGTCTTCACAACTACTATTCCTTCAAAACCGAAGGACCCAATAATTCACATTACTTTTTCAATTTGATTTCCTCAGCTGACTTGGTCATTGATTGTGCCTTTCACTTCTTGAACAACTAAAGGACCTAATTCATTCAATTTTGGTATGGAACTGGGCATGTTATGTGTCTCCAATCTTTCTCGAGACTTTTAGCTTTCTCCATCTCTGTAAAGATCATAGAATTTGAAAATATCTTGAGTCTTCTACAGTTATGTGAAAGGATTTCTTCCATTTAATACAAAATGGCACCAGGAGTACTTCATTTTCTCATTTGGACAGATTGCATAGAAAATCCATCTCTAAAATAATATTCTCGACCAACTCATTTGAACAAATTATATGAATTAGTATAACACAGTTTCATTGGCCTTAACTGCTTTGCGTGAGTGAGATTCTTGTGGTTTTGAGATTAATTTAAGTGTTTGCAGGACTTAACAGAGGTTTCGACATTTATTAGGCCTTTAAATATTGGTAGAACAACCACTAAATATATCTTATTCTACCTAAGATGGCATTAACACCAAATATGGGTTCACCTTTCAGTGTCGATTAAGGGGACAGAGGTCGGGGATTGGTTTAACTATTTCTTCAAACCCCTATAGGATGGTGGCCCAACTCGTTAGAGGCTTCACTAGGCAAGGTTCAAGGCCCGAGTATCCGTTTATTTTTATTTTTGTTATAACCCAAGTACACAAGAAAATTTCAACAAACTGACCACTTCGCACAAACCTTGAGATCCTGCCACGTCATCTTGCTATGTCACAGTAACATCATCCAGGCCATGTGGCACCTCCTTAGTGGTGACATGTGTCACCCAAATTTGGCCCACTTGACCATCTAAAAATGTCAAAAACACATGCCACATGTCTTCTTCCTATGTTTCCATGCCACCCTATGTCGATGTCATTGATACCATGTGGGCATCCCCAAGTAGTGCCACCTATCACCCTTGCTAGCAAAGCAGTGCTTAGCACCTATAGCTTGTACCACATAGGTTAGGGGTCGACGGGTTAGTCCTTTGAACTCTTGTTGAAACTGCATAAATAACTGACCTCCCGACTATCTGACCTTTTGAATAGGCCAAAGTACTAACTAGATCAGGGGTTAAGGCTCGAATGTTGGTATTGCCATTTTCCATTGATGTCAAAGGGGGAGAGAAAATGGAAAGAGTATGGAGAGAGTATGGATATCAAATTAGCCTCAAAGTTATGGATATTTGGTTGAGCTTCATATCAATGCCAAAGGGAGATCATGTTGGTATTTAAGTGTTGGCATTTATGTCAAAAGGGACTTGGAAGAGTTTCTCCTCTGTTGATGTCAACTTGGATTATATCTCATCCTCTATGATTGTTACAAAAGTTGCAGGAGGATACAAAGGTACCTGCCAAGGTGGAGTTTTATGTTGATTCCTTGATGCTTGCAAAGAACATATTTGGAGACCTTTTCATGATTATTAGAGACTTGTCATGAGTTTTCAAAGATTCTTCAGGTTTAGGAGGTGCTTAAAGAGGTTCATGAATAGGTTTTGAAAGATTGAAGCTGAGTAGATGGATGAAAGAAGGCTTGCTCAGGGTAACACAGGTAATATGAAGGAAACATGTGTTAGGACCAAGGATGACATAGGTAATACGAAGGAAACCTAAATTGGTAACTCACAACCTGAAGATAACACCTACATTACACTTTGTAAGTGAGTATTTCTAGATTTTGTGTGCACTGAAGACATTTCCAGATGTATTTTGGATAGTAATTGCACTTGGTAATTGATTAAAGAGTTTGACGAAATATTACTAAAGTTGGTTAAAGTTGTATATATCTCTAATTTAATATAGATAATGGAGGATTAGGTCAAGGAGGAGACATGTTTAAAATACCAAACCAATCCATTAGTGTATGAATAGAGTTGTTTGAGATCGATACTCCTTAGTAACTACTATGTTAATCACTTTAGATAATCTATATATTGGATAGATATACATGTTGGAGAGGTTTGATTTATTGTTAGTGTGTGTGTGGAGTAGAGTGTGCAAGTAGAGAAGAAAATGCAGGTCTCTTGAAGATTTACATAGATAGAAAAAAGGTGGAATCAGGTAGAAAAAACATGTGCATGTAGCGTTTTGAGCAGAGAGAGAAGAGGTTGTGCAAAGGGAGCTTTGAAGATCTATCTTATGTATTTTTTTGTTTTTTATTTGTTTACCAAATTTTCTCATGTACTTCCTGTATTACTTGATTTTATCATTTTGTATAGGACTGATATGTTGTTGTTTAGTTGTGTAGTTCTCCTTGGGGTCCATTTTGAAAATAAATGAAAGTGTGACTCTGAGAGTTTGATGAGGTGGTGGCCTTTGTTAAGTAGTGGTTGAAAAAAATAGGAGTGGTGGATCCTTACTGATGGTGGCCATAAAAATAGTATATTGGGAGTAGCATATCCATCTAGTGGTAGATGAATGGTCGAGTGGTGGTTGGACAAGGCTTACTCGGAGTTGTGGCCCATAAAGTTGTGTGAGTAGAGACTTCCTAGCTGGTGATGGCCAACAATATTACTCATAAGGCTAGTGGCTCGTGGGGGTGGCCACTTGAAATATGTAAAATATTTTATTTATATTAATAAGAGAACAAGAAGCAACATAATAATAGTGGGTGGTTTTTCTCCCCTTGAGGGTTTCCACCAGAAATCATTGGTGTCTTTATGTCTATGATTCTTTCTATGGTTATGTGTTATGCATGATGCTCTGATCTCATTTTATGTGTTCTGGATTGTAAATGTTTAAAGTTTAATCAATTGGTGAAAATTTTATAAGTGCCATCATTACTGATTCACCCACTCCCTGAGTAGTGATCTACATTTCTAACACCGACTGGCTGATGGACAGACTAGAGTGATGCAATTGAGTAAAGGGTCCCACTTGCTCAAGGGTTAGGGTTGGAGGGATTTCCACTTTGGAATTGTTTTGCGTGGCTTGACCTCTCACTAGGCTCAAATACGCCTAAGTTGGACCTTTCTCCAAATTCCACCTAAGTTAGAAATAAAGATTTCTTTTTGCAAAACACAAGGGAGAGATAAAACCTTGAGCCTTGGAACCCTACCCGTTGACCTTTTTTATCTGTATATTTTTCTCAAGGAATCAGATGCTCTTTTTCTTTCTCTTTCCTTTTTTAAATTTTTTTCTTAAAGCCAAGGGAAAAAAGATTGTGCTAGATTGACTTTTCCAGACTTCACCATACCATTGGAAAGCTCTTTTGAACCACTATCCAACTATGCTATATTAGGCACATCTATGTTAGGAAACACACCACATATCTCAAATATATTCTTCATCTAACATCAATTCTATCCTAGTTGACATCAATTCCAACACACTGATGCCACATGTTATCTTAACAATGCGAACCGTCCAATAATATGCCCCTTTGAAATTGATGGAAATAGTCCTAGACCTTGTTGTAGCAACTCCCACGAAAGCCAAGTGAGGTTCCCTCATCTCTACACTCCCCCTATCATCAATAATAATTCCACTCAAAAACTTCTTCTCCGCCTTTGACATTAATGGAAAAGGACACACTTGAAGAGGGAAAGTCCCCCTCAAACTTGGTAGCCTACTCTTTAATTGATCCAACAAGATAAGTAGTTTCCAATACCCATTCAAATTGAGTCATTTGGCTGTAGGAGAAACAACTCCCATTTTATATCTGAGGTGTTCAATGAGTTCTTGTGAAAGTTCCTTTATGAATGTATCTACAGGTTATTCATCATTGGCCAAATATTCCAGTCTAACAACATCAACAACAACCTATTATCTTAAAAATGAAACTTAATTGGAATATGCTTGGTCTTTGAATGCATCATAGGATTTTTAGAGATGTTGATAGCACTAGCATTGTCGCACATGATTGGAATTGAATTATTCAACTCTAACTTGGTTTCCGTTAAGTTCTACTTCATCCAAAGAATTTGTGTGCATGAGGTGGTGGCAGCAATGTAATCAACTTCAGCTGTAAATAACAAGATTGAGACTTGTTTTTTGTTGACCCAAGATAGAGGACAATCTCCTAAAAAAGAATGTTTCTCCAAGGTTTCCTGCATAATCTGAATTAGTATAAGATTTTAACTTAAAATATTTACTCCTATCATAACACAAGCCAGAGTCTATTGTGCCTTGCAAGTATTTAAAAATCTTTTTAACAACATTGACATGGATTTCTCTTGGGATGGCTTGAAATCTGGCCACTAGGCCCCTATCTTGCATTATGCCTGGTCTAGAGGTAGTGAGGTACAACAAGCTGCCAATAATTGATTTGTAATTTGTTTGATTTAGACGAGGAGTTTCATCCTCCTTACATAGCTTAAATCTAGTAACCATGGGAGTTTTAACCAACCTACATTCTTCCATCCCAAAATTTCTTGTGTGTTTCTCTTAAATACTTGAATTGAGAGATGAAGATGCCATTTTTAGATTCATTAATTTACATATGAAGAAAGAAGGATAGTTCTCCTATCATAGACATCTCAAATTATTTCTACATAGACTCAGCAAATCGGTGTCCCGTTTGTTCCAAATCACCGACAAAGATAATATCACCCACATAAACCACAAAAACTAGTAAGTGATCATTTTATGTTTATATATATATATATTACTATCAATAGTTCCTATTTTAAAACCTTGTTGTTGAATATATTTATCTAATATAGCATACCAAGCTCTAGGATATTATTTTAGTCCATATAGGGCCTTCTTCAGTCTGTAGACATAATATTCATTCTCTGAGAGCATGAACAATTCTAGTTATTCTATATATACTTCTTCTTCCAAATCTCCATTGAGAAAGGTTGATTTCACATACATTTGAAATACCTTGATATCATTATGATTGTCAAAGGAAATGAACATTATGATGGCTTCCATTCTTGCTCCAAGTGTAAAGATTTCTTGAAAATCTATTCCTTCTACCTATGCATATCCTTTGAAAACTAGCCTTGCTTTTTTTTTTAATACTTGACCTTCTGCGTTTAGCTTATTCTCAAATACCCATTTGGTTCCTATAATTTTTTTTTCTTTAGCTCTAGGGACAAGCCCCCAAAATTTATTTTTCTCGATTTGATAAAATTCTTCATTCCTCTCCTTCACTCAGGAATTCTCTTCATTTTCCTAATTGATGTTTTTATTTGAGGATGCGGTAGGAAAACTATTAATTCAATTTCTCCTTAATATTAATAATTTCTTGTGAATTTAATTTATCTTCTTATTTTTCTCTTATTATTTGTTCTTCATCAAACAATTATCAAGAGAAAAATAGTAAAGGCAATGGACATAGAAATTAGGCTCCAAGCCAAGGAAAAACCCCTCCAAGGGCAAAACCAAGAAAAAATATTCCCTTCTTATAGAATCTGCTTCAAATGAGAAAACCAAGACCCAAACCACAAGACCAAATCCTCCTCCAACACCAAGTCAACCTTCCAAAAATACCTTCCAATTAGGTCAAAGTCAAACAAAGTCAACAAGAGAATTCCTTCTATATCTGCACCAATCTCAGAATTTCGTCCCCCCAGCTTCAAAATTTTAGACTTGTGGTAGTTCTGAAACTTAAAACCTTGAAATAACACAATTACTTCACACATGTGAGAGAAAAACTAGGGAAAAACTTCGATTTTTCTTCCTTCTAGCTCTTGCTTCTTTTTCCTTGCCTATCTTGACCTTCTTCTTCATCTTTGCACTTCAGATTAAGGTCCTTGATTTAATATCAAATTCATGAGCAAATGTGGTTGAACAAATTCTATTTATACTCTTATGGGTGGGTTGAATACCTGTCTTTGGGCCGACTTGTCTTTGGTAGAGCCAACTTGTGCTAGGAAGCTTATTTTGACTTCCCTAACCCAATATAATTTCTTTTGCAAGGTACATATTACCTAGAATGAGATTAGAATCATGATGTTGAATTTCTTGACTCATGACAATAAATCCTATGACCTAACAAACCCTAGAAGCATGAAGATCATGCTTTTACCTAGAAGACTATCAATAAGAATCATGAAACCCATGCTCTAGAATAATATTTTTCCTTTCTTCTTTTGTTTGTTACATAAGATATATGTATTGACATGAGTACAATAACAATTATGAAGATCGAAACTAGTTACATTATCTAACAAATTTTGGGCTCGATTTGTGATAGAAGAGCAAGGTTTGCACATCTTCGATTGTCAATGAATTTCCTCCTAATTTGGACATTGAGTTTATAACCACCAATAATTTGAATTTCTAGGTGTTGTTTCTACACATACCTGGAAGAATTTGTATGCCTCTGTGTTTTCTCTTCTTCTTCATATTCTTCCTTTGCTTTTAGTTGTTCTTAATCTCAGAATTCATAGGATGAATACTCTTCTTCACTTGAGCTCTCATTTTCTCCATAAGGGTCTGAATGTGGCAATATTTCACCCACTACAATCATCAATGCAATATTCAACCATTTTTTTCCTCTTGTTGATGCACTTGTATCCCTTAATATTAATTAAGTATCCAAGAAATATGCCCTTATTAACTGGAGAGTCAAATTTCCCAAGATTTTTGTTATTTTTCTTGATATAAAATTTTCTCTTGAACACTTTGAAATGTTTCACTGATGTTGGTCTCCCTTTCCATAACTCATAGGGACTTTTATCAGTTTTAGGATTGAGTTATTTCCTGTTTTCTAGGTAGATAGCTACTTATGTTGTCTCTCCCCAAAAGGTGTGTGGAACCTCCCCTTCATCCATCATTGCTCTGGACATTTGCTGAATTGTTCTAAGGCTTTCTCCACACTACCCCATTCTGTTGTGGAGTTCTAGCCACTGATTACTTCCTCCTTATGCCATGTTATTCAAAATACTCTTAAAATATCTCGAGGTGAATTCTTCACTCTATCTGATCTTAATAATTTAATCTTTATATCTTTCTCATTTTCAACATGAGCTTTAAATATTTCAAACTTTTTCAGAGCTTCTAATTTTTCTTTAAACAACATTATCCATGTGGTCCTAGTAAAATCGTGAGTAAATAAAATAAAGTACGTTTCTCCCCTTGGGCTATTTGTCCTTGTATGGCCATAGATATCTATGTGAACAAGCTACAAATTTTTTGAGGTTGAGAATTACTTTGTGTTAAACTGAGTCCTTGTCAGCTTGCTAAACTGATAAGACTTGTAGACTAAGCTATCGGGCTTTCAAAATCTTGACAATCCTCTGATTGCTTCTATTTTACTGATCTTTATTAGGCTGTCAAAATTTATGTGACCAAGTCTAATATGGAACGACCAAGCTTGATTTGTCTTACTCAAGTAACAACTCACTCTGGAATCATGAAACACATATACATTGCTGCGAGTCCTGACTACCTTTCCTACAACCTTCAAATTCTCTTCTTTTTGGATCTCATAGTCTTTAGATTAAAACTTTATAGTATATCCATTATCATAAATTTGACTTACGCTGAGAAAATTGTGCTTGGAGCCTTCCACATACAACATTTTGGGCCTTGGACTTCTTATCAAGACTGACTATGCCATTCCCCTTAAGTTTTGTTGGACCATTATTTCTAAAGGTGACATTATTGCCTTTATATTTTTATTTTAGAAATAAGAATTTACTTTCCCCCCCCATTCATGTGTTTAGAGTAGCCACTATCCACATAACATTTTTTTTCTTAATCATGTGCATACATAGCAAGTCCACATTCATCATTTTTCTCAGCCTTTTGCTTCCAACTCCTCTTGTTCTTAAAAAAAGTTGGTTGTGCAGTGTACGACAGTTTAGAGGAGTACCCAAACCTGGTTTTGCACTCACTTTCAATATGCCCAAAACTATTACACTTGAAGAATTCAATTTCATTCATAAGGGGAGAGAAATGATTTCTATTCTTGGGGAAGAAGTTCCACGCTATAGAATTTTGATCATTTCTATATCTGAAATTTGCATCTCTTTCAACTTTCACAACTCTGCAAGTAATGGATTTATATCCAAAGATACGACATTTATAGCAATGACCATAGAACAATTGTGGGTGTATGATACTTAAAATTGACGAGCACGAGTTGGTTGTTTGTACCTTTGTTGTCTTGTTGACTAATTTAAATTTTTGTATGGAGGTGTATTTTAGAGGTCAACATTCTTTCTCCAATGCTAAGTGCTTCTTGATGAGCCTCATCATTGGGTAATTATATGGGCCTTAATTCACCTCCTAGCTTAGTCAAACCAACTTTTCTCACAACTTATTACATGTTTTTGATTATATTTTGTTTATAACATGAGTTAGAGTTGGATATGTTGCCTAGTGGACTAATAGGCATTGAATGCATGATTGAAGGAGGAAATCAAGGAATTTTGGCAAATATTAAGGTTAAAACTTGAATGGGGCAAGGGAGAGGGATTGTAGGAGGAAAATCCTCCTCATTTACTTCTCCCCCATTTGAATACTCCTCCATCCATCACACCAGCTCGGAGTGCAAGCAGCTAAGCCATGAGGATTAGAAGGCAACCGAGCAAGTGAGAGACAAAGAGCTAGTTTATCTCGAGTTTGGGAGATGAGCCACCCTAATTTTAAGGAATTCGTTGGGGACTTCAGTTGTATAAGTAAAGAGGCCTAGAGCCTCATTAAGATTCGAATTTGTTGTAAAACTCTAAGCTATTGTCGAGCTCCAGACTTGTGAAAGTTTTATTGATGTAATTTTCTGTTTTGGTAATAAGAATGGGTTTTATTTTGAGCCAGCACTGAGTTAACTCAGAGGGCTGAAGCTCTTGGGTTAGGGCCAAACCCTAGTATCCAAGGCTCCTCTTTGTTGTATCTGTATGTTTATATTAGTCTCATAGCTTCATTGTTAATTTTCTTTTAGATGTGTTTTCATTGCAAGTAGTGTAGATTGGATTAGTTGTTTATTAGTTTGCTTCCATTCGTGAATTACTTCAGTAGTAGGTTAGCAGGGATAAAAGGATTACCACAAGGTTTTCAGTGGGTGTCTTGGCCTCATTTCCTCCCTTTGGGATCATTATTTGAGGAAGGGACCCTTGTGTAGCCACAAAAACACAGATTTCTATTTATTGCATAAGATTTAGAGTTTATTGTATTTAAGTTAGCATTTGATCAGTTTTGAAAAGTAGGATTTCATTGCCATATCTTCTATCTTCACTCTTGCAGTAGATCTCATCCATGCTTTCATTCCCTTCAGCAACTTTCCTCATGCATCATGTAGGCAGTTAGTTCGTTAATTCTGCTTTTTTTAGCTTATGAGAATGCTTCTTGTTTACATATCTTTTTGGGAATTATACATGTTTTATGTAGAGAAGGTGCTTCAGGAAGAGACAATGACTTCATAGCCAGCAACCACCTTCCACTCCATCCACCATAGTCATTCCTTGTTTTCACCATTGCATTCACTAGTTTTCATCATTTTTCATAGAAATTCTTCTAAGCACATTGAGCGAATCCAACCATCCTCTATCTTTGTTGTTGACTTCTGAGTGATCCTAGACCTTTCCTCACTTTATTCCACCCATGTACCACCTTCCCTAGGCCTTACATCACCTCCAACACCTCCCTTTTTTCTCTTGGCTATATCCTGTAGGTTTACATGGAATCATATAGGTTTCTAGTACATCTTGTAGGTTTTCCTGAAATGGCCTGTTTTGAGGCCGAATTGAGGAAAAACCTCTCAGAAGTCACTAAACGCCTCCCAAGGGTCTCCCACACCATCCAACCATCTCCTAACCCTTCCATCCATCCTCCAACATCCTTAATTCACCTGCCACATCACCAAAAGAAATTAGTTTGCATACTTGATTTTGCATGAAAAGTCAAGAAGACAAAAACAGATTTAATTAAATAAAGTCTTTTGGTAGAAATCACATGAGAGATTTTTTTGGCTGACGCATTTCGAGCCGACGCGTCGGCCAAAACAATCTCTCATGTTATTTCTATCAAAAGACTTTTATGGATCAGAAGCTTGACACATTAGTGATGTTTGATGCTTCTTACTTCCATGCTTAGGTAGTAGCATTTGGTTGATGTTAATTTAGAATTATTGTAAAGCATAGTTTCTTGGAAATTAATTAGGAAATGGTGTGATTTAGCATTGAATTTCAGTCTTTTCCACTATTGCAGTAGAGTAGCTCTCCCTTAGAGAAGATTTCCCTTTCTTCCATCAAGAAACCAATCTTATTCTGAATCCATAGAAGTCTGGCTTGAAAACCCAAGTGGTCTATCACCAGCTGAATCATGACAAAAGGCAGAACCATCACTTTTACTTGTGTATACATCACTGTCACCTCCAAGTTTGTACGAACCCCGGGTTGATAAAGTAAAGTTGGTAGCCCAGGAGTTGCAACATTCTTGTTGCAATAATGGCACTCATCACTTCTCTAGCTTGTTGTTTGTTTATCTTCATTGACTCTACTTTGTAACACCATTGCAAAACATTAGTGGGCTTCAAATCCTACAAACTTGAAACTTTTCTTCCTTTAGAAGAATTTTGTGATTCAGAGTATCCCAGACTTGTCTTGTTCCCTTGAGGCCTTTGACAACTCAAAATTTTATTTAATTTATCTATTCCTTCAGCAAGCTTTCTATATAAATCCTTCTCAACTTTGGATCTCTCAAGGGTTGTTCTCAAAGAAACAATTTCTAGTTCTAGCCTCCATGACAATTTTATTCCCATTCAAGAGTCAAATCATCTAGAACCTCTTCCTTTCATTTTCCTTCCTTAGAACTTGAAATTCAGAGACAAAATTTATTGTTTACATGTTTCTGAAATCATCTCCTCCTATTTCTTGATCAACTCTTGTATCAAGAGTCTATTCTCATCCTCTAGTTTTTCATACGTCTTTTGTCTTTCTTCTAATTGAAGAGATAGGTTGTCTTTTGTTTTAATGGATTATTCAATTTTCTCTCTTTGATAAGAAAAATCCTCATTATCAGAGTTGTTCATACCTTCTTCAACTCACAACATTTTTTTTTTTTAATTTCTTGTTCTTATTTCTATCATTATTTAACTCATTAAGAGCATTAATGATCTCCCCTTTTTGATCCACTACTCCTTCTTTCTCAAGTCTAAGTCATTCTTGGATTTGGAGTCGGCTTTGAATTCCATGATTTATCACTCATTAGGATCATCTTTAGAAGAATCCTCATTGTTTTCTTATGATACATAACTGTATTCTTTGGAGTAGAGTCCCTTCTTCATGAAGGATTTATGCTTTTCATATTTTTGAGCTTTGTCTCCAGGATTTTGAACCTTATCCTATTTTGGATTTTCTTTATAAGGAAAATTAGAAGGGTTCACAACTCTTCCACAATCAAAGCATTTGAAGGGTAGATTTCCTTTATAGTACCTAAACCAAGTTTTAATTTTCTAGAAAAATGAACTAGCTCCTAATCAAATTCATAGTTGGAACATTCATGGTGAGCTGTGTGCTCCTTGGTCTTCTTAAACACTTTAAATGCCACCTCCTTTGCTTCAATTTTCTCTATTCCTAATCTCATCTCATATGTTGTGAGGGTTCCATGTAGCTGGTCCATTGTGATATATTTCAAGCCGATCATTTCCTCGATGGTTGATATTTTCACATTGAACCTTATAGGAAGAGATCTCAAAACCTTCTGAACAACTATTTCCTCTTTGAGATTTTCACCAAGTCCTATAATCATGTTTGTTACTTCAGCAAATCTAAGGATATATGCTACAATAATTTCTTCTTCATTCATCATTAAACTCTCAAACCTCATTCTAAAGGTTTTAGGCTTGGTTTTCTTCACTTTCTCATCCCCTTCATTACTCTTATTAAGTTTATCCCACACTTCCTTTGCTAACTCATAGTGCATAATATTTACAACTTCATATTGATTATAACCAAAGAGAATGACATTCTTGGGATTTGCATTGTTCCCATAAACCATTTTCCCATCTGCATTTGTAGGAGGAGTTGTTGGGACAACATAATCTACTAACAAAGAGCTCCAAACATCTACCTCTAGGGACATGAGATAGGCTTCCATTCTAAATTTCTGAAAAAACATATTTTCTCCCATGAAAGATTGGTATATTACTTGAGTAAGCATCTTGATTATCTTGTCTAGACACGATTTCTTATAGATCTATCTTCCAATGGTTAAATTGTTCTTGAAGGAACTAGGCTCTGATACCAATTGTTGGAATAAGGAATTACTGGGGGGAGAGGGGATGGGGGGGGGGGTTGAATTAGTAATTTAATGCTAATTTTAACAATGAATCTAAATTTTTATTTTTCTCTTAACTTGGAAATCAAACATATGAGCATTCATGACTAAATACATAAGAAACAATACCATTCACATGAACACACAACATCAATCATGATTAGCATACACACATGGAAACAGATATTTAATGTGAAAACCCAAAAGGGAAAAGCCACTAATATGTTTGTTATCATGATGTAATCAGATCTCCTAATTAATTGCATTACTTTGTTTGTGGGAACCCACTCACTGGAGGCCCCAACCCCCTTTAAATTAGCAAGACATACCTTACTAAGAGGAACTAACCTCTTATGAATGCCGGCCACAACCTGCTTCAACCAACTCTCCTATTTTTCATACTATTTTCATACTAAGAACAATGGATTACATCTATTACAACAAGGCTTAAAGAACCTAGTCTATTGTCACTTATAACTCTTTCCTATTTGTTATGTATCCACACACTCTGCTACTCTCTTTCTTACTCTTTCATCTTTGTTGCACACACTTCTCTTCAAAACACCTTTATAACTTTCCCACCCACTCCAAGTTTCAACCCCTGCATGAAAGCCCTCTCATACAACACACTTATGTTATGCACACTCAACACTTCACAAAACATGTATTTCTTTCACACCCATTCCATGATTCAACTTCGACATCCAAGCCATCTCATTCAACACCCTTCTTCTCTGCATACCCAACACTGTCTTCAACACTTACATCCAATCACTATTCAGATGGTAGACTTTAGCAAAGCGTCATAGTTTTAGATCATACATTAATTGAAACAAAGTACCTAAATTAGAAGTAAAACAACATACAATTAGTGAATTTAATTTCACAGAATGGTTTCTTTCATGAAACCAATGACATTTAATTTTCTGGTGTGGAGCACATTGTTTGTTCAATCTGATTTCCTCAACCGACTTGATCATTCATTGTGACTTTCACTTTCTTGAACAACTCAAGGACTTGGTTCATTCAATTTTGGTATGGCCTTGTGTATTGTGTCTCTCCAACCTTTCTTAGGACCATGATTTTTATCCAACTCTCTATAGATCATAGAATTTGATAGGATCTTGAGGATCAATGCCTGTAGTAGATTTGACCTGAAAAATTAAAATTGCAAATATACCCAAAAAATATCAAGATAGATCCAAGAATAGAAATAGAAATGCTTCTTTATCAATATCAAAACCCTTGAGGTAGGGTAACACCATACAATCATTCCTTAAGGAAGGAGATTACTCTATAAACCATATGATTGTTAATACAATAACCCTTGACACCTCTCAATGGGGAGTCTCTAGCCTCTATATAGGCTTCATACATACAATACTATGGGTAATTACCATGGGTCTCTCAATACCATAAATCCATTACAATGGGCTTATCACATTATTCCATAACTACTTGTAGTCCCTTAAATAATGTGGGTTAGCCACTTTATTTATTAATTATTGCGCATTATTACATTACATTATTACATTATTCCCATGGGTACCTCCCTTTGTACCCCATATTACCCCCCGAGGTATACTACATTCCACCCCCCTTAAACATGTTTCATCCCTGAAACATGACACGAACACAAATAATAACATCTACGAAAAAGAGTATGCCACTGGTACCATGCACATGGATCTAGCCACCCCAGAGAAAGGTGAACACTCGATCTAGCTAGTACCTCGCTCACTTGAGATGGATGTTGGTTCTAGTGGTTCCTTTATGTTGATTTGTTTTGGGTGGATTGCCACACCTCTCTATCAGTTGCCCAGGTGTTGTTGTCCTTGTTGCCAATTTGTTTCCACTTTGCTGGTCGTTGCCTGGTTGGGTGATGTGGGTGGTAATATGTTGAAGCTTTAACTGATGGAATATCTTTCATTAATTCCTCTACTCTTGGTGCCTGAGTGGTGTCTGGTGCTTTTTCTGGCACCTCCACTATTGGTGCCTGAGTTGTGTCTGATTCTTTTTATGGTACCTCGTTTGATGTATGTGTTTGGTTTTCAACTATCAAAGGCTCATCATCTGATGCGTTAGTGTCATTAAAGCTTTGTGCTTCTGCCTCCACAGTCTCTGCCTAGTTCTTAATGGAAATATCTTGTAATGTAATTTTATTCTTTTTATACCAGAGCTTCATGAATTTGTTCTGCACATTAATATTGATAGTGCCCACCAATTCCATCCAAGGGTATCCCAAAACAACATCCACATTATCCTATCTGAATGATAAAAATCAAAATGCAACACATACTTATACATAGAAAACTTCAAATCTTTATAAATTTGAATATCCTCATTATCAACTTGTGATTTTGCAATATGTTTTGTTGAAACTTGTAATTTTTATATATTTTCAGGTCGGTTATACTACAAGTGGTATCAGAGCACTCTCTTGGGCAAAGAGGGGGAGCATTGTTTTCATTTTTTGTAGGAATTTTTTGGGCGACAAGTTTGCAGATAAGATATGAAACTTTTGGTGCAAAATTTGCAAAAAAAAGCGTAGGTTTGGATTCTTTGTGGAAAAATACCCAAGTTCAAATTACAAATTGGTAGAATCAGAGTCTGGATGAGGTAGATATCACTGGTTTAAAGTTAGATGTGTTGTAGAAATTTTTAGGATGAAAATTCGTGGACGATGACTCTCTAGTCAATTTTTGCAGTTTTTTGTGAAAAATTTCAGAAAACAGATTGCATATCTGAGCTCCTCTTGAAAAATTACCCAATTTCAAAAAAAAATCGCTCTAATCGAAATTCCACAATGTAATTTTCTTCTTTTTATAGAAGAGCTTCATGAATTTCTTCAGCACATTAATATTGATAGTGCCCACTGGTTCCATACAAGGGTATCCCAAAACAACATCCACATTATCCATATTTGAACTATAAAAATCAGAATGCAACACATACTTATCCATAGAAAGCTTCAAATATTTATAAATTTGAACATCCTCATTATCAACTTGTGATTTTGTAATATGTTTTGTTGAAACTTGTAATTTTTTTGCCACGTTAATATTAATACAATTATACTTGCAACTAGGATTGATAGACACAATGATCTTCTCCTTCTGAAAACATCCATGAACATGTAATAAGGAGATACTATCAGAAAATAACCCCTTATGTTTCTCATTATCCTATTTTCTAGCATGAGACCATTTGTCTAAAATGGATTTTTCAAATTCTTCATCAGGAAGGCTCACCAACTTTTTGCTATCAAGTGAATCCCACCATATGGTTGCCTCCTGCTTAAAATAAAATTGTGTTGTATTATTCCAAAGTTTCATCCATGTTGACTTAATATTTTTTTAGGAATTCTTCAATAATAAGACCATCAACACGTCCAGTAAAAATCATCACAGTAGAAGCCATGAAGTAAAATGAGGGTTTTGAACAAAAAAATTACCTACTCTATGCGGAAAATTTAAAAGGGCCACAACTCGGTCAATATGACTTAGAATCCTTATTATAGCCATTTTCGGAAATAAAACAACCATTATCCATATTTTGTGTGATAGAAATCCCGATCTGGGCACTCTGGGATTTCAGATTCGTGTTGCAACTATCCTACCGTCCTAATTTTTTTTGAAAAAAGAACTGATTTTAAATCAACAATATCTCCCTCATCCGAACTTTGATTCGATCGATTTGTTTTTTGAAATTGGGAAATTTTTCAAGAGGAGCTCAAATCTGCAATCTTTTTTTCTAAAATTCTGCATAAAAACTGCAAAAATTGACTATAGAATTGTTATCCATGAATTTTCATCATAAAAAATTCTACAACACCGTCGATTTTAAATCAATGATATCTCCCTCATACAGACTCCGATTTGGTTGATTTTTCTTTTTTGAATTTGAGTATTTTTCTGCACAGAACCCAAATATGTGATTTTCTTTTGCACATTTTTTACTAAAAGTTTCAAATCTGATCTGCAAACTCACCACCCAAAAAATTCCTGCAAAAATGAAAAAAAATTATCCCCCTCTTCGCCCAAGAAAGTGCTCTGATACCACTTGTAGTAGATTTAACCTGAAAATATATTAAAATTGCAAATATACCCGAGAAATATCAATATAGATCCAATAATTGGAATATAAATTCTTCTTTATTGATATCAAAACCCTTGAGGTAGGGTAACACCATACAATCAATCCTTAAGGAAGGAGAGCACTCCACAAGCCATATGATGGTCAATACAATAATCCCGGACACCTCTCAATGAGGAGTCCCTAGCCTCTATATAGACTTCATAGATATAATATCATGGGTAATTACCATGGGTCTCTCAATACCATAAATCCATTACAATGGGCTTATCACATTATTCTCTAACAACTTGTGGTCCCTTACATAATGTGGGTTAACCGCTTTATTAATTTGGAAATTTCTCATTATTACATTATTCCCATGGGTACCTCCCTTTGTACTCCATTTTATCCCCCCTAGTTATACTACAATGCCAAAACATTTGATGCCACCTACCATCCTAACAATGCTAACTATGCAACATTAAACACTTGAACTCCCGGAGCATATCACTTAAGTATGCAATTCAAATGATTTAAATATTTTCTTGGTGGCACAATATATCCCAAGGGAAATATTTTTTACCTTTTTATCAAAAAATAAAAATGGACATAGTTCGTACAACAACTAGTATTTTCAGACCATGTTTGTTTTCATATTTATGAATGAAACCTTACTTCCATGTAGATCAAATATGATCAAATGTGAAGGTCAAACCAACCCAAGCTTATCACCATAGACTAAGTGATGACCAATTATTTGAGAATTCAATCATGATGGCTACAGAAGATAATTTCCTCATAAAGGTACAATAGAAAAATTAAAACCTTTATCCATTTGTATGGATGATAACAAGCACAACTAAGGAACATATGAAGAGGCATTAACCTCTAATGGGCTTGGGTATAAACCTATCTTAATAACCATAAATTTTTTTACCTCATTTTAAATTTTTCCTTGAGCTTCGAGTCCTAGAGCTATAAGTATAATATGAGATACCCAATGGAGATGACATTGACTTCCCAAATACCAATGTACACAAACTAGAACCCAACCTATTATAGTCAATGAAAGGTATATCTTGATTAATATATGCTACCTTCATAAGCATAGGAAATTCCCTCATCACTTTTGATCTAGCCTCACACTCCACTTAACCATTGGAACATACATCTAGAAGCATGATGTAATAGCCCTTTCCATAGATAACTTGAAATACATTTTATTCAATAATTAGGTGTGATAGATTGGCATGAAAGTGCAATTAAGAGATTCAATGCCCATTTCAACTAAGTCAACCCTACTCATAGTGAAAGGCATGTTATATGATATAGTGACCATGCTTTGATCCTCACCTAGATTTGGTATCTTCAAGGACACGTCAATTGCAAGTCCCTTAGAGGTTGCAGCCACCACTCCCTCTTATGTCTATTCTTGTGGCATACCTTTTGTACTTGTACATACCAACACTTCTATAGGTGCATCCATCCTAACCCCCTTCAATTTCTATCAACATTGCTTAAGCACAGTCCTTACACTTGCCATTTGAATTATACTTTCTTTGAAACTTTCAAATATGCCTAAGGAGATCTGTGATCTTAAGCAAAACATATCTTCAATTTTGAGTTAACATACCTCATCAACTTTGTCTCCGTCTTCCCTCTTTAATTATTAATTGTGAACCATTTACATTTCTGAAGAGACGCCTTTGCTTGGGAAATCTCATTAAATATGTTGTTCGAAGGTTTGTTGATTTGGATAATGTAGATGCATTTTGATTACAAGAGATGATGGGAGTTGGGGCCAAAATTATTAGGAATTTATCCAAGTTTATGAAATGCTAAGATTTTTTTTCTATTGATTATGTATGTAGTCTAGGTGTTTGACTACGTGGTAGAGAAAATACATCATGAAACTAAGCAGCGCTACGTTTCTTCACACGAGATTTAGAGCTAAGGTTTGGAAAGGTGTTGCAGGGGTAGATCCTTCAATATTTTTTTTTGAAAGGCTGGAGGAAATTGTATGGGTGGATGTAGAGCCCATCAACATGGCCCCCCGTTGGAGGAATTAGAGGATAGGCAAAGATTCTGTTGGAGAAAGATTAATCATTTTTTCCTTTTATAGAAGCTTAATGCAGGATTAAGGCATACATTGATTATAGAGGGAATTCACATCATATGCTAGTTCTCCTTCAGATTTCTAAAAGGGGGCTTAAATCCTTCAAGTCCCTTTAAGTTCAATCATTGTTGATTAGAATATGAATATTTTTTAAACTTAGTAAAAAAGGGATTAGAAGTATTGTGATGTCTCTAAGAGGGAATCCACTAGCATTGAATTTTCCTTCAACCTCAAATCCTAAAAAAAGAAGAAAAGAAGTGTCATAAGTTCATTTGAAAATAACATAAGAACAAAGAAGATTTGATTTCACTAAAACACCGATTGTTTTAATGCATAAAAATGAAAATTTTAATTGTTTTAATGTATAAAAATGAAAATTTTAAATTGATTAACAATTTGTTTTTTTAATAAAGAATATACCAAACCATTAATTATGTGATCAAATGATTCCATATCATTTATTTTAGAAATAAAAATTTACATAGTATAAGTTTGAAAATTGTATTTTATGAGGGTTGAGTCTGATTTTTTTTTAACTTTCAAAATGAAAGATGTTTGAAGTTTGTTATTTATAAAAATATTTTAAACTAAAAGTGATTAGAACATTTGAAACAAACAATTTATCTACTCTAGGATAATTTGCCTTTGAATTTAAAATTTTACATGAAATTTATATTATTTGATAAAAACTAATATAGAAATTCTTTAGAAACTAATATAGAATGACTTATAAATAAAAAGCAAAATTATTGTATAATGTAAAATAAATTATAAATAAGAAATAAATATATTATATAATATAAAATAAAATTATAAACTCATTATGTTTTATTTTCTAATCTCATTACAAAAGAAAAAGAATAAATAAATAAAAGTAAAAAGTAAATTATTTTCTAATCTCATTACAAAAGAAAGAGAATAAATAAATAAAAGTAAAAAGTAAATTATATTGAAAACAAAGAAAACATGAAAATGAAATACATTTTAGCATTTGCATAAAAGCTTATGGAGAAAGAACTGTCCTCAAAAGGCAGCCTTGTATGGCATGTGAACACATTAATATTTCCTGCACGCCGAATCCAACACTAGTACATGTTTAATATTTCGCAGTACAACCTAATGTAAAATCTCATTCATCCACGGCTGCCTTTTGACGACAATTCTTTCCCTACTGTAATTTTTCATTTTCAAGGCTGCCTTTTGACGACAGTTCTTTCCCCATAAGCTTTTATGTAGATGCTAAAATGTATTTCATTTTCATGTTTTCTTTGTTTTCAATATAATTTATTAGTATTTATTTTTTACTTTATTTATTTATTCTCTTTCTTTGTTTTCGAATGAGATTAGAAAATAAAACACAATGAGTTTATAATTTTTTATTTTTTTTTTCACTTCATAATTTACTTTATATTATATAATATATTTATTTCTTATTTATAATTTATTTTACATTATACAATAATTTTAGATTTTATTTATAAATTATTTTATATTATTTTTTAAGGAATAAAATAAATTTCATGTAAAATTTTAAGTACAGCAAATTATCCCATTATTTTATATTATATAATATATTTAGTTCTTATTGATAATTTATTTTACATTATATAATAATTTTACTTTTTATTTATAAGTCATTTTATACTATTTTTTTAAAGAATAAAATAAATTTCATGTAAAATTTTAAGTTCAAACTCAAAATATCACATAGTAGATAAATTGTCTGCTTCAAAGATTCTAATCACTTTTAAATTTTAGTTTAAAAGATTTTTATTAATAACAAATTTCAAACATCTTTCCTTTTGAAAGTTAAAAAAATAAGACTAAAATCAGTCTCAAACCTTATAAAATATAAGTTTTAAACTTATATTATGTAAATTTTTATTTCTAAAACAAATGATATGGAATCATTGGTCACATAATTAAATAGTTTGATATTCTCTATTAAAAAAAAAATTGTTAATCAATTTACAATTTTCATTTTTAAACATTAAAACAGTGGATGTTGTAGTGAAATCAAATCTTTTTTCTTCTTATGCTATTTTCAAATGAATTTATGACACCTCTTTTATTTTTTTGAGGATTTGAGGTTTAAGGAAAATTCAATGCTACTGGATTCCCTCTAAGCTTAGACATCAAAATACTTACAATCCTCTTTTACTAAGTTTTAAAAAATTTCATATTCTAACCAACAATGATTGAACTTAAAGGGACTTTGAAGGATTTAAGTCCCCCTTTAACAATTTGAAGGACAACTGGCATATGATGTGAATTCCCTCTATAATCAATGTATGACTTAATCATGCATTGGTCCCACACCAAAGCTTCTAAAAAAGGATAAAATGGTTAATCTTTCTCTAACAAAATCTTTGCCTATCCTCTAATTCCTCTAATCGGGGTTAATCTTGATGGGTTCTACATCCACCTATACAATTTCCTCCAACCTTTCAAAAACAATATATCAAAGGATCTACCCTTGTAGCACTTTTCCAAATCTTAGCTCTAAATCTCATGTGAAGAAACGTTGCACTGCTTAGCTTCATGATGTATTTTCTCTACCCTACAGTCAAACATGTAGACTACATACATAATCAATAGAAAAAAATCTTAGCATTTCATAAAATTTGATAAATGCCTAATAATTTTAGCCCCAACTCCCATCATCTCTTGTAATTGAAATACATCTACATTATCCAAATCAACAAACCTTCGAACAACATATTTAATGAGATTTCCCAAGAAAAGGCATTGTTCTTCACAAATGCAAATGCTTCATAATTAATGATTAAGGAGGGAAGAAGGAGAAAAAGTCGATGAGGTATGTTAACTCAAAATTGAGCACATGTTTTGCTTAAGATCACACATCTCCTTAGGCATATTCAAAAGTTTCAAAGAAGGTATAATTCAAATGGAAAGTGTAAGGACTATGCTTAAGAAATGTTGATAGAAATTGAAGGGGGTTAGGATGGATCCACCTATAGAAGTGTTGGTATCTACAAGTGCAAACGCTATTCCACAAGAATAGACATAAGAGGGAGTGGTGGGTGCAACCTCTAAGGGACTTGCAATGAGGTTTCCTTGATGGTACCAAATCTAGGCGAGGATCAAAGCATGGTCACTATATCATATAACATGCCTTTCACTATGAGTAGGGTTGAAGTAGTTCGAATGCGCATTGACTCTCCTAATTGAAATTTCATGCCAATCTAACACACCTAATTATTGAATAAAATATATTTCAAGTTATCTATGGAAATGGCTATTATATCATGCTTCTAGATCTATGTTCCAATGGTTAAGTGGAGGGTGAGTCTAGATCAGTAGTGATAAGGGAATTTCCTATGCTTATGAAGGTAGCATATATTAATCAAGATATCCCTTTCATTGACTATAATAGATTGGGTTCTAGTTTGTGTACATTGGTATTTGGGAAGTCAATGTCATCTCCATTGGGTACTCATCTTATCCCCATAGATCTAGGACTCGAAGCTCAAGGAAAAATTTAAAATGAGGTGAGAAATTTTTTGGTTATTAAGATAGGTTTATACCTAGGCCCATTAGAGGTTAATGCCTCTTCATATGTTCCTTAGTTTTTCTTGTTATCATCCATACAAATAGATAAAGGTTTTAATTTTTTTATTGTACCTTTATGAGGAAATTATTTGCTATAACCATCATGATTGAATTCTCACATAATTGGTCATTAGTTAGTCTATGGTGATAAGCTTGGGTTGGTTTGACTATCAAATTTGACCATATTTGATCTACATGGAAGTAAGGTTTCATTCATAAATATGAAAATATGTAACATGGTCTGAAAGTACTAGTTGTTGTACGAACTATGTCCATTTTTATTTTTTAATAAAAAGGTAAAAAATATTTCCCTTGCGATATATTGTGCCGCCAAGAAAATATTTAAATCATTTGAATTGCATGCTTAAGTGATATGCTCAAGGAGGCCAAGTAATCAATGTTGCATAGTTGGCATTGTTAGGATGGTAGGTGCCATCAAATGTTTTGGCATTGTAGTATATCTAGGGGGGATAATATGGGGTACAAAGGGAGGTACCCATGGGAATAATGTAATAATGTCATGTAATAATGGGCAATACTTAATAAATAAAGTGGTTAACCCACATTATGTAAGGGACCACAAGTAGTTAGGGAATAATGTGATAAGCCCATTGTAATGGATTTATGGTATTGAGAGACCCATGGTAATTACCCATGATATTACATGTATGAAGTTTATATTGAGGCTAGGGACTCCCCATTGAGAGGTGTCAAATATTATTGTATTGACCAACATATGGCTTGTGGAGTGCTCTCCTTCCTTAAGGAGTGATTGTATGGTGTTACCCTACCTCAAGGGTTTTGATATTAATAAAGAAGCATTTCTATTTCTATTATTGGATCAGTCTTGACATTTCATGGGTATATTTGTAATTTTAATATATTTTCAGGTTAAATCTTCTACAAGTGGTATCAAAGAACTTTCTTGGGTGAAGAGGGGGAGCATTTTTTTCATTTTTTGCAAGAATTGTTTGGGCGGCGAGTTTACAGATTGGATCTAAAATTTTTAGTAAAAATATTGTAAAAACAAATCACAGACCTGGGTTCTTTGCAGAAAAATACCCAAATTCAAAAAACAAATCAGCCGAATCGGAGTCCATAAGAGGGAGATATCATTGATTTAAAAGCAACTGTGTTGTAGAATTTTTTATGACGACAATTCGTATACGGTGGCTCTCTAGTCATTATTTGCAGTTTTTGTGCAGAATTTCGTAAAAAGAATGCAGATCTGAGCTCCTCTTGGAAAAATGCCCAATTTCAAGAAACAAATCGGTCGAATCGGAGTCCGAATGAGGGAGATATTGTTGATTTAAAATCAGTTCCCTTTTTAGATTTTTTGTGATGGCAAGACGGTTGCAGTGTGAATCTAAAATCCCAGAGTGCCCAAATCAAGATTTCTATCACACAAAAATATGTAGAATGGTTGTTTTATTTCCGAAAATGGGCTATAATAAGGATTCTAAGCCATATTGACCGAGTTGTGGCCCTTTTAATTTTTCTGCATAAAGTAGGTAAATTCTTTTTTTCAAAACCCTCATTCTACTTCATGGCTTCTACTGTGATGATTTTTACAAGACGTGATGATGGTCCCACTATTGAAGAATTCATAAAAAATATTAAGTCAACATAGATGACACTTTGGAAAAATACAAAACGACTTTATTTTCAGCATGAGGCGACCATATGGTGGGACTCACTTGACAACAAGAAGTTGGTAAGTCTTCCTAATGAAGAATTTGAAAAAGCGCTTTTAGACAAATGGTCTCATGCTAGAAAACAGGATAATGTGAAACATAAGGGGTTATTTTCTATTGATATCTCCTTATTACATGTTCATGGATGTATTCAGAAGGAGAAGATCATTGTGTCTATCAATCCTAGTTGCATGTTTAATTTTATCAATATTAATGTGGCAAAAAAACTACAAGTTTCAACAAAACATATTGCAAAATCACAAGTTGATAATGAGGATGTTCAAATTTATAAAGATTTGAAGCTTTCTATGGATAAGTATGTGTTGCATTCTGATTTTTATAGTTCAGATATGGATAATGTGGATGTTGTTTTGGGATACACTTGGATGGAATCACTCGCCACTATCAATATTAATGTGCCGAAGAAATTCATGAAGCTCTGCTATAAAAAGAAGAAAATTACATTGCAGGATTCTGATTCGACCGATTGTTTTTTTGAAATTGGGTAATTTTTTAAGAGGAGCTCAGATCTGTGATCTATTTTCTGAAATTCTGCACAAAAACTGCAAAAATTGACTAGAGAGTCACCGTCCATGAATTTCCATCATAAAAGTTCTACAACACAACTAATTTTAAATCAGTGATATCTCCCTCATCCGAACTTTGATTCGACCGATTTGTTTTTAGAAATTTGGTGTTTTTCCACAAAGAATCAAGATCTATAATTCATTTTTACAAATTTTGCACCAAAAGTTTCATATATGATTTGCAAACTCCTGCCCTAAAAATTCCTACAAAAAATGAAAGAAACGCTCCCCCTCTTCGCCCAAGAAAGTGCTCTGGTACCACTTGTAGTATAACTGACCTGAAAATATATAAAAATAACAGGTTTCAACAAAACATATTGCAAAATCACAAGTTGATAATGAGGATGTTCAAATTTATAAAGATTTGAATGTTTATATTGATAATTATGTGTTGCATTTTTATTTTTATGTATGAAGCCTATATAGAGGCTAGAGACTCCCCATTAAGAGGTGTCAAGGATTATTGTATTGACAAGAATATGGCTTGTCGAGTGCTCTCCTTCCTTAAGGAATGATTGTATGGTGTTACCCTACGTCAAGGGTTTTGATATTGACAAAGAAGCATTTCTGTTTCTATTCTTGGATCTATGTTGATACTTTTTGGGTATATTTGCAATTTTAATATATTTTCATATCAAATCTACTACAGGGATTGATGTCAACTGGGCTAGAACTGGTGTTAGATGCATAATATGTTTGCTATTGATGTGGTGTGTTTCTTAATATAACTTTGATTTTATTTTCACCTTAGAATATTAGTTTGTATGTTGTTGGAAATAGAACAGATGGATAGTGCTTGGAAGGAGCTTTCTAACAGTGTGTTAAAGTTCAAAAAATGCTTCTTGGAGTGAAAGATATGGGTAGTTAAAATATGCAAATAAAAAAGGTCAATAGGAAAGGTTCCAGTGCTCAAGGTTCCGCCTCTCCCCTGTGTTTTGCAAATAAATTTATTTATGTCTGACTTAGGTGGATTTTGGTGTAAGGCTAGACTAGGGCGCATTCAATCCTAGTTGGGTTGTGCAACAAAATTCTAAAGTGGAAATACATCTGACCCCCAACCCCTGACCAAGTGGGACCCTTTACTCAAGAACATTACTCTATTCAAGCCATCACTCAGTCAAGCCATTGGCCAATCAAGCCTCGACCACCTATCAAGTTGGGACTTTGGCCTACTTGGGAGGTCGACCAGTTGAGAGGTCAGTTGTTAAGGCGATTTTGGCAGGAGTTCAAAGAACCGACCCCCCAACCCTCGATCTGTGTGGGACCAGCTACAAGTGGCAAGCATTAATTATCTATCAAGGGTGATAGGTGGCATTACCTAGAGTTTTCCACGTGATCTCGATGACGTCAACACAGAGTGACATGGTAGCATGGGAAGAGAACATGCGACATTTGTTTTCAACATTTTCAAGTGGTAAAGTGGGCCAGATCTGGGTGACACGTGTCATCACTCAAGTGACACCATGTGGCCCAAATGAATTCAGTGTGACATAGTAGGATGATGTGGCAATATCTCGAGGTTCATGCCAATGGGTCGATTTCGTGAAATTTTCCCATGTATTTAGTTTTCGATGAAAATAAAAAGAAAAGGATAGTCAGGCTCCACCTCCTGCTTAGTCGGACCTCTAACAAGTCGAGCCATCATCCTACAGGGGTTTGAAGCAATAGTTTGACAGATCCCAAACCTATAAACCCCTCACCAACATTAAAAGGTGAGCCCATATTTGGCGTTAAGGCCATCTTAGGTGGAATAAGAAATATTTGGCAGTTGTTCTATCAAAATTTAAAGGCATACTAGATGTTGAAGCCTATCCTAAATTCCGCAAATGCTAAAATTAACCTCAAAACCAAAAGAATCTCACTGACACAAATTAATCAAGGTTGATGACATTGTGTTATACTAATTCATAGATTTTGGTTAAAGGAGTTGGTGGAGCACATTATTTCAGGGATATATTTTTTTCAGTAATCTATCCAAATGAAAAAATGAAGTACTCCTGAAGTCATTCTATATTAAATGGAAGAAATACATTCACATAATTGGAGAAGACTCAAGATCCTATCAAATGCTATGATCTATATAGAGTTGTATAAAAATCATGGTCCTAAGAAAGGTTGTAGAGACACAATACACAACACCATACCAAAATTGAATGAACAAAGTCCTTCAGTTGTTCGAGAAAGTGAAAGGCACAATCAATGATCAAGTCAGTTGAGGAAATCTGATTGAACAAGAAACATGATCCATGCTGGAAAATTAAATGCCATTGGTTTCATGAAAGAAGCCATTATGTGAAATTAAATTCACTAATCGTATGTTGCTTTACTTCTAATTAAATTACTTTGTTTCAATTAATGTGTGATCTCAAACTACGAGGCTTTGCTCAAGTCTACCATATGAATAGTGATTGGATGTAAGTGTTGAAGATGGTGTTGAGTATGAAGAGAAGAAGGGTGTTGAATGAGATGGCTTGGATGTCGAGGTTGAATCATCTAGTGGGTGTGAGTGTGCATAGCAGAAGTGTGTTATATGAGAGGGATTGTATTCAGGGGTTGAAACATGGAGTGGGTGGGAAAGCTATAAAGGTGTTGTGAAGAGAAGTGTGTGCAACAAAGATGAAAGAGTATGAAAGAGAGCATCAGAGTGTGTGGATGCACAACAAATAGGAAAGAGTTATAAGAGACAATAGACTAGGTTCTTTATGCCTTATTGTAATAGATGTAAGCCATTGTTCTTTGTATGAAAAATAGGAGAGTTGGATGAAGTAGGTTGTGGCCTGCATTCATAAGAGGTTAGTTCCTCTTAGTAAGTTATGGATTTCTAATTTAAAGGGGGTTGGGGCTTCTAGTGAGTGGTTTCTCACAAACAAAGTAATGCAATTAATTAGGAGCTCTGATTACATCATAATAAAAAAAAGATTAGTGGCTTTACCCTTTTGGGTTTTCGCATTAAATCTCTGTGTCCATTTGTGTATGCTAATCATGATTGATGGTGTGTGTTCATGTGAATGGTTTACATTGTTTCTTATGTATTTAGTCATGAATGCTCATATGTTTGATTTCCAAGTTAAGAGAAAAATAAAAATTTAGATTCATTGTTAAAATTAGCATTGAATTACTAATTCACCCCCCCAGTAATTCCTTATTCCAGCAATTGGTATCAGAACCTAGTTCCTTTAGGAAAAATTTAACCATTGGAAGGTAGATCGACTATAAGAAATCATGTCTAGACAAGATAATCAAGATGCTTACTTAAGTAATATACCAATATTTCATGGGACAAAATATGTTTTTTCAAAAATTTAGGATGGAAGCCTATCTTATGTCCCTAGAGGTAGATGTTTGGAGCTCTGTGTTCGTAGATTTTGTTGTCCCAACAACCCCTCCTACAAATGCATATGGTAAAAGGGTTTATGGAAACAATGCAAAGCCCAAGAATGCCATTCTCTTTGGTCATAGTCAATCTAAAGTTGTAAATATTACGCACTATAAGTCAGCAAAGGAAGTGTGGGATAAACTTAATAAGAGTCATGAAGGGGATGAGAAAGTTAAGCAAACCAAGCTTCAAACCTTCAGAATGAAGTTTGAGAGTTTAATGATGAATGAAGAAGAAATTATTGTAGCATATATCCATAGAGTTGATGAAGTAAAAAACATGATTATAGGACTTGGTGAAGATCTCAAAGAGGAAGTAGTTGTTCAGAAGGTTTTGAGATCTCTTCCTATGAGGTTCAATGCCAAGATATAAACCATCGAGGAAATTATCGGCTTGAAATATATGACAATGGACCAGCTACATGGAACCCTCACAACTAGGGAAAATTTTAGGGGCTAATATTAGCAGGTGGGATAATATTCCATGCTTTTTCCAAAAAAAGATTTGCCAATTTCCATTTTTATAAAAATTAATTCGCCCAAATTTTATAGTATAAATTTATTCTGCCTTAAAAATAACCAATATTTTACATTGTATATTATAAAATAATTAGAAATATAAACATTTTTACAAAATTATCATCAAACATTTTAAAAATTGGATATTAGGGACTAGTAAGATTCGCTAAGGTTGTTAAACTTTAAGATAAACTTCCACCCTTAAAATTCTCCCTGATCACAACATATGAGATGGGATTAGGAATAGATAAAATTGAAGCAAAGGAGGTGGCATTTAAAGTGTTCAAGAAGACCAAGGAGCACACAGATCACCAAGAATGTTCCAACTATGACTTTGATTAGGAGATGGTTCATTTTTCTAGAAAATTGAAACTTGGTTTAGGTTACTATAAAGGAAAGCTACCCTTCAAATGCTTTGATTGTGGAAGAGTTTGGAATTTTACTTCTAATTTTCCTTATAAATAAAATCCAAAATAGGATAAGGTTCAAAATCCTAGAGACAAATCTCAAAAATATGAAAATAATAAATCCTTCAAGAAGAAGGGACTCTACTCCAAATAAGACAGTTATGCATCATAAGAAAACAAGAAGGATTATTCTAAAGATGAGACTAATGAGTGCTAAATTGTGGAATTCAAAGTTGACTCCAAATCCAAAAATGACTTAGACCTTCAGAAAGAAGAAGGAGTAGTGGATGACAAAGGGGAGATCATTAATTCTATTAATGAGTTAAATAAGGATAGAAAGAAGAACAAGAAATTAAAATAACAATTGTTGAGATTTGAATAAGTTATGAACAACTCTGATAATGAGGATTTTTTTATCAAAGAGAGAAAATTGAATAATCCATTAAAAGAAAAGACAACCTAGCTCTTCAATTAGAAGAAAGACAAAAGACTTGTGAAAAACTAGAGGATGAGAATAGACTCTTGAAACAAGAGTTGATCAAGAAATAGGAGGAGATGATTTCAGAAACATGTAAACAAGAAATTTTGTCTCTGAATTTCAAGTTCTATAGAAGGAAAATGAAAGGAAGAGGTTCTAAATGATTTGATTTTTGGATTGGAATAAAATTGTCATAGAGGCTAGAAGTGGAAATTGTTTCTTTGAGAAAAACCCTTGAGAGATCCAAAGTTGAGAAGGATTTAGATAGAAATCTTGCTGAAGGAATAGATAAATTAAATAGAATTTTGAGTTGCAAAAGGCCTCAAGGGAACAAGACAATTTTGGGATACTTTGAATCACAAAAGTCTTCTAAAGGAAGTAAATTTTCATGTTTTTAGGATTTGAAGCCCACTAACATTTTGCAATGGTGTTACAAAGTAGAGTCAATGAAGATAAATAAAAACCAAGCTAGAGAAGCACTTAGCATTGGAGAAATAATGTTGACCTCTAAAATACACCTCCATAAAAAAATTTAAATTAGTCAACAAGACAACAAACATACAAACAACCAACTCAATCTCATCAATTTTTAAGTATCAGAAACCCACAATTGTTCTATGGTGTTGGGATAGGGTCCCCTAGAGTCAATTTTGGGGTTGAAAGCCCAAGTTTTTGTATGAAAAGTGTAAAGTATCCATAATTTGTGGTCGCGGAGCACGTAGATGTAAAGTGTCATAAAGGGTTTCTGCCCTTATTTTATGTAAGTTGTGTCATCTTTAGAAGATCCACCTATGGTTCGGGGACCATGGGATTGTATAAAAGGGAGAGTCTTAGAAGCACCTAAGGCAGTAGTTGAAGTTAGATGATGAATGTAATGGGCCATTAGCAAAAAGAGTGAAGAGTCTTAGAATAGAATAAAGGCTCTGCAGCTGTGTGTGCAAAGGCCTAGGGAAGAAGTCTGCGGCTGAGTGTGCGGACTCCTGTAATTGAGTGCACAGGGTAGTTAGAGTCTGTAAGAAGATATGAAGCACTAATAAAGAAGATTACTATGGAAATATTTGTGTTTTAATCTATTTACTTATGTTATCAATAAATGCGGTTATGTTATTCTGAATAATGGTTTCATGATTTAATGTTGTATTGATTCATGAATCTATATGTTTTACATTGTTATCTATACGTAAGTGATAATATATGTTTACGTGAAGAACATATTAATGCATATTGAAGTTATCAGATACTTAAGCTGATATGGGTCAATACGGAAGTAAGAGTACTTATAGAAGCATGTAAGTGGTTGATTCGCCTAGCTAGGGTCCACGAATGATAGTCATAGACCTTCATGAAGGTCTAGAAGCTGATTAAGAGAAGTATATCAATAAGACCTAAAAGACTTATCGATCTACGTGAAGGAAGAGTTTGTTAGGTCCCTATACTACTAGTGTAACCTCGTATTGTTATTAGTACAACCCCCTTATTATATTGTTGTGCCCATGTAGTCCCCATATTGTTATTATTGTGCCCCATAGAAGCCCAATATTGTTATTATTTTTCCCTTACATTATTATTGTTATGTTGGCTCTGATTATATTATGATGCCTTAGACTCCTATATATAGAAAGGAGGTCTTGTCATTTGTATCATCTAATAATTATTCATTTGTGTAAAGTAAAGGAGGTTACCCCCTCGAAGAGGCTGAATTCTAAGGTGTTTATATTTCTTTTCTATCTTTTTGTGAGCTGGTTGCATAACATTTGGTATGAGAGCTTTGGATTCTAGGGTTTCGCTACTCCAAACAAGTCATCGTGGCATTTTTGCTACAACTTTGTTTGTGTGACCTTTCAGAAGTGAAAACAAAAACCCATTTGATATGAAATTGCGTTGAAACTCAAGTCCGAATTTAAGATCTTGTCTCTATATATTTTAGGAGATATAATTTGAGGAAGTTAGGGTTTTTTTAGACTCTCGAATTACATTATAAACAAGTGACTTTGGGCAAATCGTTGTAACTTTCTCTCTGAGAATCAGATTGAAATTTAGTAAGAAGTTACAGAAATAGGATGGATTGTAGTTTTTTTAGTATATTTTTTAGATCCTAAGGTTGAAACAGTGATATGTGGAACTTTGTACATGTGTGCTCTACCGAACTAGTCTATAATCTAGTCATCGTGGGAGATTGGACATAACTCTTCCTTGCAGAATCCAATGTTGATCGGAATTATGGGGTTAGAAAGAGAGCGTAGAGGGACATTATAGGATGCAATTTCAGAACTTGTAGTTCTAAAATTACCGAGTTATAGTCATTTCAAGATCGAGCTCCTAAAATCAAGAAAAGAAGATATGAGGAAGTTTGATGGCGAGCATCCCGTAAATTTGATACTACAGATGGAGCAATATTTTGATCTACATGAAGTGAAATTGTTACAAAAGGTACATATTTCATCTTTATATTTAGAACCAGATCAATTTTTATGGTACAAAGGGCTTTGTTCTCGTAAACCACTTGTTACATGGTCAATTTTCACAGAGGAAATGATAGCACATTATGAGGATACAAAGAGAAACACCTTGTTTAGAAAATTGATAAATCTCAAACAAAAGTGTTCAATGGCAAAGCACATTGAAGACTTTCAAAAATTGAATATAAGGTAAAATGATATTCCATAGAAGTAGAGATTGTTGTCTCCATAGGGAGTTTAAAGGATAACATTCAATATGAGGTTCATCTTTGGGAACTTGATTCATTGGAGAATGCATTTAGGTTGGAAAGAAAAGTGGAAAGCAAAATTATGAAAATAAGGAAGTCTACCCCTCACAACTATAAAGATGGAAGTGATGTTTCTCCTAGCCTTCTAGAACCTACAAGGTTGACACAACATCAATTGCAAGAAAAAGGAGAAAACGGGCTTTGTTACAATTGTGATAACAAATACATTAAAGGTCATAAGTGTGTTGAGAAGAAATTATTTTAAATTGATTGTGAAGAGGAGGAAGAAAAGGATCAAGAAATGTCAAAAGAATAGGATATATACCAGGAACCAAGCCCCTAGAAAGAAGAAATTAATCCGGCCATATCTTGTAAAGCATTGGCAAGAATTACCACTCCTCAAACTCTCAAGATAGAAGGACATATCAAGAAGAAAAAGGTTCAAGACGTGAAATATCACATCGAGAAAGAAGAAATGAATCTGACCATATCTTGTAATGCATTGGCCGGAATTATCACTGCTCAAGCTATCAAGATAGAAGGACATATCAAGAAGAAAAATGTTCAAGAAGTGAAAGATCACATCGAGCATCAAGAAATGAATTCGACCATATATTGTAATGCATTGGAAGAAATTACCACTCCTCAAACTCTCAATATAGAATGACATATCAAGAAGAAAAATGTTCAAGAAGTGAAACATCACATCGAGCATCAAAGAATGAATCTGGCCATATCTTGTAATGCATTGGAAGAAATTACCACTCCTCAAACTCTCAAGATAGGACATATCAAGAAGAAAAAGATTCAAGCAGTGAAAGATCACATCGAGCATCAACAACAAGTTCTCCAACTTTTAAAGGATAATGCCACTTTGGTGAAGAATCGAATGGAACAACAGGCATATCAACATCACAGTGAAAGAAGTTTTGATGTATGCGATTGGTTATTTTTATGGCTACATCTCAAACAAGCTATTTATGAGAAGGAAATGTTGGAAATACTACATAAACTTAAGAAATGGCGACCTTACCTAATGGGAAGACACTTCAAGGTAAAAGTGGATCATGATAGTCTTAAATACCTTTTAGAACAAATATTATCTTTAGAAGAATAGAAAAAATGGGTCACAAATATGTTGGGTTATAACTTTGAAATCATTTACAAAAAAGGGAAACAAAATGTTGTTGCAGATGCACTCTCAAGAAAGGATGAGGATGTGGAAGAATTTTTATATACTATTTCTATTATCCAACTAGATTGGATAAACGAAGCAAAGGATGAATGGAAGAAGGATCAAGAAGTGTGGCCACTCATTCAAAAGTTGCAGAAGGTCCTAGTTCAAACAATATTGCCAGAACTTGACGAGGAAGGAAAAATCATATTGGAACCTAGAGCAGTCAGAAACAAGAACTCGAAAGCTACGAAATCGATCAATTTCAGAGTATCTCATCAAGTGGAAGAACTTGCATGCCGAAGATTCCACAATGGAGGACATGAGTTTTATATATAAGCATCAAGAACTACTCAAGCATTGAGGACAACACTTTTTGAAGGAGAGGGGCATGTTAGGTCTTTATACTTCTAGTGTAACCCCTTATTGTTATTAGTACAACCCCCTTATTATATTCTTGTACCCATGTAGTCCCCATATTGTTATTATTGTGCCCCATAGAAGCCCACTATTGTTATTATTGTGCCCTTACATTATTATTGTTATGTCGGCTCTAATTATATTATGACCTCTTAGACTCCTATATATAGAAAGGAGGTCGTGTCGTTTGTATCATCTAAGAATTATTCATTTGTGTAATATAAAGGAGGTTGCCCCCTCGAAGAGGATTATTTATAAGGTGTTGATCTATCTTTTCTATCTTTTTGTGAGTTGGTTTCATAACAGAGTTAGGGCATAAAAGGACAGCATAACCATCTCTGAATGCAGAAACTTGGTTCTAGCTCCCCCCCATACTGCTTCAGGTGGGAATTCAGTTTGCGCTCTGCGGATTGATGCCAAAAGGGCCAGTAGTGTAGGGATTTGTTTGGTTAAATTAATGCTGAACCTCGTCAGGGCCCACTAAGCCAACAAATGGTTTCATTGGTAGGACCGAGATTTGCATAAAGAGATGTGTGATGTCGCATCACTTGAATCCGACTAAGAAGGAAATTGAAGACTGGTTTGATAGAAATATCCATGAATTCACAGTGCAAGAAAACATAAATCCGTGATCGACAAAAGAATAGTGGTTGGACAAAAACATGTACACGGAGACACACAAAATTTTCTTCTCTTCCTTCCCGGTTGAATTATATGAGTGGATTGCTAAATTGGCAAATGACCAAGGAAGGTGGAGGCTTGACAGTCCGATAGTGTGGACCCTAGAGTTAGTGCGGAGATTGGAAGCCTCAGAAGATAATATCACATGCGTTGTTGATCACTCGCTTGATTGTATCATAGGAGGATTTGTGACAGAGTTTGTGATTGATACTTTAGTCAGTTACAGCGAAGCAGAACACCGCTTCTTCAAGGGACCGTGAGGTAAGTATTTATGGTCATTAAATACTTGGATTAAGATGCTCTTATGTGAAAAGTTGGTTGTGCAGTTACCTTGATGTTTGGAGCTACGCGAAGTGGAAAGATATTCAGGGATAGAGGGAAAACGGGCCCTGAATATAGCCCACTATTTTAACCTCCTCTTAGTGATGATGAGGAAACAACACATGTTTCACTGTGGAGCATTGTTCAGTTAATAAGGCGAGGGTTACCATGTATACCCAATCCACCCACTGCATCTCCTCATTCACCTCCATAGCATACACCTTCGCCCACACCACCACCACCTCCACCACCGTCCAATATGGCGAATGCAATAAAGGTTCCCGTTTTCAAAGGTTCGAGAACTGAGGACTGAGACCCGTTTTGGTTCGTGGTGAAGGCCGTATGGGAAGCTTAGGGTATAACAGATGATCAAATGAAGAAAGCAACATTGGTCACTGCTTTACAGGAACACGTACTGACATGGTACATTAAGTACTTCACTGATAACCCAATGGCTTCATTAGTAGATATTCAGACAACACTGAATAAGGAATTCAGTAGGTCTAAGTCTGAAGCACAATTAATTATGGGATTCAAGGAGATTGTGATGAAGCTTGGTGAGACACCATGGGATCTAGATCAGAGGATGAAGTGCACGATCCACGAAGCTAACATGAATCTTACGAATGGGAAGCATCGAGAATGGTTTATGGCTTCACTCTTGCCTCATTTGAGGATTTCTTTATCGGAGAAAAAGATTGGTACCCAAGCGGAACCCCTCGAGATTACGATGAGATTGCACAAGACACTGATGCAAGATGCTAAACTGGGAGTTTAGTGGATTCACGCATAGTTGCAGAATCTTTTCCTAGAGTTTCAAAGTTTGAAGAAGGATAGAGCAATTCGGACAAAGGTGTGCAAAGAAGTTTAGTGCCTGAAATGCAAAAGTTAGGGGCATGATAAAGATAACTTCCCAGTCTTCACAAATTATGTTGCAGTATGAGTGTTGATGTCTCTAACGTCGGAAGCTCAATCAAGAAAAAGTATAGGGCCAAACCTAAGGTGTGCTATTTGTCAGGTAGCTGGAAAACATGTGACGAATAATTGTCACCTACTACAAAAATTTGTACGTACACCGCAACAACTCTTCTGCAACTTCTGTCAATTGGCGGGTAATGATGAGCGTAACCTCAGTAGCTATGACCTAATGATGGATATAACGCTCGTATATAGAGTGCAGGAAAAAAATCGGCCTCCGGATCAAGATGTTGGGGAAGCGCGAGGAGGATTTCAGGGGCGTGGGTGAGGCTAAGGTGGAGGAGGACCTTGTAGAGGTCGAGGACAGGTGATTTGCTACAACTGTGGGGGACCGGGGCACTATGTGTGAGAATGCACGAACCCGACGTGCCTGTCATGCAGATACTACACTAAGTTTTATCACGCGACAAAATACTACCATGTATTACTAGCTAAGATATGCGAAAAAGGTGCGTAGCCTCAACAACCTACCCAAAATCTAAAGATGATTAGGGATGAACCCCGCGAAGTGGATCCTAATGTGAACATCATGCTACAAAGTGGAATGATGACTGGAGAAGTCAAGGGAAAGCAGCCTGAAGAAGGTGAATGGGTCCCCTAAGCTCCAGAAAAGGAGGTCAGGTTTGATATGAAGAACACGAGGGGAAAATTTATGGAAGCAAAGAAAAGCTTCACTGAGGCTTCTACCTCATTAAGTCTAGATAAGAAGTCTAAAGAAATGGACCCATCTATGCTTACTACATTTTTGGAGACCTGTATGAAGCTACTTCGAGATAGAAAGGCCATAAATGGATTACAGGAGTTGATCAATAAATATGTTGGTAATAATCGTAATGGACCGTGCGTGGTTAGGAAAGTAGGTAAGCATAAGGCAAGAACAGGGCGGGAGATGAGACTCACCATAAAAATAGGAGAATATGAAATGGACGAAGTTATTCTGGATCTAGGGTCCAACGCAAATGTTTTTCCTAAACATACGTGGGAGAGAATGGGGAGACCTGCGCTGCAGTGGTCTCCTATTCAATTGAGGATGGAAAATCAACAAAATATTATCCCCATGGGAAGGTTATAGGGAGTGACAATTGATATCGAGGGCGTGAGCACGTTGGTTGACTTTGAAGTGATAGAAATTGTGGATAACAACAATCCCTACCTTGCACTCCTTGGGATCGACTGGGTTATCGACATGAATGGGGTGATAAATTTAAAGAAGCGAATGATGTCATTTGAGAGAAAATCGTTCCATGTAGTAGTACCATCGAACCCTGCAGAAGGACCGCAATACACTGAACTAGTCTACCATTACAAAAGTGACGATGATTTGGACTAGATTAATAAGATAATGGCGCGAGATCAAGAGTGGGTGAATCCAACAACTGATAGGCGTCTTGCATGGGATTATAAAATCTCATGCACATCAGATTTAGATGAGGAATTGGAACACTGGTAGAATAGATTGGATGAAGTGTCTATGCTACAATGTAATATGATGACCAAATCATTGTGTTACGTATCATCAGAGGTAATAAGTATGCCTTATTATGATGGTTTAATTGATGTTGATAAATTTTTGGATGCATTCGAAAGGGAAGTGTCGGAGAAGCATCGCTCCCAAGCCTTGGACTTGGCGCTATGTGGTACGCCTACAAGATGATGGGGTACGCATAAAGGAAACTTCGATGGATGGTACAAATTTAGAATAATGATGAGGGTGTGGTTTGGTTGCCCAAAGGTATGATTGACAGAGAAATAACATGGAAGAAATGATCCGCACAATCACTTAGCCAAATGGACCGATGCTTATAAAGCAGAACAATAACCGGAGTGGGTGCATCTATTCTGTCACACCTTGGACGTAATACCTATGAATTGGTACTTGGAAACAGAGCTCCGCCATGGCACAGACGAATGGGATTTTTTGAGATAGGGATTCTTGATGAAATTCAGTTTTGAAGATGGATTTCAGCGTATTGATGAAGCGTTGTAGGAGATAAAAGCAGCGATCTTCAGAACACCATAGGATCCCTTGGATTTTATTCAATCAGACTGGACAACCCAGCTATGCCACATGCTGGAATGCTACAATGTGACTACCAAAGTGGAAGATGAGGATGCGAGGAACATTAATATCCCGAAAATAGAGGGTCACCGCGAAGTTGAGCGGCCGCAGATAGAAAATCTAGATATCATTATGCTGCTGAAAATGAGACAAATGAACATAGGGACAGAGGTGGATCTGAAGTTTGCGAAGATAGGGGACTACTGGGATGATGCTATAGTGGATAATATCGCTGAGTTTCTCCGTGAATATTAGGAATTTTTCCCTATGAAGTTCTTAGACATAAAAGGGATAATAGGGGACCTGGGAGTTATGAAAATTATGTTGAAACTGGACGCAAAGCTGATCAAGAAAAGGCCTCACTGCCTTAATCCAAAGTATAAAGAAAGGGTTTGCTTAGATTTGGATAAAATGCTTGCAACATATATTATTGAACTGGTGGAAGAATTTGATTGTGTGAGTCCACTAGTAGTTGACGAAAAGAAGCAGAAGGATGAAATAAGGATATGCATAGATCTTAGGTAGCTGAATAACGCTTGCATGCATGATCCTTTTCTGACTCTGTTCACAGATGAAATGTTGGATAATCAGGGAGGACAAGAAGCATATTCATTGACCAATGGGTTCTCGGGGTACCATCACATCAAAATCGCGTCAGAGGATAGAAGTAAAATGACCTTCGCAACCGAATGGGGATGCTTTCAGTACACTGTAATGCCTTTTGGAGTGAAGAACGCACTGACGATCATTTTGAGTGTGGTCATCGCGACGTTCAAAGACTTCATTCACAAGTTTCTGGAGGTATACTAAGACGATTGGATGGTGTTTGGGCTCATGAATCACCATGTAGTTAGTCTACGCTTGATGTTGGATACATGCCAGAGGTATCATATCATGCTCAATTTGAAGAAATGCTTGTTCTTTGTCCCTTTCATAATTTTGTTGGGACATGTGGTATGCAAACAAGGATTAATGGTGGACCCAACTAAGATAACATTTATAATTATTTTGGAGGCACAAATAAGTGTGAAACCACTATGTGCAACATTGGGGCATACAGGTGTTGATGCCTTGAAAATCGTTGCATCAACATCGGGGAAAACCACTCGGTCCGGACCTTAAAGGCAGCTCCTTTTCTGTTTGGTGTGGTGGCTCCGACTGGATATGATGGGACCAGTTCCCCAATGATTTATAAATCGGATGAATAAGTAATCTATTTTCTAATATCTAATGGAAATGATGAATGATTTATTCTAAAATGCAATAATATAAATAACTAATATATCGTGTGAAGTCTTTCTCTTAGTGCAATTTTTGATGATTCTTATTGACAAGTAGGCATATAGATGACTTTACTTATAAATAAAAATATTCATTCATATGATAATTACTTTGTTCAAGTAGTTGAACAAAGTAATAATTAAAACATTATTGTACTGATCTTTATATATCATTGACACACATTGTATGAAAATAACAACTCTTGAACATTCAATAGTGATAAGTAAAAGAATTGTTGTGAAAGCATATACATAAATAAATAATAGAAAAATGAATAAATGCTGGTTCACATAAAAACATGAAGAAAAAACATAGATAGTAGTACCATATATATTTGAATCTCCTCCGATATGAATCGCATTTAGATCCCGCCTTTCAACTTGGAAATACTTTTACAAGAAGCAATAGTGCATATCACATAAAAGTATTCTTCATTAAAACTTAGAATTCAGGTCCAGTTTTTATAAAAAAATATATATTGGAAACACAATAGTGCAACTTTCGATCCAAGTCTTAATGCAAAATTTGAGGACCCTTTCTAAAAACATGAAAGGGTCTATAAATACTATCTAAACTAACAAACTATGAAATAAAAATTCTATGTGCTGGTATAACCAAATTACAAAAATTGTGACAATCTTCTTAAAATACGCATGCTATAGTCGTTCAGAATGGTTCACTATTTTGGCTGACTATCTCGTGACTTGAGCTAGCAAATGGCGAGCATTGGTTGCAGTTCTAGAGGATGACTCATGCGAATGTAACTTGGCAGTGTATGTGGCATCGGTAATTTCGGGAATCATATAACCGATTGCATCGGTGAGGCATTTCATCACTGTTTGCTGACTATATGGTTTAACAAGGAAGAACCAAAAGATTTCCCACGTTAAAGTTTGAATTCTCACGATCAATCTTTCCCTCTTCTCCAGCTCTTATTTCCATGTTTTTTCTAATGCTTTTACTGATGGAAGTTTCCCTATAGTACATTCTGAAATTAAATTGGATAAATAAAGGGTATCATTAATCAATTCCACCAGATTGTTTGTCACCAATCTGCATCTTGATGTCGCCCTTTCTTCCTTTATCAGTTGAGATTTCCATTCAAGGAATGAGATTTCTTTATGCGATTCTAGAATTTGGGGTAGATTTGCAGCTTTTCCTTCTTTGGTTTCTTGCCAAGAGAGAAGTTCTATTAATCTTTCATTTGCTTGCTCCAACTTTTGTCTCGCATCAACTAACTTATCAATCAGAGATGATGAAATTTCACATAGGGGAAGAGCGAGAGAGATATTATGACATAATAAGCTCAACTAATTAGACATTTCTTTGGTAATTTGCAGAGCTTCCGATATGAATTCTCCAACTTGGGGATATTCTTTAAATCTCTCTATTTGCAGTGACAGTTGAACGATTTGTTCTTCTTTTGATTTTCTCAACTGTTCATTTAATAATCATAGCTTACTCAATGCTTGAGATAGTTCTTGTTACTTCTAAATTGCATGTTGATCAATCCACAATTTTTATTTGAGCAATTTCTCGTTTAATTGGTCCTTTGACTGCCTCTGGGCTGCTAACTGCTGTTCCAACTGCTCTATCTTCTGCTGCTTCTCTTGTACCTGTGTTTCTAGTAAAATGATCGTTTGATCCTTTTCCTTGAGCAAATTGTTGACTTCCGATGCTTTTTCCATAGTAGCTGTTGTGTATGCTCCAGCATACTGAGAAAGTTTAGTAATATCTTCAGAAGGATTGACTTTTTCTCTCCATACCATATTTGTTATCTCCATTTGTGAAGGAAAAAGAGAAGACTGATCAAGTTTTCTCTTTTTCCTTTATCTCTTGATTACAACCCTATGCTTAGGGCTGTAGAAGACATCCAAAGGTGGTATTTCTGCTATATGTAGAACAATTTCATCAGATGGATTCTCAGGAATTATTTCTACATCCTTTTGAGTCATGGGTGAGCCGCTAGTTCCTTCAGTCGGAACTGTATTAGTCGTTTTCTTCTGACCAGTTGTCACTTCAGGTGTGATAAATCCTTGTAGGTTCTCAATATTACTGATAATAGGATTGAATTGCTGCCATTCTTTGAGCAGTTTAGGATCAATATAAATACTTGAATCCATGAGTTTACTATTATTTCCCTGTTCCTGCTCCTGCTCTGGCAATTTTTCTTTTTGAGGAACCTTTTTCACTGCAGGGGTCTTGTCGGCAGCTTTCTGTTCACTTTGACTTGGTGGCTGAACCCTCGGGGTTGTAGCTAATAGGTCTAAAGGCAAAGTTTGCAACCTCTGGTCTCTGATCCTATTGAATTTTTCTAGCCCTTCTTCGTCATACCTAATTCTAGCCAATCCTTTAACCTAAAATAATGATTCAGCTGAAGCAAATAAATCATCGAATTCATCTGCTTCATGATTGAATTTGGCAAGTTTAGCTTGAGAGGTGACGTTATGAGCAACCTTTCTTGGATTATACTGCCTATTCGGAATTGTGGCAAGATTTAGCATTTGAATCTTTTTTGCCTCTTTCTCTGCATGCTTGTAGTCATGTAAGGTGAAAATACCACATCGTAGGGGGAATATAGGCCACATCTGTTTCTTGGAGTCCCTAAGGGTTCTTGACGTCCCTTCGACTATTATCCGATAAGTTAATTCCCGTGATAACAATTTATCGGGAACATATAGGGGAGAACATGGGCTTTAGTAAGATTGCCAAAAAGCCTCACATAGGTGAATTTCTCCTCACCGAATCAACTACCTACTGCTGTCAGGTCAACTGCCGCGTCTTGGGATATCTTGGGGGCCGGCTTATTGAAAATAGAATAATATACAGGTAAAATGAAACCATTGCAAATTCTGTACATGTGATTTTTATAGTGTGCCTTCCATAACTGCTTGTGGTAAATATGAATCAGATTCAGATCTTGGGGAGTCCATTTCCATCCGAGTACTGGGTATTCAGAATTAAAACAAATAATATCCAGAATATATGCACTGTAATAGAAAGGGGGAATGATCTGGGAAGTTGTATATGCATTCCTTTTGTATTCTAATATCTCAGTGGCTAGTCTATCAGACAAAATATTTGCCCAATCCATAACATAACCATTGATTGCAGCTTCCATTAAGGGGACCATCTCTATAGTGAATTTGGTAGAATCATGTAGTCCCCACAGTCTACACATCATAGCTCTAGCATAGCAATAAGGGGAAGCTAATGAGTCAACAGAGTACTTACCTGATGACTCGTGCTTGTGTTTCTCTGGGAAATGCCTCCATTGCTTGATCGGGTCTGACTCCAAGTCGTTTTCCTTTGCAAACGCTTCTAGGAATGCCTTGTTGTAACGCTTCTCAAGTGGTGGAAGATGATACATTTTCCTGAGATATTCAGGCTTGAATGAGCCAAATATCCTCCCGTCAGTTGTGCAAAATGTTCTATCCGTAGTTGGAATTTTTTTAACTACCCATCTTACTACATCAGTGTATGGAAAAATCTTGGCCCACGCTACTATCCTGTGAAGATAAGAACAAGTCAATTCTTTTATAGTTCCCTCTGACTTGTTGGTTGAATCGGCAGTGGCTTCCTCTTCTAATTCTTTGGGATCCTCTGCTTCTACCAGATTATAAATGCTTTCCCAGCTGGTATTTCCTAGACCGAGACATGTTGTATCTGATATTAATCCTTTCTTGCTCGGTCCTGGTTTTTTAGCTGTAGGAGCTGATGTGGACTTCTTTGATTTCTTCCCCATTTTCTCTGGATTTATGAGTTCGAAGGTACTCTGCACAGACAATTGCAAACCGTAATACAGGGATGGTGCTACTGAAAACGAATATGAAAATGAACAGAATTGCGACGGTTGACATACGATAAATGAAATACAGTTAAGGATTACCTCGGGTAAAATCTTTTAAAGGATCTAGCCTTAACTGTAAAGTTTTAATAGCTATTCGAACTGCCAATCGTTGTGAATTAATATCATAAATACCCATCTCGTCAATCGTATAAGTGATTATTTCAAGCGTGCTTCGGATTTCCTCGATCGACGATTAGCGATAAATCACGAATCGCAATCGGGAGTTTCAAAAGGAAAGGCTTAGTGACTTGCAATGAATATCTCAAATTACCGAAAGGTAATATTATAATATAATGCAGCGGGGTATTATGTATGCAAACCGTTTTTCAGCGTATATTTACCTTTTGACATGCGCACCCAATTGATTGATCGCAGTCAGGATTTGGCTTAAGCTTTTATCCTTTTGTCATATGACTTCACTGATTGCCAATTGTGATATCGGATCAAAAGGTTTAATGAGCGCTTTGTATGTGTTCCTTTGGCTTATGACATCTCCGATTGTCAATTGTGATTTCTTTTTCGGATCGGAGGATTGGATTAGGCCGTTACATATGTCCCTTTATTATTGACATCACCAATTGCCGATTGCCTTTTCGGATCGGAGGATTGGATGAAGCTTTGTTTTGTGTATGTCCCTTTGTCATTGCGATATGCGATCTCCCATCGCTTTATCGCAATGTAGAATTGTTCTATAACATTTAAAGGAACACTTTGTTTTTAATCAAAAGGCTTTATAAAATGATTTATTTACATTAGGCCTTTTAATAAAGATTTTTCTTATTATGAGGTTAATATCAGTTTTATTCATCAACTCACAAATCTAACTAAGTTTATTTTAAAAGGGACCCATTTCATATTAAGATTTTGTGTAAAAATTTATTGAAATGGGGGGTTGTTGTACAACACAACAATTGGTGATTCACTGGGAGAAACAATTATCTCTGAGAGAATAATATAATATTTTAACATTCTTAATCTGAAAACCTTAATAGGTAGAGAAAACCTAATAACTAGGTAATCATAAATTCTGAATATAATAAAAACTATTTTTTCTATCTCTTTCTCATCTAAAAATTAAATACATTATAAGTCTTAAGTAAACCTTAATTGGTTGATAATGATAAAACAAGAGACTTGTCCAACTTAGCTTGTATAATGAGTTCTTTTTTCACAGGTAGAGCCACTACTACCAGCAAACGTCCATAGTCTCGGCAGGGTTACCTTTTAACCATTTAATCATTCATTGTTCCATCCATTTCAGAGTATAATTTAAAAGAATGAATCCAAAAGATATGTTTCCACATCTTTTGTATTGCATTTTCTTTTTTCCTTATTTCTTTATTTTGTAAGATAAAAAGTCATTGTCCTGGTTTGGTGGCCAGCTATCGACAATTCCATTCACTGGTTGTAATTTAACTGAACAAGCTGGCTCGTGATGAGACCCCTTGTCTTATAACTATAAGCCATTACCCTGTTTTGGTATGAAATGTTGGTAATGTCAATTGAACTAGTCCCCTATGATCATGGTAAGCAGGCTTGTGATAAGACCTTTTATCTTTTATATCAAATATATTTTAGAATTACACTTTGAGAAATTATAAACTTTGTTAGATGGGATGAATAAATTTCTCACTAAGAGAACATGGATGACAGTTTTGGGAGTTGAAGATGCTAAGATTGGATCAGTATTTGCTTTCTATTTGGATCAGTATTTGCTTTCTAAAACTTAGAATGATTTATAGTATTTTCAAGTCTTGAGAAGATTTTACAAAAATAAGAAGGGTTTTCAGAGTTTAATTATACCTAATTTCCTAGAACTTTTTCTTTTCTTTCAAAGCTTCCATCTATCAAAAGTAAATATTATGACTATTTTATTTTAAAGTAACCTTTTCAAAATAGTAAAGACCAATAGAAGGCTATCTACAACTTTATTTTCTAAGAAAAGAAAATAAACTAATTATTTACATAAATATAGCTGAAAAATTGAATATTTACAAAGTGAGAAGGGGTTACCTCAATTGAAGATTTTTTTCAAAATAATTCCATTGACAGGAAGAGAATCTCTCCTTCCTGATAGATCTTGCAATATGAATGTAGATGGGCCCATCTTCTCGCTGATTTGAAATGGTCTAAGCCACATTTTCTGAAATTTAGTGTGTTTTCCTTTATCCTCGTGGGCCTTTTCCCATTTCAAAACGAGATCACCAACTTGTAAATGTTTTGAGCTAGTTGAAGTTGTATTAAAAGAAGACTTGATAATTTGTTGATGTTTTTCATGTGTCATTTGGGCTTTCTCCCTTTCTTCCTCTCGTTTGAGGATCTGATCATGTCTCAATTGAATAGAAGATGAAGGATTCTCTTCAATAAACTGCACTAAGGCAAGTGATGGAAGTACTAAGTTTGCTAGTATGACAACCTCCTTTCCATACACTAGATTAAATGGAGAAGTGCCTATTGAGGCCTTCTGTGTTATACGGTTTGCCCATAGTGCAAATATCAAAGACTTATGCCAGTTCTTATGATTTTGATCAATAGTTCTCTTAATGATTTTGATAAGATTTTTATTGGTGGATTTTGCTAAACCATTACCCTAAGGGTAGTAGTTTGCAGAATATTTCAATTTGAATCCTCTTTTGATAGCAAATTCAAGTATGGAATTACTAGAGAAATAAGATGCATTGTCAAAAATAAGAGCGTTTGGGACACCAAACCTGGTAATGATGAACTGATCTATAAATTCAATGATTGCCTTAGAGTTTGTTGTCTTCAAAGAAATTGCTTCCACCCACTTAGTAAAGTAATCTGTAGCTGTAAGGATATACCTATGCTATTTGGATGAATGTGGAATAATTTCTCCAATGATATCCAATCCCCATTGTTCAAAGGGTTATTCAATGTTAACTGGTTGCAAAGGAAAGGATGGCTTCCTTTGTCTTCCACTGGTAGTTTGACATGTTCTGCATTTCCTTACATATTCATGAGTGTCTTTAAATAAGGTGGGCCAATAATACCTATCATGAATAATTTTGTGAGCTATTGTATCAGCTCCAAAATGTCCTCCTGCCGGACCATCATGTAGTTCCTGCAAGACCTTTTGCACTTCAGGTTTTTCTAGGCATCTTAACAAAATTGAATCATAACTCCATCTAAATAGTGCATCATCAATAACCATGAAGTTTTTTGCTTTCAGTCTTATGGCACATTTATTTTTATAGGAAATATTAGAAGGATCATATCCATTTTTCAAATAGAATATTAAATCTGCATATTGGGATTCAGGATTAATGGTTCTTATCTCATTGATCTCTTCAATACTGTTTGTACCTTCATGTTCCTGAATATTAGAAGCTCCTGCTAACAACTTGCAAAAACCTTGGCCTTTGACAATATTTTCTGGTTTAATGTCCAATTCATACTCTTGTAATGTCGTGACCCAATTTACCCTTTTTTCTCCTAATTCCCTTTGAACTAGTAACTGCCATACTACTGAAAAGGGACTATAACTTTTGTGTGAGCCTTTAAGAGAAAGGGTCGAAAGTGTTTAATGGCTTTGTATACAGCAAAGGATTACTTTTCAAATTCGGAGTAATTAAGCTCATCATCTTGAAGATTTGAGCTATAAAATGAAATTGGTGCTTCCAAGTTTTGATCATTGATTTGTGTCAGTACTTCTGCATAAGATGAATCAGATGCAAGAGTATATAAAATGAAATAATTTGAAAAATCAGAGGTGTTTAATGCGGGAGCATTTATGATTGCTTGCTTGATTGAATCAAAAGCCTCTCTTTCTATATGTCCCCATTTAAATACTAAGTTTTTCTTGATCATGGTTTGTAATGGTAAACCAATCTGTAAAAAATCTGGAACAAATCTTTTTACAAATTTAATTTGACTTAAAAATGATTGCATTGTTTTTTTATTATGTGGAAATGGAATATCAGAAATCTCTTTGATTATATCTGGATCAATATAAATACTATCTTTTGAAACAATGAATCCCAAGAGTTTACCTTAGTCAAGAGCAAAAAAGGATTTCTTAGGATTGAGTGAAATGCCATACCTTTTACAACGCTCAAAGATTTATTTTAAGTCATATAAATGATTTGATATTTTCTTAGAGAAAATAGTAATGCCATCCAAATAGACAACTACTGATTTATTGAGTAGACCTTTGAATGCTATGTCCATCACTCTTTGAAATGTAACTCCAGCATTGATTAATCTAAGAGGAATTTTTTGATAGGCATAAGTTCCCCACTTAGTTCTAAAAGTAGTCTTAAGTCTGTCATTGGGGTGCACCAAAATTTGGTTATACCCTGAAAAACCATCTAAGAGGGACATTAATTCAGAACTAGCTACTGAATGGAGAGTTTGCTCCATTGTTGGTAGAGGGAAGTTATCCTTTTGACTCGCTTTATTAAGATTTCAGAAATCAATACAAATTCTAATGTCACCATTTTTCTTCTTAACTGGCACCATGTTGGACACCCAATTTGAATGTCTAACAGGAAAAATTATCTTAGCTTTCAAGAGTTTGTTCAACTCAGCTTTTATTTGACTCTCGAGGTTAAGATGAATTTTTCCTAATTTCTGTTGTACTAGTTTTTCTTTAGATATCATCGGAATTGTATGCTGTATGATAGATGTATCATACGCTTTCAAATCCTCATATTTCCAAGCGAAGACATTTTATATCTATGCAATAGTCTGATAAATGCAATTCTTTCTTCTGAAGTAAGTCCTAATCCCAAATTGATGTTTTGTGGATTGTCCTCTGTACTAACGTTTATTAATTCAATTCTCAAAGTAGAACTTTGGAGCTTTGAATTAGTAACCTGTTTAAACCTATATTTTGTAACTTAGTAACCGAAGAACTCACAGTAAAAACCATTTTTCGTCAAAATAGTCCTGATGATGGATCCCTGTTGGGATTTGAAACGTTGACAAAAAATGGTTTTTACTGTGGATTCTCTGGTTACTAAGTTACAAGATATTAACTACAGAGGTCTTAAACCTATATTTGATGTCATAAAGATCTTCCAGTTTGACCAGTGGTTTAGTTATTGAGTTTTCTTCAAGTTTTTCCTTAATTTGAAGATCACGATCACTTTCATCAATAATTTGATCATCATATGACTTATCAGAAGTTAATAAATTTAAAATGTCATCATCATGATTGAATGCTCACCAGTTAATGACATTATCAGGAATCGATGGTTTGAAAATTAACTCTATGAAAAATCTATCAGGACTGTAATCTTCAGATGGAAGGAGCTTAGAAGCAACATTAGCTAGTAAATCTGTTGCTGCATTCTGAGATCTACGAATGGGAGAAATATTAAATTCTAGAAAGTGAGATACCAGATCTTGTACCAAGGATTGATAATGTTTCAGATGACTTGAAAGATAATGTATAGTATTTCTAACTTGTCTTATAAAAATTTCAGAGTCACCAAACACTTTCAAATATTGTACCTTAAGACCGATTGCTTTATAAAGTCCTTGAATCAAGGCTTCATATTCAACAATTTTGTTTGTGCACTCAAATTCTAATATACATGACAACATGGTCTTTTCTCCCTCGGGACTAACTAAAATACATCCTGCTCTTGCACCTTCATTAGATCTAGACCCATCAAAATACAATGACCAAAATAAAGGATTATCTACAGTGTTATTTACAGTTTCCTCAGCAATTTTAACGCACCTTGACGTATCTGTTTGAGAAATTTTTTCAATTTGAGATGTGAAATTATTAACTAAGAAAGGTGATGATTGAGCAGTAAAATTACCAAAGAATGATTCGGATGAGTAGTTACCCAGAATGTTGTTGTTGAATGCCATAGGCTGGTTTTCTTGCTCAAACTCTGTTACAGTATGAGTCATATGCTTCTCCTGATCAATCTTTATTTTATTTGACTTTCCTTTATAGGGCAGCCACATATGAGACCAATCAGTGTAAACGTAACCATGAAGTTTCTCAGACCAGTATCTACTCAAAATCAAACCATAGAACTCAGGAATATCAGCAATTAAAATCTCAATTCTCTGAACCATTCTTGGATCAGCTGATAATCTATGGTAACTAAGTGAATTTCTCCTAACACTTGTACCTTAGTTCTATGTAACTGGATAATATGGATTGCAGACTTTTGGGGTTCGATATTCAGTTTAGAACAAATCAAGGTTGACATTATGTTTAAGGAAGCCCCTGAGTCTATCAAACAAGTGTGCAGATTTCTATTATAAATCTCGTAGGTCAAGAGAAAAGGAGGAGTATGAGAATTTGATCTATCTCTGATTAGAACAACATCAGTAGCTTCTACTCTACTAGGTGGTGGTTTACCTGTCTCATTAGCAACTTTGGATAATACAACATTTGGAAGTGGAGAAGAAGGTACTGCATCTAATTCCTTGAGCAACAATTTTTGTTGATGTTTAAGTTTACTAGGCTCAAACATAGTGATATTCGCCTTTGTTTCCTCCATATCTTCAATAATGTTGTAATCCATAGAGTCTGTAACTACTAATGTTTTAGATGTTGAAGGTGGATTGGAAGCTGATGGCTGATTTTGGATAGGTGTTGCTGTAGAATTCTTTGTGAGAGATTTTTCTTTAGTAGTAGTACCCATGTTCTTTTTCTTCTGAGTTACTTAAACATGTTATGGAGTTCCTTTACTCCTGGTACTTACTGGGAAAACTTTCTATTCATTTTCAGTATCAAAATTGGGCAAAATGAAGTCCCACATCCCATGACATTCTACAGTTACCTCTTCTTCAGTTTCTTCAGATGATAAGATTGTATCTTCTTCTTCATCGTTCTTGGGGTCCGAGTTTGCATTGGATATAGCATTAGGGGAATTTGATTCTGGTTTCTTAAAGTTTCTAAATGGCTTTTTAGTTGAAGTCTCAGCTACTTGTTTCTTGATTTCTATCATTTCATTTGACATAGTCTTTAGAACTCTTTGGAGACCTTCCATATCATATGGATCTTTAGCCATTTTATTCTTTGAATCATCTTTGAAAGAGACTTTTTTATTTTATTTTCTGTCTTCAAGAGCAGCTTTCTTTTCTAAGGCGATGATACGTTTTTCTACAGTAAGTGCCTCTTTCATATTTTCTGCTAGAGTAGGTTTTGCAGCTCTATCTACAAAGATAGCTATGTTTGAAGGTAAAGTTGTTATATACCATTCACTTCTAACTTGTTCACTAGGTTTAGAGGCAGTCAGAATCTTATTTAAGAGTTTATTAATTCGTGCATTAAACTCTTTAATTGGATCTTTAGACTCTTTTCTAAGATTTGAAAGATAATTAATTAACGTTGCTACAGATCTGTCATCACCGTATTTAGTTAAGAACTATTCTTGGAAAATATTCCAACTAGTAATGGATCCTGATGGTAAGGAAAAGTACCAAGACCCAGCTGATCCTTGAAATGTATTAGGGAAAAGTCTAACAACCACATCTTCCTCAGTAACTCCTTTTAAGTTGACTGACAACATAAAGTTGTTTATGTGTTCATATGCCTGTATACCTGCATTTGGATTAAATTTCGGCAATCATTTTTCAGGATGAAATGGCAATGGATGCAAAGGTGCAGGCATTGTAACTACGCCAGGATTATTCCATGGGTTTTGTGCCATTGTCGAGCTACTAATGAATGATAGTGCCGACGAAGTTCTAGATGGTTGGGAAGGAGTAGATATTGAAGTTTGAGGAGGTTGAGAAATAGATGTTGAAGTTCCAGTTTCTTGTTGAACAACAATCTAGATTGGAGGAGTGGATGGTTGACTTTGCACTAGAAAAGATGAAATGGATGATGATGATGAGAAATTTTCATTATCAGACCCTTCAGTTGTCTTCATTGCCCATTTCCTTTTAGGAAAAGGTAACTCAGTAGGTTCAATAACAAGCTTTTCACTTTGAAGTCTGGTGAGGGGGTGAGAAGGAATGAATTGCAAAGTCACACTGCCTTGAGATAACTAGGATTTTTGTGGTGATATTGAGAATCCTTGAAGTTTGTGGATGAGAGACTGTACTTCGGGAGATTCTGGAGTTAATTTATTTGAGATATTTTGGGGTTAAGCAGTGGTAGTTGTCTCCTCTACTTCTCGCTTGAAAATTGGAGTTCTAGCATGCGAGGGAGAAGTCGGAGGTGAGGTGGAGGGAGATTTACTCTCAGAATGGATTGTAGATTTAGGTTTTCTCGCCATTCATAGTTCATGCCCTCCTTCTAGCGCCAAAAACGTTGATGCCTCAAAAATCGCTGCATCAACATCGGGGAAAACCACCCGGTCTGGACCTTAAAGGAAGCTCCTTTTCCGTTTAGTGTGGTGGCTCCGATTGGATATGATGGGACCAGTTTCCCAACGATTTATGAATGGGATGGATAAGTGATCGATTTTCTAATATCTAATGGAAATGATGAATGATTTATTCTAAAATGCAATAATATAAATAACTAATCTATCCCGAGAAGTCTTTCTCTTAGTACAATTTTTGATGATTCTTATTGACAAGTAGGCATATAAATGACTCTACTTATAAACAAAAATATTCATTCATATGATAATTAATTTGTTCAAGTAGTTGAACAAAGTAATAATTAAAACATTATTGCACTGATCTTTATATATCATTGACACACATATGTATGAAAAATAACAACTCTTAAACATTCAATAGTGATAAGTAAAAGAATTGCTGTGAAAGCATATACATACATCAATAATAGCAAAATGAATAAATGCTAGTTCACATAAAATAATGAAGCAAAAACATAGATAGTAGTACCATATGTATTTGAATCTCCTCCGATATGAATCGCATTCAGATCCCGCCTTTCAACTTGGAAATACTTTTACAAGAAGCAATAGTGCATATCACATAAAAGTATTCTTCATTAAAACTCAGAATTCAGGTCCAGTTTTTATAAAAAAATATATATCGGAAGCACAATAGTGCAACTTCTGATCCAAGTCTTAATACAAAATTTGAGGACCCTTTCTAAAAACATAAAAGGTTCTATAAATACTATCTAAACTAACAAACTATGAAATAAAAATGTTATGTGCTGGTATAACCAAATTACAAAAATTGTGACAATCTTCTTAAAATAGGCATGTTGTAGTCAGTCAGAATGGTTCACTGTGTTGGCTTACTATCTCGTGACTTGAGTTGGAAAATGGAAAGCATTGGTTGTAGTTCTGGAGGATGACTCATGCGTGAATGTAACTTGGCAATGTATGTGGCATCAGTAATTTCGGGAATCATATAACTGATTGCATCGGTGAGGCATTTCATCGTTGTTCCCTGACTATATGGTTTAACAAGGAAGAACCAAAAAGTTTCCCATGTTAAAGTTTGAATTCCCGCGATCAATCTTTCCCTCTTCTCTGGCTCTTGTTTCCATGTTTGTTCTAATGCTTTTACCGATGGAAGTTTCCCTGGAGTACATTCTGTAATTAAATTGGATAAATAAAGAGTATCATTAATCAATTACACCAGATTGCTTGTTGCCAATCTGCATCTAGATGTCGCCCTTTCTGCCTTCATTAGTTGAGATTGCCATTCAAAGAATAAGATTTTTTTATGCGATTCTAGAATTTCGGATAGATTTGCAGCTTTTCCTTCTTTGGTTTCTTTCTAAGAGAGAAGTTCTGTTAATCTTTCATCTGCTTGCTCCAATTTCTGTCTTGCATGAACTGACTTATCAATCATAGATGACGAAATTTCACATAGGGGAAGAGCGAGAGAGATATTATGACATAATAAGCTCAACTGATTAGACAATGCTTTGGTAATTTGGAGAGCTTCCGATCTGAATTCTCCAACTTGGGGATATTCTTTAAATCTCTCTATTTGCAGTGCTAGTTGAGCAATCTATTCTTCTTTTGATTTTCCCAATTATTCATTTAATAATCGCAGCTTTCTCAATGCTTGAGATAGTTCCTGTTGCTTCTGAATTGCATGTTGATCAATCCTCTATTTTTCTTTGAGCAATTGCTCATTTAAATTGTCATTTGACTGCCTCTGCGCTGCTAACTGATGTTCCAACTGCTCTATCTTTGGTTGCTTCTCTTGTACTTGTGTTTCTAGCAAAATGATTATTTGATCCTTTTCCTTGAGCAAATTGCTGACTTCCGATGCTTTGTCCATAGTAGTTGTTATGTATGCTCCAGCATACTGAGAAAGTTTAGAAAGATCTTCAGAAGGATTGACTTATTCTCTCCATACCACATTTGTTATCTCCATTTGTGAAGGAAAAAGAGAAGATTGATCAAGTTTTCTCTTTTTCTTTTGTCTCTTGATTACAACCCTATGCTTAGGGCTATAGAAGACATCCAAAGATGGTATTTATTCTATATGTAGAACAATTTCATTGGTTGGATTCTCGGGAATTATTTCTACATCCTTTTGAGTCATGGGTGGGCCGCTAGTTCTTTTAGTCGGAACTGTATTAGTAGTTTTCTTCTGACCCGTTGTCACCTCAGGTGTGCTAAATTCTTGTAGGCTCTCAATATTACTGATAATAGAATTGAATTGTTTCCATTATTTGAGAAATTTAGGATCACTATAAATACTTGAATCCATGAGTTCACTACTCTTTCCTTGTTCCTGCTCTTGCTCTGGCAATTTTTCTTTTTCAGGGACCTTTTCCACTGCAAGAGTCTTGTTGGCAGCTTTCTGTTCACTTTGACCTGGTGGCTGAACCGTCGGGGTTGTAGCTAATAGGTCCAAAGGCAGAGTTTGCAACCTCTGGTCTCTGAGCCTATTGAATGTTTCTAGCCCTTCTTCTTCATACCTGATTCTGGCCAATCCTTTAACCTGAAATAATGATTCAGCTGAAGCAAATAAATCATCGAAGTCATCTGCTTCATGATCGAATTTGGCAAGTTTAGCTTGAGAGGTGACGTTATGAGCAACCTTTCTTGGATCATATTGCCTGTTCAGAATTGTGGCAAGATTCAACATTTGAATCTTTTCTGCCTCTTTCTCTGCATGCTTGTAGTCATGTAAGGTGAAAATGCCACATCGTAGGGGGAATATAGGCCACATCTGTTTCTTGGAGTCCCTAAGGGTTCTTGATGTCCCTTCGACTGTTATCTAATAAGCTAATTCCCATGCTAACAATTTATCGGGAACATATAGGGGGAGAACATGGGGTTTAGTGAGACTACCAAAAAGCCTCACATAGGTGAATTTCTCCTCACCGAACCAACTACCTACTGCTGTCAGGTCAACTATCACGTCCTGGGATATCCTAGGGGTCGGCTTATTGAAAATAGAATAATATATAGGTAAAATGAAACCATTTCAAATTCTATACACGTGATTTTTATAGTGTGCCTTCCATAACTGCTTGTGGTAAATATGAATCAAATTTGGATCTTGAGGAGTCCATTTCCATCTGAGTACTGGGTATTCAGAGTTAAAACAAATAATATTCAAAATATATGCAGTTTAATAGGAAGGGGGAATGATCCAGCCAGTTGTAGATGCATTCCTTCTGTATTCTAATATCTCAGTGGCTAGTCTATCAGACAAAATATTTGCCTAATCCATAACATAACCATTGATTGCAACTTCCATTATGGGGACCATCTCTATAGTGAATAGGGAAGCCAATGAGTCAACAGAGTACTTACCCGATGAATCATGCCTGTGTTTCTTTGGGAAATGCCTCCATTGCTTGATCGGGTTCGACTCCAAGTCATTTTCCTTTGCAAACGCTTCTAAGAATGCCTTGTTGTATCACTTCTTTGGTGGTGGAAGATGATACATTTGCTTGAGATCTTTAGTCTTGAATGAGCCAAATATCCTCCCATCAGCTGTGCAAAATGTTCTATCCGTAGTTGGAATTTTTTGAACTACCCATCTTACTACATCAGTGTATGGCAGAATCTTGGCCCACGCTGCTATCCTGTGAAGATAAGAACAAGCCAATTCTTTTAGAGTTCCCTCTAACTTGTTGGTTGAATCGGTAGTGGCTTCCTCTTCTAATTCTTCGGGCTCCTCTACTTCTATCAAATTATAAATGCTTTCCCAGCTGGTATTTCCTAGAGCGAGACATGTTGTATCTGATATTAATCCTTTCTTGCTCGGTCCTGGTTCTTTAGCTGTAGGAGCTGCTGTGGAATTCTTTGATTTCTTCCCCATTTTCTCTGGATTTATGAGTTCAGAGGTACTCTGCACAGACAATTGCAAACCGTATAATAGGGATGGTGCTGCTGAAAGCGAATATGAAAATGAACAAAATTGCGTTGATTGACATACGATAAATGAAATACAGTTAAGGATTACCTCGGGTAAAATCTTTTAAAGGATCTAGACTTAACTGTAAAATTTTAATAGCCATTCGAACTGCCAATCATGGTGAATTAATATCGTAAATACCCATCTCATCAATCGTATAAGTGATTATTTCAAGCATGCTTCGGATTTCCTCGATCGACGATCAATGATAAATCACAAATCGCAATTGGGAGTTTCAAAGGGAGAGGCTTAGTGACTTGCAATGAATATCTCCGATTGCCGAAAGATAATATTATAATATAATGGAGCGGGGTATTATGTATGCAAACCATTTTTCAGCGTATATTTACCTTTTGAGATGCGCGCCAAATTGATTGATCACAATCAAGATTTGGCTTAAGCTTTTATCATTTTGTCATATGACTTCGCTGATTGGAAATTGCGATGTCGGATTGGAAGGTTTAATGAGGGCTTTGTATGTGTTCCTTTGGCTTATGACATCTCCGATTTCCGATTGCGATTTCTTTTTTGGATCAGAGGATTGGATTAGGCCGTTACATATATCCTTTTGTTATTGACATCGTCGATTGCCGATTGCCTTTTCGAATTAGAGGATTGGATGAAGCTTTGTCTTGTGTGTGTCCCTTTGTCATTGCGATATGCGATCTCCGATCGCTTTATCGCAATGTAAAATTGTTTTATAATATTTAAAGGAACACTTTGTTTTTAATCAAAAGGCTTTATAAAATGATTTATTTACACTGGGCCTTTTAATAAAGATTTTTCTTATTATGAGGTTAATATCAGTTTTATTCATCAACTCACCAATCTAACTAAGTTTATTTAAAAAGGGAGCCATTTCATATTAAAATTTTGTGTAATTTTTTTATAGAAATGGGGGGTTGTTGTATAGCACAACAACAGGATACTGTCAAAAGTTCATCAAGAGTTATGCCCATATTACCGCACTGATGGAGAAGTTGCTAAAGAAGGATGCTACATTCTATTGGAATGAGGAATGTCAGTGGAGCCTAGATGTGTTAAAGGAAAAGATGGTCACTGCGCCGATCCTAGTCTTCCCGGATTGGAAGAAGGAATTTCATGTGCATGTGGACGCGTCATGTATTGCGCTTGGAGCAGTACTGACATAGGATGGTGAGGGAGAGTTGGATCATACAATAGAATTTTCAAGTAGGAAGTTGTCTAAAGCTGAGAAGAACTATTCAACGACAGAGCGCGAAGGTTTGGCTATGGTGTACGCGCTCCAAAAGTTTAGACATTACTTTCTAGGCGGACACTTTAAGATGTATACAGACCATTCTGCATTAAAGTACCTGGTTACCAAGCCTATGTTGGGGGAGGGAAGATATGCAGATGGCTACTACTATTTCAGGAATATGATTTCAAAGTCATTGTGAATCCAGGACGATTGAACGCAGGACTAGATCATCTGTTGCACATTGAAATAGGAGAGGAGCCTACTAATTTGGAGGAAGGAGAGGTTAATGCACAGTTCTTTGCGGTGCGTGTAGCTGACAATTACTTTGCAGATATCATACACTTCCTGATGATGGGAACGGCCCCAAAAGGGTATACTAGTCATCAAAAGGAGTTGGTGGTGCGTGCGTCATACTTTTCTGTCATTGCGGGATACTTATATAAAATGGTCTCGGATGAAATTTTGCGACGTTATGTGCTTGAGTTTGAAAGGAACAATATCCTCATTGAAGCTCATGGTGGAGCTGTGGAAGGACATTATTAGGAAAAACAACAATGCAGAAGGTTTTACGCATCGGGTTGTGGTGGCCGATGCTGCATAAGGATTCCAAGGCTTATTGTAAGGCATGTGATGCATGTTAGAGGATGGGCAGGCCATCACGGAGGGATCAACTACCTTTGAATCCACAAGTGTCATTACAACGATTCGAGAAATGGGCAATTGATTTTGTAGGCCTGATTTGGCCTCCAAGAAAGAAGACGGGTGCATGTTATATCATCACCGTAATGGACTATTTGACCAGATGAGCGAAGGCGTAGCTTGTAAAGGATTGTATAGGGGAAATAGCAGCAAAGTTCCTCTTTGAATATGTGTTGACTAGGTTTGGTTGCCCGAAAATTTTGGTGAGTGATCGTGGTACACATTTCCTTAATGAAATGATCAGCGCGCTGACGGAGGAATTCCAAGTTTATCATCAAAAGAGCATGCCATATCACCCGCAAGCTAATGGGACAGTCCAAGCATTTAATAAGATATTGGAGAATGCACTAACAAAGGTTTGCAATGTACAAATGAATGATTGGGTTGTGCGCATACCCACGGTACTATGGGCTTACATAACTACTTGTAAGAAATTGATTGGATAGACACCCTTCAGGTTGGTCTATGGCATAGAAGCTATGATGCCAATGGAGTACATTGTACCTAGTCTATGCATAGTGCATTCATGGGAATGGCAGATCACGGAGCCCTGGAAGAGAGGCTCATGCAGCTGACAGAGATTGAAGAAGATAAATTTTTGGCTGGATTCCATCAACAAGTTCAGAAGGAGCACAAAACGGCATGGCACATCATCACATCAAACTGTGCACCTTCAAGGTAAATGATTTGGTTTTATTTTATGACAACAAGTTTGATAAATTTCTAGGAACATTTCAGATGCGTTGGCTGGGGTCATATATCATCAAAGAGATTACTGATGGTGGAGTAGTTCAACTGGTGAAATTGAATGGATCCATTTCTCGGAAAGGTAAATGGTAGTTGATTGAAGCCATACACCGGGGACCCAGCCATATGACTATATGATGGAAGCACAGTCTTAGCGCTCGAGGTAGCTGAAAGGAGGCACAGGACTATAAACTACACTGCCTTGGTTGTAGAGCTGCATGACTGGGCAACTACGCGAGATGGAAGAATGTCACAACATCAACAAAAGTGTAATGGGAGCTACGCTATAGAAGGAGATACCACGCAGGGCAGCCAGAAAGTGACCATTATGGTCACTGTTCATGATTTGGTAGTGATAAAACAGCTAAGAGGAGTAGGGGGGCGGCATTTAAGGCTGAAATTAAGAGCGATATCTTTGAAAATCTGTCGGCAATCTAGCATTTATTAGCGGATTTTGGGGGGAACAGTCGGATTTGAATTCAATTTTTTCTATGATCCAGGTGGATGTTGGTGGCCACCCACCTATCCCACTTGGACCCCCATAACTATCTCTTTTAGTTTTTCAGTTTCCTTAATTGTAACACAATTTACTATTTTTAGCAATTTTTTGGGTCCTGAACTTCCAGAGCCGTTTTGAGGCCCTAAATGACATTTTTGGGGAAACTTGGGACCAAGATGGGTCCATGGACTAATGTTTCTCTTCCCAAAGTTTTATTCCTTGTATACATCTTTCTAATGAGCTATGGTGCACGCCAAACATAGATCATATGACAAAGTTATGACCTCGGGAAGTTGATGTACCAATTTACCCAAATAGGGCCCATAGTTTGGCGCTTCATCTCCTAGGGTTAGGTTTTTGGATGTTTATGGCTTTCCATTGTTACTCAATAATAAATAGGCCTTCGAGCCTCATTGTAACACAGTTCAAAGGCATGTAGCTCCCACATCTCTTCTCATAGATAAGCTACCATCATCCTAGCTGGTTTATTTCCATTTCTGTTTGTAAGCATATTTTAGTATTTTACATTAATGAAATGAAGTATTATTTCTGCTACATCTCTTTAGTTATGGTTATATCTATAATTTGTTGCGTTCCTGTTTAAATCTAGATTAGCCTATAAATTAAAAATGGTTGTCCAATGAAAAACACTTTGCATGTTGAGAGCTTCTGTGTCGTTTTATCGATTGTGCATGAATCCTGCAGTTTTTGAGGATTTGGTGGCCAGTTTAGTGTTTGACAAGTTTCCTAAGGAAACCCAGGAGCTCCTGAATAGCCTCATGTCGATGCCCATAGAAATTGCAAGTGATGGAGGATCTATGGCCTTTGAGGGAGCTGCCCCTGAGGTCGTAAGTGTGGAGATGCCCACCGCGGTGCCAAAATCACCGAGGTCACCTAGGATGAAGCCTACGCCAGCAAGAGAGGCTTTCGATATGAAGAAGGACAAACATACACCAACACAGCTGGTGCGCGAGTCACCAAGGAAGCACCAGAAGAAAAAGAGGTCCACTGCACAGGGGAAAGGCAAGGTGGTGTTGTGGTAAAACACAACCCCCCCATTTTTTACTTGTTCACCTCAAATAATGGGGACCCTTTCTATAAAAAATTTGGCTAAACGCCTTTTAGGATTTTTATTAAGTTAATTACCCCACGATTTTGTTAATTTTTTTATTTTCTTTAGATTCTTGTTTTGATTGCTTTGTTAAAATCGATTTTTTATAAGCTTCCCATTGATGCTTGTTTCGCCTCATTTGGTCAACTGGTTTGTGAATGGCACTCCTTTGAAGTCTAATCATTTATGTCGCCTAGGTTAAAAATGCATAAAATGTACAATATTCCATTTTTGTAATTAAATTAGTTCAATAATGCATTTATTTTAAATATTAACCCCTAGTTAGTTATCACTAACATTTTTCATTTTTTTACTTATACAGCCAAATCATGAAGCATCAGGATTTCAGTAATTTACTCCATTTTTCAAATAGATTACTAATCTCGAAAACCCAGAATGTCAAAGTGGCCGTAGCTTAGATAAGCAAAATACGCTTTAGGTAATTTTATAACTAAACTAATCTTTATTAAAATAAAACCAAAATAAAACAATATATAAAATAAAACAAAAAATAAATAATAAAAAATATATAACACGATCGTGTCCATCGCAAATTGCACTTCGCAAAATTCATAACGAATCAAGTTTTCAAAACCCCAACGGAGTCCCTTCATGCAATGCGATGAAAGTTCATTACCAGATCACAAAAAAAAAAACTTATAAGAAGAAAACACTTCTCGCAAAGTCTTATCGCAAATTTAAAACAAAAAGAAACCTTAACATTTTCACAAAGAAAAATGCGATGAGCAATAAACGATTTGGTTTTATACGGCGTATTAAAAAACTTTAATGTAAATTTTTGAGCTCCCGTGGCCTCATGCTCACTTCATCGCATAATTTCTCGCATCACATCTTTAATAAAAGGGCATTCCAAAACAAAATGCGATCAATCATTTTTTGCGATATGCGATGGCTAAGAAGGACTTTAAGTGCTTGCCTTAGTTTTCATAACACTAACCTTTATGTTTAAATAAACACTCATACGTGAGTGAAATAATAAATGAGGAAGGATTCATTCTAATGGTCTGTATAACATGTACTTTGTGTTGATTCTAATGGTTTGTTTATATCATAGCTTGATTCTAATGGTTTGTTAAAATATTATATTTACATTATAATATTATTATATTATGATTATAATTTATATTATAATTTTGAGCTCCTTTGTATTTATTCTACCTATCTACTTATCTGCCAAGATTAAACTGTTTGGTGAGATATTTATTCTCTATTTCTACAACATGAAATTGAAAATGAATTAGTCAAATTTAAACAGTTTGACTATTCATGAATTGTGGCATAAGTGACAAGCTGCACACAATTATTTATTACACAAAATGAAAAAGTAGTGGCATTTGAACTTGCACACTTTCCTGGTCTATTTTTGTTTGGGGTTCATTTTCTCTCATTTTTCTCTCATTTTTATTCTTTTTACCCTTTGATTTTTCATTTAGGGTATATGCTCTTTACATTTTTTAAATTTTTTCATTTTTTGAAAATATGGAAAACCTTTGCAACAAGAAAACGTATAAAAATATTACATAGCTCATCAAGTAAATCATGACATATGACACCTATTGGAATAGGGGCCTAACAGTGGCTCCACTTGAGGATGGCTTTCCCTGGTGGAAAGTCAAGAACAATAGATAAGATGGCCTCTGAATGAATTTGACTGTATTTTGCAATCTTCTTTGTCATGTTGCTTTATTATATGTATGACAGTGGTACTTTTGAAGCTTAGGGCCTTCTCTTCGAGCTTCAACCTCAAAAATCATTGTCCAATCAAACTGTGACATTACAAAGGATATAGTATGTACATGTTAATCATCATGAAAATCCTAATAAGTAGGATCAAAGTAATGTTTTAACATTTGACCATTGACTAGTCCTTCTTCTGCTTTTGTGCCATCCAAGTTTTTTAGAAAATATGTGTTGTTTCCTTGTAGGGCATGGACAATGTAAGGTCCTTTCCATAGGAAGTCAAACTTTCCATGTTTCCCCTTGTCTTCTCTTCTGGAATCCCATCTTAGCACTTTGTCTCCAAGGTGAAAGTCTTCTGCTTTGGTTCTTTTGTCAAATATCTTCTTGAGCTTTTCCTGCCATATTTGAGATCTTTGATACACTTCCTCTCTAGTCTGCTGTAAATTGATGGTCTGATTTATCCTCCTTTGGATATCATTAGGTTCCATTTGAGCTTTTTGAAGTAATGTCATAATAGGAACCCCTAATGCTGAAGGAAATATAGCCTCCATACCATACACTAACTCATAGGGACTAGTACCAAAGGATTTGTTGGTTGTCAATCTATCTGCCCATAGTGCATTTATTAGTTTCTTAGGCCAAGTATTTTTATTTTCTTCCAACAATTTCCTAATGATATTAATGAGGCTTTTGTTGGAAGACTCAGATAAACCATTCCCTTGTGGGTAATAGGCTGTGGAATGGTCTAGGGTAATGTGGTACTTGTTGTAAAACCTGATCATCTTTCTTGGTTTAAAAGCTGTAGCATTATCAGTTATGAGTTTAGTAGGGCAGCCAAATCTAGACAATATGTTGGTTTCTAGGAAACCTATAATTATGGTGTCATTGGCCTGTTTGGAGGGGATAGCTTCTATCCATTTGGTAAAATAATCAGTGGCATTGAGAATCCATTTATGCTAGCTAGAGGAGGGAGGATGGATTTCTCCAATGAAGTCAAGACCCCATTGTTGAAATGGTTTTTCAGTAGAGATTGGTTTCAGGGATAAAGGTAATAGTTTTCTCTTGCCCTAAAAAATTTGGCATTTATGGCATGAAGTAGCAAATTTCTTTACATTAGCAAACAAGGTTGGCTAGTAGAAACCAACCCTTAATATCTTATATGTAGTTGATATCTAGTAGAGGTGTCCACCATAGTCACCTGCATGAAACTCTTGAAGAGCCTTGTCAACTTCATTTTTTAACAAACAATTTAATAAGATACCTTCATGATTCTTCCAAAAAAGAGCATTATCTAAAATACAAAACTTTAAAGCTTTCATCTTCAAAAACCTATTTTTTGTTCTGGATAACCCTAGAGGAGCTTGCAGGTTTTGTAACACATAGATTATATCAGCATACCAAGGTGAATCTAAAAAGGCCTGGCTGATTTGTGGAGTCACCATCTCCTGTTCATCATCTAGTTTATTTATGTCTAGGGCTTGACAATTTGTTTCTGCCATGAGTTTAGCCAACCCATGTCCTTTTATCAGTTTTGTAGGTTTTATTTCAATATCATATTCTAATATGGTAGCAATCCGTTTGCCCCTTTTGCCTTCAATTCCATCCTGAGTCAGGATTTCCTTGACAACAACATTTGGCACATAGGCTATCACATGAGAATATAATATATAAAATCTAAAGTCCTTAATTTCTTTAACAAGTGCAAATGCTTGTTTTTCTATGATCTTGTTTTTTAGTGATGCATCTTTTAGTACTTTATTAAAAAAGGCTATTGATTTTCACATCCCTGGTTATCTTTTTGTAGTAAAACAACTGCTATTGTGTGCTCTGAAGCAAAAGAAAAACTTATGAAATCTCTGCCAAATTGGGGACTTGTGAGGACTGGTGTTCTGGTTAAAGCCACTTTAATTTCTTCAAATGCGTGTCTGGCTTCAACTATCCATTTTATACTTGAATCCTTATTTAACATGTTATTAAGTAATCTAATTAGTTCTACTAAATTAGATATGAATCTTCTCAATAAGTTTATCTTTCCTAAAAAAGCTTGAAGTTATTTTATACTTCTAGGATGACGTATATGTAAAATTGCTTCAATTCTGGCAGGATCGATTCAAATGCCATCTTTTGAAATGATCTGACCTAAGAGCTTTCCTTCTTCCAGGCCAAATAGGGACTTTTTAGGACTCCAAGAGATACCATATTTTCTACATTTGAGAAACACTTGTCTGAGATGATCCAAATGCCACTGATCTGATTTAAAAAAACGGTTAGGTCATACAGATATATGACAAGAAAATCATGAATTTTTTTAGCAAATGCAATATCCATTTCTCTCTGGAAAGTAGCTCCTGCATTTTTAAGTCCAAATGGCATTTTGATATACATAAATGTACCCCATGGTGTGGTAAAGGAAGTTTTTTCTTGATCATCAGGGTGAACTAGAATCTGGTTATACCCTGAAAATCCATCTAACAAAGAAATTCTTGAAGAACCTACTACCCTTTGCAAAATATGGTCCATCTTGGGTAAAGGGTAATTATCCTTTAGAGAAACCTTGTTCACATTTCTCAGATCTACACATAATCTGATTTCACTAGTTTTCTTCCTAGTAGGTACTAAATTTGATACCCACTCTGAAAATCTTATAGGTGCAATTATCCCTGCCTCATACATACGTTTAATTTCTTTTTCAATCAATGGTAGCAGCACAGGGTTGATTCTTCTGAGTTTTTGTTTGAATGGTTTCTGGTCTTCCTTCAAAGGTATTGTATGCTGAATTATTGAGGTATCATATGATTTCAAATCCTCATAACTCTAGGCAAAAACATCCTGGAATTCTCTCATGAGTTCAACATATTTTAACTTTTGGTCAGGAGGCAAAGATTTTGATAGTTTGATCATTTTTGGATTTTCTTCTGTCCCTAAGTTATATTCTTCAATGTCTGCCTTCAATGGTTCCATCTTTGGTTTCTTAGGAATGTCATTGGAATCAAAGAGGTCCTCTAGAGGGGTTAGTCCCTTAGGCAGATGATTATCTTTCAGATCAATTACCTTTGTTTCTTCTTCATTTATCTCATCAAGGTCCATCTGTTTGAGATCTTGCACTTCTTTTTCAGTAAATTTTGTGGGATGTAGCATTTGAATTGCATTTTGTTCTGAAATGTCTATTTCTACCTCATCTATTTCTTTAAAGTTTGTGACTGTATCAACATCTAGCTGATTGTGAGAAAATTCTTGCTCTAAAGTTAAAAATTTATTTATCTGTTCATCACTTTCGAAAGCTTGCCAGTTTTTCAGATTGTTAGGGATGACTGGCCTATGCCTAATTTCAGCTGTAAACTAATGATTAGGTTCGAATGGTAATTTACAGGTGCTGGCAAACATGGCCAAACTGTGAGCATGTAAGTTGTGTTTCCTAGGTACTACAACAAGCTTAGTTTCCAAAAAAGTATTAAGAATCTCTATAACTGTTCCTCTATAGTACCCTAATCGAGGATCTCTAGTCAAATACTTCCCATTGATCTATTTTATGATTAACTCTGAATCCCCTATTATAGATACCCTAATTGCTCCTAATCTTTTTACAAGTTTAAGTCCTAGCAAAAGAGCTTCATACTCTGCCATATTATTGGTGCATTTAAAGTTTAACCTGTAGGCATGACCTTCAACATGGTCATTTTCTATGTTATGCACCCAAATTCCTGCCCCCGCCCCTAATTTGTTGACTAAGCCATCAAATTCTAGATGCCAAAGTATTTCATGTACATAATCAGTGTCAGGGGTGGTTGGAATTTGTTTAGCAGGGGGATTTAGTGTTTTATTTTCATTTTATTTTTCTTTGTTGTCTGAATCATCATTGGTATCTGAAATCTCCTGAAATTGAAGAGTTGATTTTCCATTTTCAATTTCTTTTGGTTCTGGTGCTAAAACTTGTTCATTGTTGGTAGGATTGATTTCGACATTGTACAAAATAAATGAATCCATATCAGAGTGTACTGAGTAGATAGGGAAGTTTTGTGGTCTTTCCTGACTACTTACTACATATTTCATTAATGTCTCTCTCTATAGCTTCTTAGGTTGACCGAAAACAGAGATAGTAGCATAAGACATGTCCAATTGAAGCGATCCTTGGAGCTTAGCACCCCAGGAACTGGATAACAGCATTCCATATTTTGGAGGTATGTCTGCTACTACTATATCCATTAAGAATGTTTTGGCAGGGTATTGGACTAAAAAAACACACAAGTCTTTTATTAATCCTAAGCATCTCACTTGACTTGAATCAAAAGAAAAGAGATCTTTATAAGGCCTAGTAATATCAAGATCTAATTTCTCCATTACTGACTTGGGCATTAGGTTGTGAGATGCCCCAGAATCAAACATAGCATTGTGAAGGATTTTATCATGAATATTCAAGCTCACATAAAAGGGAGGGACACTTCCTTCTAAATGTTTACCATTTACTTCAGGTCCAAAGATTAGTTTTGGTTGATCATCAAAAACATTAACAAAATCTTCAGTTCCAGTGATGTTCAATGATCTGTTGATTTGATTTTGGTAGGCATCATGTTTTGCTAATTCTGACAATGGAACAACAATCTTTAACTTGCCTACTTCAGTTTCCAAATTGAAAGGTTTTTCTATTTGGGCTTTGGTGTTTCGAACAGTGGGATTCTCTTTGCTTTCTATATTTTCTGTGTTTTTCTCCTTTTCAGGAGTAGGGTTATGATTAGCTGTTTCTTCTAAATCAACTTTTGGGGGTTCTTCTACATTTCCTTTGGGAGGAGGAGTGGAAGAATGTCTGTTATTTTGTTGACTATCAGAAACATCTTCAATTATAGGGTTAGATGGATTATTATTTGATCTAGACAAAATTTGTACATGTGGAGGGACTGTTTTACCTTTGGTAGGCTGTTTTGGAGCTTTCTGTTTATTATTTTTAGGAACATCAATTATTCTACTCCTTAAGTTATAATGCTTATGTACTTCATATATAGCTGTGTCATATCCCTCCCTGAAGTCAAACGATTCTCCTGACTAAGTTTGAAATTGTTTGAGAATGTGGGCCTCTTGATCATCTTGATTTAGAAAGACTTCTCCTTCATTATTAAATCCCATTAGATTTATTTGAGTGTCTTCTGGTGGATCTTTAGAACTAGAAGCCTCTACATAGTTGTCCTGGAAAGGAGTTCTAATGTTTTGATTTGGACCAGTCTTTCCAGGGTTTGGGTTTTGGTTTTTTCGGAAATTTGGATTTCTCCCTATGTTAGATGGTTGTCCATCCCAAGGAGATTTTCTTTCTATGGTCTCCACTCTATCTCCTAGTCTTTCCATCCCTTTGATTATAGCATCCAGTTTCTGTTCAACAGGTGAAGCTTCTTCTTTCAATGGTATCCTTCTTTCACTCCTAACCTTGGCACGTTTAGACATCAAATACTGACAGCTATACTTTGCATTTCTTCTAAAGTTCTAGGAGCTCTTTCCCTTAGCTGAAAATCCATATCAGAATCAAATCCATCAGGGAACTTGATTAGGGCCAAATCAGGTGGGGGTCTGAGGTTTTGAGGAATGGCATTATATACAACATTGAACCTAGTGCAGTAATCTTGCATAGTTTCCTGAGTTCCTCTCTTGAGGTTTTCATATTTGGATAAGATCTGTAAAGGATCTTTCTTCTTCTCCCAATGATTCAAGAATTTTGTATAAAGGGCTTCTAGGTTATTTATGTTGTTTGCTCTTAGAGCCCTAAACCAGGTTCAGACTTCACCAGTTAGACTCTGAACAAATATCCTCATTCTAACATCATCAGCATCAATCTCATATATCTCAAAGTAGTCAGTCATTTTTTTGGTATGTTGTTGTGCTGTGTAGGTACCAGAACCATCAAATGGGGTGATTTTACTTTGGTAGTCTTGAGGCATGGCACCTAGATTGGCTGGTAAAACCAGAGGGGTATACCTATTTGCCATGGCTTCAGGTATCAATGTAACAACAGATGAGGTAGGGGTAACAATGGCAATGTGAGTTGTGGATGGAGGGGTAGAAGGAGGTGTTTGTGGTGGAGTGGTTTGGGGTTGAGATGTGTGAGGGACTGATGAGGAACTTGGAGAAGCAGCAGTGATTGTAGAGGGATCAGGTGTTCTTTTAGAAGTAAGCTCAGATTGTATTGAATTTTATAAATTTCTATCAATTGAAACACTGACAGCTTCAAATTATAATTGTTCAATAAATACTGGGTCTGGAACCAAGCAGGACAATTCAGTTTCGAGAAATATTACAAACAAAGAGGTCTCAAATTGCTCATCAAAGGGCTCATCCTCAAGATAGATCCAAATAGCAGGGCCAGATCTTGATCTGTAGATGGGCCGAGAACTAGTAGTACTTTCTTGGCTTTCTTATCTCCCAAGAATTTTGGGAATCAGATTGGAGTTCTCAAACACATGTGGTGGATTTGGATCAGTATTTGACCTAGTGTAACGAGTTCTTTCTGAAGCCATATTTCTTGGTTTTGATTGTCTAAATTAATATCAACAACAACTTCTATGATTTCTCTAAGATGTTTCAGGTTTGAATTGAGAACATTCTAAAGATTTGTTTGACTAAGGAACTAGTTTATGTTAAGCTCATAAACTAGACTGGAGATAGACTGAAGCAACGTTCATCTATTTATGATCTTGCTAAGCAAGAGCAGTTTGAAGGCTACCTGGCTAACTTTAGGCTCCATCTGTAGTTTATAAAGTAAACATCAATAACAACAAATTTTCATTCCCCAGTGGAGTCGCCACTATGTTATCACTTAGATTTTCCTAGAAGTTGTAAGAAGATGAAAGGGGTCTGAGGTAACCACAAACCAATCTTTTAGACACAGAATCTAGCCAATCTGTCTACAGAGGGCTCTCTCTTTAAGGTTTAGCTTTGTTTTGGAAGACTTAGTAGATGGCAAATAAAGGCAACTGAATGGTTTGTTGTCCCTTTTCTTGAGAGTGTGCTGGAGTTAGGCCCTATGATTTGGCCTCTTGCTTTCCTTGGAGTAATTCTATGCTGGCTGCTCTAATTTTATCTTCCTATTGATACACTTTCCCTGCATCTGATACTCTTTACCTGTTCATCTCTGTTCATCCTTTTTACCCTCATTGACTGTAGTAAAAATTAGAATTTACTTTTTACCAAGGATAAATTAAAAAATTTCAAGCATTACTTCCCACCATATTGGCTGTGGTATTCTGGTTTTTTGAAGCTTTCTGAGGGTTTCATCTATTTCTGTATACCTGAAGAATGTAGGCTGAATTGGGAACAAGTGCTTTAGTTCATGCTCTCCATAAAAGCATTAATCTTTGTCTACATGTCACAGCATCTTCTTTCTAAATTTTGCATCAAAGTTCTTTTGGCTAATACCCTTTCGATTTCTAAAATTGTCTCTATTCTGTCTTTAATGCCAAGGTCTTCTAGTTGGTACTTATTCTTACTGTTTAAAAAACTTATGAGCCTGTTGGCTTACTCAGTCATTTTTCCTAATTCTGCTCTTGTCCTTTGGATTTCGTCTTGGGCTGCCTTTATTAGATCAATCTGCTAAAAAATTATTTGGATGGATGGCCAAACATCATTTATTGACTGAGTGATGTTGGCCCAAAGAATTTTCCTAATTTCTATTAGAGGCTTGTCAAAAGCAAGATCCTTTTCTAATGATTTCACTTTGTTTTCCAATCCTTTAATCTCTCTTGTATTTTCTTCTACACTTATCTTTGAGAGATCATACCTTTTCTCTAAGTTGGCATACTATTCTTTCACCTTATTTAGCTTTGAAACTTGTAGTTTCATTTCCTCCATTAACTTTATCAGTTCCTTTGTGCTCAAATTGGTAGTGCTTCCCTGTGCTAGTCCTGCTATTGCTGTACCTGTGACCACCTCTACTGTGGTTGTGCAAATGTTTGGTGCTAGTGTTGTCCCAAGTTTAGAAGGCTCTGCTGTTGAGACTACTGGTATCACACTGGGAGGCTGATAGGTTGACTCTCCTTGCTTGTCCTTCAATGCTTTTTCTAGTTCTTATTCAGTCTCATTCAGTTGTTCATTAAGCTTTAAGAGTAAATCCATTAGCTCTTCTTCAGATTTTTGCTTTATGATCTCAGGAGACTGTGGATGCCTTGAAGGAGGCAACTTTAGCCGCTTCCTCAAGGCAGCAATATCTTCATCTTTCTTTTTGATTAAGGCTTCTGTAGCCTTCACATCTTTGGGATCATGTCCCAATCCAATAATTATCTCTTCTAAAGACTTTATTCTATTATCTTTGGCCTGGGAGGAGGCTTTCTCCAAGTGTAGTTGGGCAGTTGTGTTATCTAAAGAATTTTGCAACCTCTGGGTCTTCATTGTCTTACCGGCCAAGGTGGAGTAAATCATTTCTCCAATTTGTTTATGCAATTCAATCTGGTCCAAAGGATGAATATCCTTTGCCATGGCTTCAAAATTTGTCCTGAGATAATCAGTTGTTGATTTAGGTTGTTGCACCTTTGGTTTGAAATAGCTCATTATCATTTTGCCTTCTTTGATGTCATAGGTTGACATCAATCTCTGTTGATTTGTGGGGGCCATTTTCAAATATTGATTATAAACTTGAAGCCTCAATGGATCATTCTTGGCCTTTATTTCTGTAAATGTTTTCTTGATATCTGAGGCATCTTTCCTTGGTGGCCTGAAAGATGATACCTCTGCACTTTGCTGTCTTTCTAGCTCCTACCTTTGTGAGCTAGTGGATGTTCCTTCTACTGGAAAAGTTTGCTGGCTATATACTCTTTCTTCCCTCTAACTATCTATAGTCTCTTCAACAAATTCCTCCTCTGAAAGGGGATTTAGTCTTTCCCTTTTTATTCTAGGTTGTCTTGAAGGTCCACTGGTAGTGGTAGTTGTTTCCCTATCTCTCTTTTTGTTTCTTTTCTCATTTAGAGGAGTTTGCAAAACTGGAGGTTCTCCCACATTGCCCTGAGTGGGAGGAGTATGTATTTGGGTCTATTCTTTGGAAGTTTCAGGCTATTTAGACATTGTAGACTGTTTTGTGGTTTGAATGCTGGTCTCTAATTCCTTGCCTTTTGATGTTCCTGTGGCTGGTGTGATGGTTTCCTGTGAAGGTTGTTGAGAAGTTCCAGCAATAGATGCACCAATTCCTGATCTTTGTACCTAGCCAAAAGAATCCAGGTCAAGTGTTTTCTCAAGATCTCTCATAACATTCTCAATATTGACATGTTCATTATCATTTTTTACTACAGTCCCTTCCCTCCATTCATCCATATTTGCAAGCTGTTCAATCTCTGGGATCCTATGGTGAATGTATGGTGACAATTTGTTCTTCATTCTTCTATCACATATAAATTTGTTAGGGTCATATGGTATCCACCCAAAACTTTTTTGTAACTTAAGATGATCTTCTAAAATTATTTCTCCTTCTCTCCATGCCTCCCTAGTGTTACAGACAAAAGGGCCTAACTGATTCTTGATGCTAAGATGAGCTTTCTTCTTCGCATTATAAAAATGAATCAAGTCTGAATTTATCATTTTCTTGAAGTATTCCAATGCAAACAGTCTCATTAGAACATACTTTGGTAGCTTAAAAGGGCAGAGCTCACACCCATATATCTTGATTTCTGTATGGTTCTTGTACAAATACCAATCACCTATTCTGTACTTCTTGGAGAGCTGAAGGATCTTTTTCATATCACCACTGATCCCAGGAGGGGAAACTCCTGTCAACAAAGTGGTTGTTGGATGGAAAAATAGATCATTGCACTCATTGTAGGTGTAAGGGGTCTCAAGGGATTTATGGAAAATGGGACTCCAAAATATGATAGACCTAGGATTTCCTTTGGTGTCAAGATTCCTGACAGGGAAAGGTAAGTTCTCTGACTGATAATACAACATAAGATGATAGATAAAAGGTGTGTATTTGAAGACTCCTTCAGTGTCCAGTCTCAGGAATTGATCATGAATTTTTGGCAATATAGGAGGCATAGTCATATTTAACAACAGGGTGCTGTCCAGGAGTAAAGATTGACAATAACACTAGGGTTACCTCATCAACATATTCACTAGTGTTAAATCCCATTGCTAAAGATATCATATCCACTATAAGTCTGCCCATATATGTGAAAAAGGTCTGTCTATAAGGAGGTGGGCCTTTGGGCTGATGTTTCTCTAACATTAAGGTATGACAGATGCGAATAAGTTCTGATTGTGGTAATTCAGTGGATTTCTCAAGTAAATGTCCCATAGAAAGTGGAGTGAGAGCTTGACGAGGGGAAAATTGCAACATTTCATTAATGGATGTAGCTATTATGGGGAAAAGGACTGTTTGACTTGGGGACATCACTGCTCTTTGGTTAGGGTCATAGTTTGCTTGGAATTGATGAATTAGATCAGGGAAAACATGGACTGAGGAGGGAAAATATCTGGGAAGATTGGATTCCCACAGTCCCAGGATGTCTGAGCCATTTAGGTAGTTGTCTATGGCTTGGCAAAAGACCTTAAGGTGATTCTGGTCAGACAAAGTCTTTATCTGCAAGAGGCAGATAGCCTTGGTCTTTATGAGGGGCATTGGTAGGTGCGACATTCAAAATAGTGGGGTTTTCGATTTCTGGTTCTTGCGGATTCAGAAAAGGAATTTTGGGTTTATGTGTGAAAAATGGGCAAAACAACAGGTGTGGGAACTTATATGGTGAAATAAAGACTGAATTTGTACTAAATTTGGCCTTTTTATGTGAAATTTACAATGTAAAACCAAAACTTGCAGGGTTTTGGCAGAAATTGGATAAATACCTATATTTAGGGAATGAACAGTGCAATGATAGGTGTTGATGGTGGCTAATAGGTTCTGGGTTGCGTCGTCTGCAAATTTTTCAGCGAGGTGGAAGTTAGAAAACTTGGATAGTTGACTTGGACGTCCTTTGCATGGGAACACATATTCGCAGTATAAAGCAATGAAAACGACATTTTGTTTTTTTTTATCAACAAAGTCAAGGTTGGTGGGGGTTTTTGGTTATCGGGCGGATGACGTATGCGGGGGAATGACGTTTTGTTGTATGTGGAGGGCGGTAAGCGGTATGGGATCACACTGCTTTTGGGGACGTGTGGTATTTGGCCGGAAGCCAACGATCCCACAGGATTTGTGACGCGTGGCGAGGGCGCTGTGCGAAAACCGCTCGGTGATCGCGCGGTCACAAAGTGGTGCGCGATATCAATAATGGTCGTCAGATGTGGAAGACTTGATCAAATGGTGGACGGGAGACGTGGTAAGACAGGGTTTAACAATGGCGGGCCCAATCCAATTAAAAATTATTTAATTGTATCAGGGGTGATAGGATTGGTTGGGGGGGTTTTAATTAACCGTGAGGGTTAATTAATCCCAATTAATGCAGTGGGGGATTGGGCTATTAGCTAGTTACGGGTTAACTAGTTAATCCTAGCTAACATGTACTTATGGTTATAACTTAACCCAAGGGGCGGGAAATGTAACAATTTCGGGGTTTTAATATATTTAAATATTTACGGGAAAGGGTGAAATTGTTTGGGATTTATATAATATGAGTTAGAAATTAATATGAAACAATGTAATGAAAAAGTGCTAAGTAAAACATTAGAGTGTACATTTAACTTAGGCTTAAGTGAAAAAGGGGTTTTTATGTGATATTGTGTATTTTTCCTAAGTAAAAAAGGATTTTACTTAGGAAAATACTTATGAAAGTGAATGAATGGTTTATGGATGATTCTAAGTATTTAGGCTTTTTAAATTATTGGGTTGAGGGTCCAGTCCCTCCAGAAGTCAGAGAAATGCTCTGAGCCCCTCCAATTTAGCAAATGCCTTGGTTCTTAGGGGAAATTAGTGAATAATTAGGGAAAATGAGAAGGGGAGTTAATTACTCTGACTTTGCTTTACTTGAAATACTTTCAATGTACTGTATGCCTTGACCTTGTGATGAAAGTGAAATATTAACACATTTAGACACATTATCCATTACATATGATTTTGCAACATCAACTACCTACCCTACCTACTTTAACCTAGCATTTTTTCTTCTTTATTATGGTGCAATTACACTGGAAAACCCTTTTCAACTTTTCTTTACATGGAAAAGCCTATCTAAGTCTACACTTATTACATTCAAGGGCTCATACTGAATTGTTGAGCTCCTTTTTATTTACTCTACCTATCTACTTATCTGCCAAGATTAAACTATTTGATTAGATATTTATTCTCTATTTCTACTACATGAAATTGAAAATGAATTAGTCAAGTTTAAACAGTTTGACTATTCATGAATTGTGGCATAAGTGACAAGCTGCACACAATTATTTATTACACAAAATGAAAAAGCAGTGGCATTTGAACTTTCACACTTTCCTGGTCTATTTTGTTTGGGGTTCATTTTCTCTCATTTTTTGACCATTTTTATTTTTTTTACCCTTTGATTTTTCTTTTAGGATATACCCTCTTTACATTTTTTTAATTTTTTGATTTTTTGAAAATATGGAAAACCTTTGCAACAAGAAAAGGTATAAACATATTGCATAGCTCATCAAGTCAATCATGACATATGACAACTATTGGTATAGGGGCCTAATAGTGGCTCCACTTGGTGATGGCTTTCCTTGATGGAAAGTCAAGAACAGTAGATCAGATGGCCTTTGAATGACTTTTACTGTATTATGTAATCTTCTTTGTCCTGTTGCTTTATTATATGTTTGACAATGGTACTTTTGAAGCTTAGGGCCTTCTCTTCGGGCTTCAACCTCAAAAATCATTGTTCAATCAAATTGTGACATTACAAAGGATATAGTATGTACATGTTAATCATCATGAAAATCCTAATAAGTAGGATCAAAGTAATGGTTTAACATTCGACCATTGACTGGTCCTTCTTCTGTTTCTGTGCCATCCAAGTTTTTTAGAAAATATGTGTTTGTTCCTTCTAGGGCATGGATAATGTAAGGTCCTTTCCATAGGAAGTCAAACTTCCCATGTTTCCCCTTGTCTTATCTTCTGGAATCCCATCTTAGCAATTTGTCTCCAAGGTGAAAGTATTCTGCCTTGGTTCTTCTGTCAAATATCTTCTTGAGCTTTTCCTGCCATATTTGGGATCTTTGATACACTTCCTCTCTAGTCTACTATAAATTGATGGTCTGATTTATCCCCCTTTGGATATCATTAGGTTCCACTTGAGCTTCTTGAAGCAGTTTCATAACAGAAACCCCTAATGATGAATGAAATACAACCTCCATACCATACACTAACTCATAGGGACTAGTGCCAATGGATTTTTTGGTTGTCAATCTGTCTGCCCATAGTGCATTTATTAGTTTCTTATGCCAAGTCTTTTTATTTTCTTCCAGTAGTTTCTTAATGATATTAATGAGGCTTTTGTTGGAAGACTCAGCTAAACCATTCCCTTGTGGGTAATAGGCTGTGGAATGGCCTAGGGTAATGTGGTACTTGTTGCAAAAACTGATCATCTTTCTTGATTTAAAAGCTGCAGCATTATCAGTTATGATTTTAGTAGGGCAGCCAAATCTAGACAATATGTTGGTTTCTAGGAAACCTATGATTATGGTGTCATTGGCCTGTCTGGAGGGGATAGCTTCTATCCATTTGGTAAAATAATCAGTGGCAGTGAGAATCCATTTATGCTAGCCAGAGGAGGGAGGATGGATTTCTCCAATGAAGTCAAGACCCCATTGTTGAAATGGTTTTTCAATAGAGATTGGTTTCAGGGGTAAAGGTAATAGTTTTCTCTTGCCCTAAAAAATTTGGCATTTATGGCATGAAGTAACAAATTTCTTTACATCAGCAAACAAGGTTGGCCAGTAGAAACTAGCCCTTAAGATCTTATCTGCAGTTGATTTCCAGTAGAGGTGTCCACCACAATCACCTGCATGAAACTCTTGAAGAGCCTTGTCAGCTTCATTTTTTAACAAACAATTTAATAAGATACCTTCATGATTCTTCCAAAAAAGAGCATTATCTAAAATACAAAACTTTAAAGCTTTCATCTTCAAAAACCTATTTTTTGTTCTGGATAACCCTGGAGGAGCTTGCAAGTTTTGTAACACATAGATTATATCAGCATACCCAAGGTGAATCTAAAAAGTCTTGGTTGATTTATGGAGTCGCCATCTCCTGTTCGTCATCCAGTTCATTTATGTCCATGGCTTGACAATTTGTTTCTGCCATGAGTTTAGCCAACCCCTGTCCTTTTATCAGTTTTGTAGGTTTTATTTCAATATCATATTCTAATATGGTAGCAATCCATTTGCCCCTTTTTCCTTCAATTCCATCCTGAGTCAGGATGTCCTTGACAAAAGCATTTGGCACATATGCTATCACATGAGAATATAATATATAAACTCTAAAGTCCTTAATAGCTTTAACAAGTGCAAATGCCTATTTTTCCATGATCTTGTATTTCAGTGATGCATCTCTTAGTGCTTTACTAAAAAGGCTATCGGTTTTTCACATCCCTAGTTATCTTTTTGTAGTAAAACAGCTGCTATTGTGTGCTCTGAAGCAAAAGAAAAAATTATGAAATCTCTGTCAAATTGGGGACTTGTAAGGACTGGTGTTGTGGTTAAAGCCATTTTAATTTCTTCAAATGCTTGTTTGGCTTCAACTGTCCATTTTATACTTGAATCATTCTTTAACATGTTATTAAGTAATCTAATTAGTTCTACTAAATTAGATATGAATCTTCTCAAAAAGTTTATCTTTCCTAAGAAAGCTTGAAGTTCTTTGATACTTCTAGGATGAGGTATCTGTAAAATTGCTTCAATTCTAGCAGGGTCAATTCGAATGCCATCTTTTGAAATGATATGACCTAAGAGCTTTCCTTCTTCCAGGCCAAATAGGGACTTTTTAGGATTTAAAGAGATACCATATTTTCTACATTTGAGAAACACTTGTCTGAGATGATCCAAATGTTGCTGATCTGATTTAGAAAAAAAGGTTAGGTCATGCAGATATATGACAAGAAAATCATGAATTTTTTTAGCAAATGCAATATCCATTTCTCTCTGGAAAGTAGCTCTTGCATTTTTAAGTCCTCATGGCATTTTGATATACATAAATATACCCCATGGTGTGGTGAAGGAAGTTTTTTCTTAATCATCAGGGTGAACCAAAATCTGGTTATATCCTGAAAATCCATCTAACAAATAAATTCTTGAAGAACCTACTACCCTTTGCAAAATATGGTCCATCTTGGGTAAAGGGTAATTATCCTTTAGAGAAACCTTATTCAAATTTATCAGATCTACACATAATCTGATTTCACCAGTTTTCATCCTAGTAGGTACTAAATTTGTTACCCACTCTGAAAATCTTATAGGTGCAATTATCCCTACCTCATACATATGTTTAATTTCTTTTTCAATCAATGGTAGCAACACAGGGTTGATTCTTTTGAGCTTTTGTTTGAATGGTTTCTGGTCTTCCTTCAAAGGTATTGTATGCTGAATTATTGAGGTATCATATGATTTCAAATCCTCATAACTTCAGGCAAAAATATCCTGGAATTATCTCATGATTTCAACATATTTTAACTTCTGGTCAGGAGGTAAAGATTTTGATAGTTTGATCATTTTTGGATTTTCTTCTGTCATTAAGTTATATTCTTCAATGTCTGCTTTCAATGGTTCCATCTTTGGTTTCTTAGGAATGTCATTGGAATCAAATATGTCCTCTAGAGGGGTTAGTCCCTTAGGCAGATGATTATCTTTCAGAGCAATTATCTATGTTTCTTCTTCAAGGTCCATCTGTTTGAGATCTTGCACTTATTTTTCATTAAATTTTGTGGGATGTAGCATTTCAATTGTGTTTTGTTCTGAAATTTCCATTTCTACCTCATCTATTTGGTTAAAGTTTGTGACTTTATCAACATCTATCTGACTGTGAGAAAATTCTTGGTCTAAATTTAAAAAGTTATTTATCTGTTCATCACTTTCGAAAACTTGCAGCTTTTTAGATTGTCAAGGATGGCTGGCCTATGCCTAATTTTAGTTGTAAACTGATGATTAGGTTTCAATGGTAATTTACAGGTGCTGGCAAACATTCCCAGACTGTGAGCATGTAAGTTTTATTTCCTAGGTACCATGGCAAGCTTAGTTTCCAAAAAAGTATTAACAATCTCTACAACTATTCCTCTATAATACCCTAATTGAGGATCTCTAGTCAAATACTTCCCATTGATCTGTTTTATGATTAACTCTAAATCCCCTATTATAGATACCCTAATTTCTCCCAATATTTTTACAAGTTTAAGTCCTAGCAAAAGAGCTTCATACTCTGCCATATTATTGGTGCATTTAAAGTTTAACCTATAGGCATGGCCTTCAACATGGTCATTTTCTAACTTATGCACCCAAATTCCTGCCCTTGCCCCTAATTTGTTGATTGAGGCATCAAATTCTAGATGCCAAAGTATTTCATGTACATAATCAGTGTCAGGGGTGGTTGGAATTTGTTTAGCAAGGGGATTTAGTGTTTTGTTTTCATTTGATTTTTCTTTGCTGTCTGAATCATCATTGGTATCTGAAATCTCTTGAATTTGAAGAGTTGATTTTCCATTTTCAATTTCTTTTGGTTCTGCTGCTAAAACTTGTTCATTGTTGGTAGGATTGATTTCGACATTGTACAAAATAAATGAATCCATATCAGAGTGTATTGAGTAGATAGGGAAGTTTTGTGGTCTTTCCTGACTACTTACTACATATTTCATTAATGTCTCTCTGTATAGCTTCTTAGGTTGACCGAAAATAGAGATAGTAGCATAAGACATGTCCAATTGAAGTGATCCTTGGAGCTTAGCACCCCAGGACCTGGATAATAACATTCCATATTTTGGAGGTATGTCTGCTACTACTATATCCATTAGGATTGTTTTGGCAGGGTACTGGACTAAAGAAACACACAAGTCTTTTATTAATCCTAAGCATCTCACTTGACTTGAATCAAAAGGAAAGAGATCTTTATAAGGCCTAGTAATATCAAGATCTAATTTCCCCATTACTGACTTGGGCATTAGGTTGTGAGATGCCCCAAAATCAAACATAGCATTGTGAAGGATTTTATTATGAATATTCAAGCTCACATAAAAGGGAGGGACACTTCCTTCTAAATGTTTACCATTTACTTCAGGTCCAAAGATTAGTTATAGTCATCAAAAACATTTACATAATCTTCAGTTCGAGTGATATTCAATGATCTGTTGATTTGAATTTGGTAGGAATCATGTTTTTCTAATTCTGACAATGGAACAACAATCTTTAACTTGCATACTTCAGTTTCCAAATTGAAAGGTTTTTCTATTTGTGCTTTGGTGTTTTGAATAATGGGATTCTCTTTGCTTTCTATATTTTCTGTGTTTTTCTCCTTTTCAAGAGTAGGGTTATGATTAGCAGTTTCTTCTAAATCAATTTCTCGGGGTTCTTCCACATTTCCTTTAGGAAGAGGGGTGGAAGAATGTCTGTTATTTTTTTGACTATCATAAAAATCTTCAATTATAGGGTTAGATGGGTTATTATTTGATCTAGACAAAATTTGTACATGTGGAGGGACTGTTTTACCTTTGGTAGGTTGTTTTGGAGCTTTCTGTTTGTTATTTTTAGGAACATCAATTCTTCTACTCCTTAAGTTATAATGCTTATGTACTTCATAGATATCTATGTCATATCTCCCCCTGAAGTCAAACGATTCTCCTGACTGAGTTTAAAATTGTTTGAGAATGTGGGCCTCTTGATCATCTTGAGTTAGAAAGACTTCTCCTTCATTGTTAAATCCCATTAGATTTATCTAAGTGTCTTCTAGTGTATATTCAGAACTAGAAGCCTCTACATATTTTTCCTGGAAAAGAGGTCTAATGTTTTTATTTGGGCCAGTCTTTCCAGGGTTTGGGTTTTGGTTTTTTCGGAAATTTGGATTTCTCCCTGTGTTGGCTATCCATCCTAAGGAGATTTTCTTTCTATGGTCTCAACTCTATCTCCTAGTCTTTCCATCCCTTTGATTATAGCATCTAGTTTCTGTTCAACAGGTGAAGCTTCTTCTTTCAATGGTATCTTTCTTTCACTCCTAACCTTGGCACGTTTAGACATCAAATACTGACACCTATTTTTTGCATTTCTTCTAAAGTTCTAGGATCTCTTTCCCTTAGCTAAAAAGCCATATCATAATCAAATCCGTCAGGGAACTTGATTAGGGCTAAATTAGGTGGGGGTCTGAGGTTTTGAGGAATGTCATTATATACAACATTGAACCTAGTGCAGTAATCTTGCATAGTTTCCTAAGTTCCTCTCTTGAGGTTTTCATATTCAGATAAGATCTGTAAAGGGTATTTCTTCTTCTCCCAATGATTTTAGAATTCTGTATAAAGGGCTTCTAGGTTATTTATGTTGTTTGCTCTTAGAGCCCTAAATTAGGTTCAGACTTCACCAGTTAGACTCTGAACAAATATCCTCATTCTAACATCATCAGCATCAATCTCATATGTCTCAAAGTAGTCAGTCATTTTTTGGTATGTTCTGTAGGTACCAAAACCATCAAATGGGATGATTTTACTTTGGTAGTCTTGAGACATGGCACCTAGATTGGCTGGTAAAACCAGAGGGGTATACCTGTTTGCCATGGCTGCAGGTATCGATGTAACATCAGATGGGGTAGGGGTAACAATGGGAATGTGGGTTGTGGATGGAGGGGTAGAAGGAGGTGTTTGTGGTGGAGTGGTTTGGGGTTGAGATGTGTGAAGAACTGATGAGGAACTTGGAGAAGCAACAATGATTATAGAGAGATCAGGTGTTCTTTCAGAATTAAGATTAGATTGTATTGAATTTTATAAATGTCTATCAATTGAAACACTGACAGCTTCGAATTGTAATTGTTTAATAAATACTAGGTCTGGAACCAGGCAGGACAATTCAGTTTCAGAAAATGTAACAAACAAAGAGGTCTCAAATTGCTCATCAAAGGGCTAATCCTCAAGATAGATCCAAATAACAGGGCAAGATCTTGATCTTTAGATGGGTTGAGAACTAGTAGTACTTTCTTGGCTTTCCTGTCTCCTACGAATTCTGGGAATCAGATTGGGGTTCTCAAACACAGGTGGTGGATTTGGATCGGGATTTGATCTAGTGTAACGAGTTCTTTCTGAAGCCAGATTTCTTGGTTTTGATTTTGTAAATTAATATCAACAACAACTTCTGTGATTTCTCTAAGATGTTTCAGGTTTGAATTGAGAACATTCCAAAGATTTGTTTGACGAAGGAACTAGTTTATGTTCAGTTCATAAACTAGACCGGAGATAGACTGAAGCAGCATTCATCTACTTATGATCTTGCAAAGCAAGATCAGTTCGAAGGATACCTGGCTAACTTCAGGCTCAGTCTGTAGTGTTGGCATTATGGCTAAAGTGTTGTCCTTGATGGCAACCCATTCAGGTGGTAGATCACAGTACTTCAAGTCAGCAGCAGAGATTGATGGTCAGCTATCAAATATTGAAGAAAATAAGGGGTACGCAGGTACACCTTGCATAAGGTGCGTACACGCAGGTCAATATTACATAAAGTGCGTACATACCCGCAGTTATCCCGTTCAGGAGGTGCGTACCCCCAGTGCACACATTTCAAGGCAAAGAAATTCACATGTGGGGTTTTCTTATGTTTTACTCTTGGTATTTAGCCGACGATATTATGTTATTATGGTGTCGGCTCATGGTATTGATCCATGATTTAAGGAAGAGCTTTCCTATATAAAGCAAAGGAGATCATTTGGCTTGGGCATGTTTTTGGTTGAATATCTTATGAGGGATAGATCTGGTCTAGATCTAAACAAGGCGAATCTACTGATGGACCGAGATCTCTTCGACGCATGTTCAGATCTGTAGATCTGACTGTCTGGGTTACTTCTGAAGTCTTGAAATCATCTATGCCCGGAGGTACGCAGGTGCAGTAAGAGAAAAGTGCGTACATACGCAGGAACGAAGCGTTTCAGGTGCGCCGATACGCAGGCGCAGAAGGGTTCAGGTGCGCCGGTACGCAGGCACAGAAGAGCTACAAGTGCGCCGGTACGCAGGCACAGAAGAGCTGCAGGTGCGCCGGTACGCAGGCACAGAAGGGTTGCAGGTGCGTACATACGCAGGCAGTTCAATAGACTCAGAGCGAGGTACGCAGGCTAGCAGTTGAGCAGGGTGCGCCCGGTACGCAGGCTAGCAGTTGAGCAGGGTGCGTACTGTAAGCAGGCAAGCAGTTGAGCAGGGTGAGTACAGTAAGCAGGCCAGCAGTTGAGCAGGGTACTTACTTCTCTTAAAATCTTTGTTTATCATCGTTGTGTTCTGGGTTTGGTCCTATTATTGTTGATCTGGTTAGTACAGTTGATTGGGTGATTCTCTTATACTTAATGATCAATTGATGCTTATGGATCCAGGTTGAAAATTTATGAAAAGTGGTCCTTGTAAGAAAAGAAGTAGGGGGTTGTAGCTCCCTTCCAGGAGAGACTGGAAAACGAGAGAGAGTTGTAGCTCTCTGCAGGTTGCAGCCTACGTATTGGTAAAGGACTGCACCAGTACAAAACCATTGTAAAAGGAGTTTCTAATTTGAAAGAAGTTAGAGACATATTGCAGCAGGTGGTTTTCACCCACATTGGGTTTCCACCTTACATCTTGTGTTCTTTGGTGTGACTATCTGTTTTCTTTTGTTCATACTCATTATTTTATGGTACTGACATGCAAAAATAATTCAAAGAACAAATAAAGAAGATTTATTAAAAGAATTATATAATACTGATTCACCCCCCCTCTCAGTATTATTTCCAACAATTGGTATCAGAGCAGGTCCTTCAGAGAAGCTTGATCGCTTGAAGGTAGATCGTTCATCATGAGCAACTACGAGAGAGAAGCATCAATCAGGCCATCGGTTTTTGATGGGACAAACTTCAATTATTGGAAGGTAAGAGTTACTGCCTATCTTCAATCTCTTGGTACAGAAGTTTGGGACATCGTAGAGATAGGCTACGCTTTTCCTTTAGCTACTCCTACAAATGCAGCCGAGAAAAAGAAGTATGAAACAAATGCGAAAGCAGTCAGTAATCTATTAGGATGTATATCTCAATCAGAATTCATGAAGGTAATGCACTATAAATCCGCAAAAGAGATATGGGACAAAATTGTCACGAGCTATGAAGGAGATGAACAGGTAAAACGTGCTAAACTTCAAACTCTCAGAATTCAGTATGAGACTCTCAAAATGTATAATGATGAAAGTGTGGCTAACTATTTTCTTCGGGTAGATGAGGTTGTTAACTCTATGAAAAATTTGGGTGAAGAAATAAAAGAGGCTGTTGTGGTTGAAAAGGTTCTAAGATCATTGTCCCCCAAGTTTGAATCTAAAGTATCTGCAATAGAAGAAAAGGAAAATCTACGAATTCTTACTATGTCTCAGCTACATGGAATTCTAACTGCTTATGAAATGAGAAAGGGAGGTCCATCAGACAGAAGAGAAGTTGCTTTCAAGGCATCAGGTAAAGGAGATTATTATGAAGCGAGCCACGTCCCAGAAGAAGAGGAAGAAGAATCAAATTTTGTCAGAAATCTTCAAAGGGGTTCTGGAAGGTTCAGAGGTAAGTTACCTTTTAAATGCTTTTCTTGTGGAAGAGTAGGTCATTATGCTGCAAAATGTCCTTATAAGGATAAAGGAAAGGAACCTGCTAGATGGAACAAGAAACAGAATGCAAATAAGAAAAGCTACTACACTCATGAAGATAGTGATGGTCTATCAAACAGTGATGAAGATGAACAAGGTAATGAATATAAGTTGTTAATGGCATTTGAAGATGATGATTATATGGATGCTATAGATGTAGATAACCTTTATGATGAAATTACTAGACTCAAGAGATGTATAGAAGAAAAGAACATGATCATTGATACTCTACAATTTCAAATTGATGAAAAGGAAAAACATCTTGAAAAATTAGAAGGTGAAATTGTTGGTCTTAGAAAAGAGATTGAGAAAACAAAAGCTATTAATCTCAAGTTTGTCAAAGGATCTGAAACTTTGGATGAGATTATCAATGTGCAGCGATCTCCTCTAAACAAGACAGGTCTGGGCTATAATGGAGAAACCTCTCAAGCATCCACCTCAAAAAGTTATCTTGATGCAGCAAGAAGAAATGAGCAAAAGCACAATGAAGATCATCAGGTAAAGCAGGGACAAACTACAAACAGAAACTATCAGGGGCAATCCATCTTAAGGGTGAACAAAAGCTACAACCAGCCACAGGTAAAATCTTCTCAATTTGGTTCAAGAATAGATGACAATAGAAATTACAATCAATTGGCTGGTAGATTCGATAACCGCAGAAGTTTCTTCAATGGACAATGCTTTTCTTGCCATAAATTTGGTCACAAAGCAGCTCAATGTGTTGCATATAAAACGATCATGACTAGGGAAGCTCAAAAACAAAGAAGTATGACGGGGGTTACAAAAAGGACCTATAACAACTTTTTGGTTCTTGAAAATGAAGTTGAATGTTCTATTTGCAATAACTTTGGTCATGAAGACTCTGAATGCAGAAGTAGGTTTCAGCAGAAAAAGGAACAAGCCTCAAGCACCAAAACATGGAGAATAAAGGAACCTCAAACAGAAAGATGTGGGATAGCATTTTATGCAGAGGGACAGGAAAATCTATGGTACATTGACAGTGGATGTTCGAAGCATATGACAGGTGATAAAGAAAAACTTGAGTCTTATTCTACTCTAGAAAAGGGAAAGAAAGTCTCTTTTGGAAATGATACTCCTGCAACTATAAAAGGAAAAGGCATTGCTCAGTTAAAAGAAAAGGTCAAGGCTAGAAATGTTTTGTATGTTGATGGATTGAAGCATAATCTTCTAAGTGTCAGCCAGATGTGTGATCAAAGAACCGAGGTTATATTCAGATCAAATGGATGTCTTGTTCGTGATCTTGATACAGGTAAAACAGTGATCAAAGGCAAAAGAAATCCAAATAATCTGTACATATTTGAAGAAGGACAACAACAATGCTATCTGAGCAAGGATGATGAGCACTGGTTATGGCATCGGAGGTTGGGACATCTAAGCTTTTCACAAATAAGGAAAGCATGCAAATATCAGGCAGTTCGTGATCTTCCAGATATCAAAATTCCTGACAACACCATATGCAAATCATGTCAGTTTGGAAAACAAACCAGAACTAACTTTCCAGAGAAAGAAGGATCAGCTAGCATGCCTCTTGAGCTAGTACATACAGATACATGCGGTCCTTTCAGGAAAAGAACACCTCGAGGAGAAGAATACTTGATATTATTCATTGACGATTTCTCTAGGTTTGTCTGGTTAGGACTTATGAAGCACAAAGATGAAGCATTCGAAAAATTCAAATCCTTCAAAGCCTTGGTTGAAAATCAATCAGGTCACAAAATTAAGTGCCTCAGATCTGATAGAGGTGGGGAATTTACTTCAAATGAATTTTTCGATTTCTGTGAAGAATATTGATCCGGATTTAAACAGGAACGCAAAGATAACCCTATACACAAAGATGCAGCGGAGATAATACTTCATTTCATTAATGGAAAATACTGAAATATGCTTACAGACAGAAATGGAAATAAACTAGCTAGGGCGATGGTAGCTTATCTCTGAGAAGAGATGTGATGGCTACATGCCTCTGAACTGTGTTACAATGAGGGTCAAAGGCCTATTTATTGTTGAGAAAAAATGGAAAAACCCTTAACATTCCAAAACCTAACCCTAGGAGATGAAACGCCAAACTGTGGGCCCCGTTTGGGGGTAAGTTGGTACATCAACTTCCCGGGGTCGTAACTTTGGCATATGATCTCCGTTTGACGCGTACAATAGCTCATTAGAAAGATCTATCCGAGCACTATCATTGTTGGAACGGGCAACACCAGTCCATTCCATGGACTCGTGTTTCCCTCGGATTCCCCAAAAAACGTCGTTTAGGGCCTCAAAACGGCTCCGGAAGTTCAGGACCCGAAAAACTGCTAAAAATAGTAAGTTGTGCTACAATTAAGGAAACTGAAAATGCTGAGAAAGACAATGGTGGGGGTCCAGGTGGACTTGGCAGGTGGCCACCAATATCCACCTGGATCATTCCTCCCCCCTTAGGAAGCAATGGTCCCCATTGCGTTGAGCTCCTCCATGAGATGAGGAAACTTCTGCTGAACTTGTTGCCTGGTGAGCCACTTACCCTGCTGAAGGAGTTGGCCCGCTTTGACAACTCGGTACAGTTGGATATTCTGTTGGCGAGTGTTCTTGATCTGTGTGTCCATGATCCGATCAGTTGCAGCTTGTTCCATGCAATCTGGATTTAATTATGTGGGTTTGAGCTGTTCTGCAATGTCGGATGTGTCTAGCAATGGTGGAAAGTATGGCCGAAGGCGGTCCACATTGAATACTGGGTGCAGGCCAAGGAATGGGGGAATGCTGAGCTCAAATGCATTGTCTCCCATAGCCTTAGTAATGGTGTAACGACCATATCGGAGTGGTCTCAATTTCCGATAGGCTCCAGTAAGGCATTCCTTTTGCAAATGCAACCAGACTTTGTCGCCCACCTGAAACTTGTGTGGCACCCGATGTTGATCATGTCGCTGCTTGTACTTGGCATTTGATTTCTCAAGAATGTCATGGACCTGCTGGCGAATATGTTGGATGCGCTCAATGAAGCTGGTGGCCTTATCTGTTTCGGACTGGACATGAGCTGAATTCATGTGAGTAGCTGCAAGTGGCATGGCCGCATCAATGGGGCATAGTGGCTGGAATCCCAAACCCACTTGAAAAGGGCTATGGCCAGTGGAGCTGTGAAGAGATCGGTTGTAGCTGTGCTGAACGTAGGGGAGGCTCTCGTCCCATGTGCGTGGATGCTTTGAGTTATACATGCACAGAATGTGCACAATCATCCTATTGACAACCTCTGTCTGGCCATCAGTTTGAGGATGGAAGGCTGTCGACTTCATGAGTTTGGTGTCCAGCATTGACCAGAGACTGGACCAAAAGGTGCTGAGAAACCGACTGTCCCGATCTGAGATGATAGACTGTGGGATTCCAAAGTGCACCCACACTCGTTCAAAGAAGAGTTTAGCAGTGGCTTCTGCTGTGATATTCTTCTTGTAGGCCATCATAATGGCCATCTTTGAGAACCTGTCGACGACCGCAAAAACACAGTCATTTCCATGCTTAGTGGAAGGAAGGCCTGACATGTAATCCATGGAGATGGATTCCCAAGGTCGACTAGGGGTAGGCAACGGGGTATAGAGGCCTTGCTTCTTAATGGTCGGTTTGGCAATGGCACAGGCAGTACATGATCGGATGTACTTCCCAACATCCTGTCGAAGATTCGGCCAATAGAAATAGTTTTGCAGTACTGCCACTGTTTTCTCGACCCCGAAATGCCCAGCAGCCCGACTGTAGTGTGCTTCCCAAATCATCTTGGCACGCTCGCTTGAAGGAACACAAAGGTGACCGAGGTGGCATAATAGGGCATCTTGGAGGTGAAAATCTGCAACCTGTCGACCCTCCAAGAGTGTCTGGTATGTGTGGCCGAATTCTGGGTCGCTTTTGTAGAGAAGTGGCCAATCAGAAGTCTCGTGCCCGCAAGAGTTGAGCACGGTGGTTAGCGCCATGATCGGTGGTCAACTGAGGCAATCTGCAACATTATTGGTGCTGCCCTTTTTATACTTGATATTCAAGTGAAAATGTTGCAGGTATGTAGACCACTTCTGGTGGCGATCATTTTGCAATTTCCCTTGGGTCTGTATGAACTGCAGAGGTCGGTGGTCTGTGTGGATGACCGTTTCCTTCCCCAAAATGTAATGCTTCCATTGTCGGCAGGCCTGTACAATGGAATACATCTCTTTATCATAAGTGGGGTACTTCCAGACTGTGTCTGAAAGTGTTTCACTGTGATATGCCACTGGATGTCCATGTTGAGTAAGGACTGCCCCAATAGCATAGTCAGAGGCATCTGTCTCGACCTCAAATGGTTGTTGTAAATCTGGTAACGCGAGCACTGGTGTCGTGCAGAGGCGATCCTTCAACTCCCTGAATGCCTTCTGTTGAGATTCAGACCAAAAGAATTTTGCTTTCGCCCCGCCCTTGGTGACTTGACTCAAGGGCCAAGAAATATGAGAAAATCCCAACACAAACCTGCGGTAGAAGTTGGCAAGACCTAGAAAGCTGTGGAGCTCTGTTAGAGTGGTTGGAGAGGGCCAATCCCGAATGACTTGGACCTTGGCTGGATCGACATGCACCCCCTGTTCATCAATGATGTATCCCAGATACTGAACCTCGGTCATGCCAAAAGTGCATTTCTCCAAATTGGCACATAGCTTGTGTTGCCGCAGTGTTTGGAGAACCTGTCGGATGTGTTGGAGGTGCTCTTCCCAACTCTGGCTGAAGATCATAATGTCATCCAAGTATACTACTACAAAGGAGTTGGTGAATGGCCGCAAGATGTCATCCATTAGCCTCATAAAGGTTGCAGGAGCATTCGTCAATCCGAAAGGCATGACCAACCATTTGAAGAGGCCCTCCTTGGATTTGAAGGCAGTCTTCCACACATCTAAGGGTTCAATTGGTTCCTGGTGATATCCTGACTTCAGATCGATCTTGCTGAAATATTTCGCCCCCTTTAGTTGGTCTAGGAGGTCATCAATCCGCGGGATCGGGTACCTATTACGGACAGTGATCTTGTTCAGCGCCCGATAGTCAATACAGAGTCTCCACGTCCCATCTTTCTTCTGTACCAACACTATCAGGCTCCCACAGGGCGAAGAACTCAGACGGATGTGACCTTTCTGCAGGAGCTCCTGAATCTGCCTCTTGATTTCATTGTTCTCCAGAACGGAGCGCCGATAAATTGGTCCATTGGGTAGCGGCGCACCTGGGGTCAGATCGATGGAGTGCTTGACTTGACAGTGCAGAGGAACCCCTGCCGGGGAGGTGAGGATGTCTTCGTACTCCTCCACAATCTTGTCCATCTGTAGCTGCCGTGCAGAGGGACCCCGTTTGGAGGCCGCGGCCACTGTCTTCTTCTTCCCTTGAGGGCGTATCATCAGGAAAACAAATTTCCTGGTTTTGGAAATGATCTTACTGCATTGTTTTGCAGTAATCAAAGAGATGGCAGCAGGTGGTGCTACCTCTGGTATCCTGAACAACTTATTTCCCAATGTAATAATAACAGCACGGGGCCTTGATTCATACACAGCATGTCGCTTCCACAAGTATGGTTGTCCTAGTAATACGTCACAAACTTCAAGGGGAGCAATGTCACACAATACCTCATCCGTGAAGGGCTTGATGTTGTATGGAAGGCGACACTGCTGGCTCACGCGAAGATCTCGCCCTTGGTGAAGCCACCCAATGGTGTATGGTTGTGGATGTGCTGTGGTCGGTAAGCCCAACCGCTTCACGACCTCTGCCGAAATGAGGTTCTTTTGACTCCCGCTATCAACAATGAACTGTATCGGGGAGCCCTTTACCCACATCTGGGAGTGGAAGAGACGCTCCTCCTCCTCTGGATCTTCGGGTTCATTTTTCTGGATCTTTGCGGTAGCAACAGTGGCGCTGGGATCCGCATCAATGATCTGCTTCCCTTTTTCATACCCCTTATCGGGTTCTGACTCAGAGTCGGAACATGCATCTGATTCTGAAACCTTTAGCTCAGCCACTAGTGACTGCTTGGCCCGACACTCACTTGTGTTGTGAGTGGAGCTCTTATGGAACTCGCACCATTTTCCAGTGTCCTTTCTCGGCTTCGCGGCTTCGCGGCGTTGCTCTTTGCTTGCAGCTTCGGCTGGTTGTCTTGGGCTGTCCCGCCTTGGCTTTGTCCTTTGTTCTGTGGTTTAGGGGCACCTTTCCCCTGCTTTGGATTCGCAGATCCAAAGTCTCGCTTCTTTTGTTTAAACTTCTGCTCGACCTTGACGGCATACCGGTATGCTGCGCCGAGCGAGGGGATGTTTAGGAACTGTATTTCTTCCTGGATGTACTTGTGCAGGCAGCCACGATATTTGAGTATCAAATGTTGCTCCGAATCCTTGATACCCAACTTTGTACGAAGGGTATGGAAAAGATTGGTGAACTCTGGCACGTATTGGTCCCTTCCCTGCCGCAGCGTGGTCCACTTTATGTATTCATCCTCATAGCTTCCGACAGGGTAATACTGCTCCTTGATGGCATCCCGGAACGAATCCCAGGTGGGTGCGGCTGAAAATAGTGAGCCAGTACTTTCATCCTTCTGCTCGCAGTAGGTTTCCCACCAGTCCTTGACGTGGGGGGCTGCTTTGAGAAGAGCAAAAACAATCTTTTCCCGACTCGAAAATTCATGAACAGAAAAATAACCCTCTAGCAGATTTAACCATTTATCTACGGCATCGGCGTCTATCTGACCCTCGAATATGGGGATTTCAAAATTAACTTGTACCTTAAAGGGTGTGGCGTTTCCAGAGGAGCTGCTGGAAGCCGATGCGCCGCTTCTGGGTAGCCGTTGAAGGATCTACGCAAAGCTGTCCATCATCGCGTTCCGTTGTCGCTCGAGCGCTTCTTCGAGCAAGATTTTGATGGGATCTCCTGCCCCCTCGTCTTTCTTCTCGTCCGCCATGGGAGGCCGTCGGGATTTGCGAGGCTGGTCTTGCAAAGGTTCAACCAGTTCAAGCCCTAACTCCTTATATCCCGACCTTGTTGGGGACATGCAAAGAAAAACAGAGAAAAAGCAGACCGCTCTGATACCACTAATCCGGATTTAAACAGGAACGCAACAAATTATAGAGATAACCCTATACACAAAGATGCAGCGGAGATAATACTTCATTTCATTAATGGAAAATACTGAAATATGCTTACAGACAGAAATGGAAATAAACTAGCTAGGGCAATGGTAGCTTATCTCTGAGAAGAGATGTGATGGCTACATGCCTCTGAACTGTGTTACAATGAGGGTTGAAGACCTATTTATTGTTGAGAAAAAATGGAAAAACCCTTAACATTCCAAAACCTAACCCTAGGAGATGAAACGCCAAACTGTGGGCCCCGTTTGGGGGTAAGTTGGTACATCAACTTCCCGGGGTCGTAACTTTGGCATATGATCTCCGCTTGATGCGTACAATAGCTCATTAGAAAGATCTATCCGAGCACTATCATTGTTGGAACGGGCAACACCAGTCCATTCCATGGACTCGTGTTGCCCTCGGATTCCCCAAAAAACGTCGTTTAGGGCCTCAAAACGGCTCCGGAAGTTTAGGACCCGAAAAACTGCTAAAAATAGTAAGTTGTGCTACAATTAAGGAAACTGAAAATGCTGAGAAAGACAATGGTGGGGGTCCAGGTGGACTGGGCAGGTGGCCACCAATATCCACCTGGATCAAATATGGGATAAGAAGAGAATTCTCTACAACAAGAACTCCTCAGCAAAATGGAGTTGTGGAAAGGATGAACAGAACAATCCAACAAATGGCTCGTGCTATGCTTGATGAGTCAGGAACTCCCGCAACCTTCTGGGGTGAAGCTGCACATGCTGCAGTTGTTATTCTCAACAAAACAAATGTCCGGGTGAACAACACTCAAACTCCGCATGAGCTCTGGAGTGGTAGGACTCCTTCGGTAAAGCACTTCAAAATCTTTGGGAGAAAATGCTATATCAAGAATTCGGATGAGTAGCTTGGCAAACTTGAACCTAGAGCAGATGAAGGCATTCTTCTTGGTTACTCTCCACATAGCAAAGCATACAAATGCTACAATAAAAGACTTGGCAGAATTGTTGACAGCATTGATGTAGTGGTTGATGAAAAGGGATGCATTCCTAGGCAAGTACATCATGAAGACATCGAAGAAGATGAAGGCTACCCCCAACGACAGAATGATGAAGAAGAAGAACCTCAAGAAGAACCTCAAGAAGAAGAACCAGAGGAGCAAACAAGAATAGAAGAAAAGACTCCATCCAGATATGTTCAGAAGAATCATCCAGAATCTCAGATTATGGGGCAGAAAGAAGCAGGTGTACAAACAAGAAGAACAGTTGCAGAAGCTTCAAGCTATTTGGCATTACTCTCCTCTACTGAACCACAAAATGTGAAAGAGGCATGCAAAGATGAATGTTGGGTGAAAGCAATGGATGAAGAACTTGAGCAGATAAAAAAGAACAACACTTGGGAGCTGGTTCCTAGACCAAAAGATAAGAATGTTATCGGAACAAAATGGGTCTTCAAAAATAAATTGAATGAAAATGGAGAAGTAATTAGAAACAAAGCCAGACTTGTTTGTAAAGGGTATGCGCAGCAAGAAGGAATAGACTTTGAAGAAACCTTTGCTCCTGTTGCAAGACTTGAGGCCATCCGAATGTTCCTTGCTCTCTCAAGTTTTCAAAACTTCAAAGTATTTCAAATGGACGTGAAATCAGCCTTTCTAAATGGAGACTTGGAAGAAGAAGTGTACATTGAACAGCCAGATGGGTTCATTCTTGGAAATGACCCAAATCTTGTATGTAGATTGAAAAAGGCTCTCTATGGTCTCAAACAAGCTCCAAGGGCTTGGTACTACCGTTTGGACAAATATCTTCATCAACAAGGCTTTTCAAAAGGATTAGCAGATAGCAATATTTATATAAAAGTTGAAAATGACAAATTGCTAATACTTTTTGTATATGTAGATGACGTTATTTTTGGGAGCAATGAAGAAGCTATGAGTCAAAACTTTGCCTCGGTCATGCAGAAAGAATTTGAAATGTCCTTGCTAGGAGAACTGACATATTTCCTTGGTTTGCAAATCCAACAAAAAGAAGGAGGAACCTTTTTATCTCAAACCAAGTATCTCAAATAGATTTTGAAGAAATATGGTATGGAAGATGCAAAACCAGTATGTACACCCATGGTCACAGGATGTAGCCTTAGTGCAAATAATGAATCTGTAGCAGTACATCAACCAACCTACAGAACTATGATTGGAAGTTTACTTTATTTGACAGGTACCCGACCAGACATCAGGCATGCAGTTGGAATAGTTGGAAGATTTCAGGCAAATCCGAAGGAGACTCATCTTCAGGCAGTGAAGAGAGTTTTCAAATATCTTCAACTGACTCAAAATTATGGCTTATGGTATCCTAGAGATACAGATCTTACACTTCATGCTTATACAGATGCAGATTGGGCCGGAAGCATGGATGACAGGAAAAGCACAAGTGGTGGTGCATTCTTTATGGGTTCCAGACTGGTATCTTGGTTCAGCAAGAAACAGAGTTCAATTGCCTTGTCTACAGCTGAAGCGGAATATGTTGTTGCTGCATCTTGTTGCACCCAACTCCTCTGGATGATGCAGACTTTGCAGGATTTTCAAATCACTTGTACACCACCAATCCCCATCTTATGTGATAACACAAGTGCAATCAGCATCTCAAAGAATCCTGTTAAGCATTCAAAAACCAAGCACATACCAATCAAGTATCATTTTCTCCGGGAACAAGTGCTTGAATAGAAGGTCAAGTTGGAGTATGTTCCTTCTAAGGAACAAGTTGCTGATATTCTCACCAAACCATTGCCCAGGGACACTTTTGAATACCTCAGGCAAAAGCTGGGGGTTGTTGATGCATCATCTTATTGCTGAACCTCTTCTGATTGATGGTACAGGTTCAGGGGGAGCATATAATGCATTGTTGGCATTATGGAGGATGTGTAGAAGGAGATCTTGGAAGTAGTTGCAATATGTCTATCTCTTTCATGGTGGATTATGGTTCTTCGATGCAAATCTGGTTCATATTCAGGGGGAGCATGTTCTTAGGGGGAGCATAACCCTTTGCCCTTGATGTCAAAGGGGGAGAATGAAGCTGAAGCTTTGAGGTTGCCATCAAGTCCAAAGGGGGAGATTGTTGGCATTATGGCTAAAGTGTTGTCCTTGATGGCAACCCATTCAGGTGGTAGATCACAGTACTTCAAGTCAGTAGCAGAGATTGATGGTCAGCTATCAAATATTGAAGAAAATAAGGGGTACGCAGGTACACCTTGCACAAGGTGCGTACACGCAGGTCAGTATTACATAAAGTTCGTACATACCCACAGTTATCCTGTTCAGGAGGTGCGTACCCCCAGTGCACACATTTCAAGGCAAAGAAATTCACATGTGGGGTTTTCTTATGTTTTACTCTTGGTATTTAGCCGACGGTATTATGTTATTATGGTGTCGGCTCGTGGTATTGATCCATGATTTAAGGAAGAGCTTTCCTATATAAAGCAAAGGAGATCATTTGGCTTGGGCATGTTTTTGGTTGAATATCTTATGAGGGATAGATCTGGTCTAGATCTAAACAAGGCGAATCTACTGATGGACCGAGATCTCTTCGGCGCATGTTCAGATCTGTAGATCTGACTGTCTGGGTTACTTCTGAAGTCTTGAAATCATCTATGCCCGGAGGTACGCAGGTGCAGTAAGAGAAAAGTGCGTACATACGCAGGAACGAAGCATTTCAGGTGCGCCGGTACGCAGGCACAGAAGGGTTCAGGTGCGCCGGTACGCAGGCACAAAAGAGCTGCAGGTGCACCGGTACGCAGGCACAGAAGAGCTGCAGGTGCGCCGGTACGCAGGCACAGAAGGGTTGCAGGTGCGTACATACGCAGGCAGTTCAATAGACTCAGAGCGAGGTACGTAGGCTAGCAGTTGAGCAGGGTGCGTCCGGTACGCAGACTAGCAGTTGAGCAGGGTGCGTACTGTAAGCAGGCAAGCAGTTGAGCAGGGTGAGTACAGTAAGCAGGCCAGCAGTTGAGCAGGGTGCTTACTTCTCTTAAAATCTTTGTTTATCATCGTTGTGTTCTGGGTTTGGTCCTATTATTGTTGATCTGGTTACTACAGTTGATTGGGTGATTCTCTTATACTTAATGATCAATTGATGCTTGTGGATCCAGTTTGAAAATTTATGAAAAGTGGTCCTTGTAAGAAAAGAAATAGGGGGTTGTAGCTCCCTTCCAGGAGAGACTGGAAAACGAGAGAGAGTTGTAGCTCTCTGCAGGTTGCAGCCTGTGTACTGGTAAAGGACTGCACCAGTACAAAACCATTGTAAAAGGAGTTTCTAATTTGAAAGAAGGTAGAGACATATTGCAGCAGGTGGTTTTCACCCACATTGTGTTTCCACCTTACATCTTGTGTTCTTTGGTGTGACTATCTCTTTTCTTTTGTTCATACTCATTATTTTATGGTACTGACATGCAAAAATAATTCAAAGAACAAATAAAGAAGATTTATTAAAAGAATTATATAATACTGATTCACCCCCCCTCTCATTATTATTTCCAACATGTAGTTTATAAAGTAAACAACAATAACAACAAATTTTCATTCCCCAGTGGAGTCGCCACTATGTTATCACTCAAATTTTCCTAGAAGTTGTAAGAAGAGAAAGGGGGTCTAAGATAATCACAAACCAATCTTTTAGATACAAAATCTAGTCAATCTGTATCTAGAGAGGGCTCTCTCTTTAAGGTTTAGGTTTTTTCTGGAAGATATTAGGCTAGTTATGAAATATTTTGGATTTTGGTTGAGTTTGGTGAAATTCAATAGCAGAGGGGCAGAACTGAGTAATTTAGGCCATTGGGCTAATGGAGTCAAAATAAATGGCTCAACTCGATTTGGTTTCTTAGCAAAGGATGGTTTCACAAGGCAACATAGCTAAAACAAGGATGAAATGACAACTGGATAGGATGGGATGGAATTAAAAGAGATGAAGGGTAGTTAAGAATCCTTCAACATGATTTAAGAGAAAAGAAACTGAATGATCACTAGTAAAGATCAACTAAGATTTCTTTAATAAATGATCAAAATTATTAAACCAGGAAACATGAGAAATTAAGAATTCACTGTTTATGTTAGTTTAGAGGAAAACATCAAGAATATAAACGATTGAAAACAAATTGCACTGAAGCACTTTCTGAGTTAAGCTTTTCGTTTAAGTATTTAGATATGAAACATAATTGATATAATAACCAAGAGAACAATAACACATGAGTTATAAATACTTATTTGTCCGATGTATTGCACATGAATCCTATGGAAAGTCCTTTGTATTGATTCTTCATCCATCCAGCCATGAAAGATTTGTCCAATAGCACTTTATTCCAAAGTAATCAGTTTTACAGCAATGTCTAACAATCCACACTCAATCCTCCAAATGGGGGTGAATTTATACAAAAAACTTTACAATGAAATATCTCATAACATAGTGAGATATAATCTGAGATGACTAATCACATTTTACAAGAAAATAGGGCCAGATGACTTCGCAGATGGCAGATAAAGGCAACCGAATGGTTTGTTGTCCCTTTTCTTGAGAGTGTGCTGGAGTTAGGCCCTATGATTTGGGCTCTTGTTGTCCTTGGAGTAATTCTGTGCTGGCTGCTCTGATTTTATCTTCCTACTGATACACTTTACCTGCATATGATACTCTTTATCTGTTGATCTTTGTTCATCCTTTTTACCCTCACTGACTGTAGTAAAAATCAGAATTTACCTTTTACCAAGGATAAATTACAAAATTTCAAGCATTTCTTCCCACCATTTTCGCTGTGGTATTCTGGTTTTCTGAAGCTTTCTGAGGGTTTCATCTATTTCTGTATACCTAAATAATGTAGTCTGAATTGGGAACAAGTGCTTTAGTTCATGCTCTCCATAAAAGCATTAAACTCTGCCTACATGTCATGGCATCTTCTTTCTAAATTTTGCATCAAAGTTCTTTTGGTTAATACCCTTTTGATTTCTAAAATGGTCTTTGTTCTGTTTTTAATGCCAAGGTCTTCTAGCCAGTACTTATTCTTACTGTTTAAAAAACTTATGAGCCTGTTGGATTCCTTAGAATTTTTTCCTAATTCGGCTCTTGTCATTTGGACTTCTTCTTGGGCTGCCTTTATTAGATCAATCTGCTCAAAAATTATTTGGATGGATGGCCAAACATCATTTATTGACTGAGTGATGTTGGCCCAAAGAATTTTCCTAATTTCTGTCAGAGGCTTGTCAAAAATAAGATCCTTTTCTAATGATTTCACTTTGTTTTCCAATCCTTTAATCTCTCTTGTCTTTTCTACTACACTTATATTTGAGAGATCATACCTTTGCTCTAAGTTGGCATACTGTTCTTTCACCTTATTTAGCTTTGAAACTTGTAGTTTCATGTCCTCCATTGACTTTATCAGTTCCTCTGTGCTCAAATTCATAGTGCTACCCTGTGCTAGTCCTGCTGTTGCTGTACCTGTGAGCACCTCTGCTGTGGCTGCGGGAATTTTTGGTGCTAGTGCTGTCCCAAGTGCAGAAGGGACTGTTGTTGAGACCACTGGTATCACATTGGGAGGTTGAGAGGTCGGCTCTCTCTGCTTGTCCTTCAATGCTTTTTCTAGTTCTTGTTCAGTCTCATTCAGTCGTTCATTAAGCTTTAAGAGTAAATCCATCAGCTCTTCTTCAGATTTTTGTTTTATGATCTCAGCAGTCTGTGGATGCCTTGAAGGAGGCAACTTTAGCTGCTTCCTCAAGGCAGCAATATCTTCATCTTTCTTTTTTATTAAGGCTTCTGTAGCCTTCACATCTTTGGTATCATGTCCCAATCCAATAATTATCTCTTCTAAAGACTTTATTCGGTTATCTTTGGCCTGGGAGGAGGCTTTCTCCAAGTGTAGTTGGGCAGTTGTGTTATCTAAAGAATTTTGCAACCTTTGGGCCATCAGTGCCTTACGAGTCAAGGTGGAGTAAATCATTTCTCCAGTTTGTTTATGCAATTCAATCTAGTCCAAAGGATGAATATCCTTTGCCATGACTTCAAAATTTGTTCTGAGATAATCAGTTGTTGATTTAGGTTGTTGCACCTTTGGTTTGAAATATCTCATTATCATTTTGCCTTCTTTGATGTTATAGGCTGACATCAATCTCTGTTGATTTGTGGGGGCCATTTTCAAATATTGATTATAAACTTGAAGCCTCAATGGATCATTCCTGGCCTTTATTTATGTATTTTTTTTTTGATATCTGAGGCATATTCCCCTGGTGGCCTAAAAGATGATACCTCTGCACTTTGTTGTCTTTCTAGCTCCTGCCTCTGTGAGCTAGTGGATGTTCCTTCTACTGGAAAAATTTGTTGGTTATATACTCTTTCTTCCCTCTGACTATCTATAGTCTCTTCAAAAAATTCCTCCTCTGAAAGGGGATTTAGTCTTTGCCTTTTTATTCCAGGCTGTCCTGAAGGTCCACTGGCAGGGGTAGTTGTTTCCCTGTCTCTCTTTTTGTTTCTTTCCTCATTTAGAGGAGTTTGCAAAACTAGAGGTTCTCCCACATTGCCCTGAGTGGGAGGAGTATGTATTTGGGCCTGTTCTTTGGAATTTTCAGGCTGTTTAGACATTGTAGACTATTTTGTGGCTTGAATGTTGGTCTCTGATTCCATGGCTTTTGATGTCCCTGTGGCTGGTGTGCTGGTTTCTTGTGAAGGTTGCTGAGAGGTTCCAACAATAGATGCACCGATCCTTGATCTTTGTACCTGCCCAAAAGAATCCAGGTCAAGTGTTTTCTCAAGATCTCTCGTAACATTCTCAATACTGACCTGTTCACTATCATTTTCTACTAGGGTCCCTTCCCTCCATTCATTCATATTTGCAAACTGTTCAATCTCTGGGATCCTATGGTGAATGTATGGTGACAATTTGTTCTTCATTCTTCTATCACATATAAAGCTGTTAGGGTCATATGGTATCCACCCAAAAAAAAATTGTAACTTAAGATGATCTTCTAAAATTATTTCTGCTTCTCTCCATGCCTCCCTAGTGTTACATACAAAAGGGCCTAACTGATTCTTGATTTTAAGTTGAGCTTTCTTCTTGGCATTTTAAAAATGAATCAAGTCTAAATTTTTCATTTGCCTCAAGTATTCCAATGCAAACAGTCTCATTGGAACATACTTTGGTAGCTTAAAAGGGAAAAGCTCACACCCATATATCTTGATTTTTGTATGGTTCTTGTACAGATACCAATCACCTATTTTGTACTGTTTGGAGAGCTGAAGGATCTTTTTCAATCACCACCGATCCTAGGAGGGGAAACTCCTATCAATAAAGTGGTTTCTGGATGGACAAATAGATCAATGAACTCATTGTAAGTGTAAGGGGTCTGAAGGGATTTATGGAAAATGGGACTCCAAAATATGACAGACCTGGGATTTCCTTTGGTGTCAAGCTTCCTGACAAGGAAAGGTAAGTTCTTTGACTGATAATACAACATAAGATGATAGATGAAAGAGGTGTATTTGAAGACTCCTCCATTGTCCAGTCTCAGGAATTAATCATGAATTTTATTGGAAATATAGGAGGCATAGTCATATTTAATAGCAGGGGGCTGTCCAGGAGTAAAGATTCATAATAACACTAGGGTTACCTCATCAACATATTCACTAGTGTTAAATCCCATTGCTAAAGATATCATATCCACTATAAGTCTGCCCATATCTGTGAAAAAGGTCTGTCCATAAGGAGGTGGACCTTTGGGCTGATGTTTCTCTAACATTAAGGTCTGACAGATGGGAATAAGTTCTGAATATGGTAATTAAGTGGATTTCTCATGTAAATATCCCATAGAAAGGGAAGTGAGAGCTTGACGAGGGGAAAATTGCAACATTTCATTAATGGATGCAGTTGTTATGGGGAAAAGGACTGTTTGACTTGGGGACATGACTGCTCTTCGGTTAGGGTCATAGTTTACTTGACCTTGATGAATTAGATTAGGGAAAACATGGACTGAGGGGAGAAAATATCTAGGAAGATTGGATTCCCACAGTCCCAAGATGTCTGAGAGATTTAGGTAGTTGTCCCTGTCTTGGCAAAAGACCTTAAGGTGATTCTGGTTAGAGGAAGTCTTTATCTGCAAGAGGCAGATAGTCTTGGTCTTTATGAGGGGCATTGATAGGTGCGACATTAAAAACAATGGGGTTTTCCATTTCTGGTTCTTGTGGATTCAGAAAAGGAATTTTAGGTTTATGTGTGAAAAATGGGCAAAACAGCAGGTGTGGGAACTTATATGGTGAAATAAAGACTGAATTTGTATTGAATTTGGCCTTTTTCTGTGGAATTTACAGTGTAAAACCAAGACTTGCAGGGTTTCGGCAGAAATTGGATAAATACCTGTATTTGGGGAATGAACAATGCAATGATAGGCGCTGATGGTGGCTAACAGGTTCTGGGTTACGTTGTTTGCAAGTTTCTCAACGAGATGGCAGTTAGAAAACTTGGACAGTTGACTTGGACGTCCTTTGCATGGGAACACAGGTTCGCAGTATAAAGCAAAGAGAACAACTTTTTGTTTTTTTTTATCAACAAAGTCAAGGTTGGCGGGGTTTTTTGGTTATCAGGCGGATGACGTACGCGAGGGAATGACGTTTTGTCGTATGTGGAGGGTGGTAAGCAATATGGGATCACACCGCTTTTTGGGGGCGGGTGGTGTTAGCACTTGAAATTTCACCTCAGGCTGAAAAAGGTAAACTCCAAGGCAACATCAAACCACTTAGCCTCGTAGCTAGCCCTACGGGGCAGGAGAGGGCTATCTCCGGTCTATCTCGGCAAAGACCTTCAACGGGCAGAGATAACCAATAAAGAACACTGATTTTAGGTTAGTAAACTGATAAAAAGGTTTGATTTGGAATTTTTAGGGTTTTGGTGGAAAATTGGGGAAAGGCAATTTTGGGTCCGGGGATTGGACACAGTTTTCGCGGGGGGTTCTTTGGGGCAAGGTAGGAGACTGAATTGATGCCTCTGAAAGAGTCAGATGGATGAGAATGACTAGTTAGGAGCTAAGGAGAGCAAGAAATAACCTTGAATTCTCCTTAAACAGATGAAAACATTGATATTAAGCAAACTTAAAAGCAGAGCATGGCAATCATGAATTCTACTTTAACACTTCATTTTCCTAATTTGCAGAAGGAAAAGTAAGAAGATGATTCACATAAAAAACTTACAAGTACAAAGAGAAACACACCATCAATACATGTAACCACAGGAATCCCAAAAAGGACTGCAAAACCCTGGTCTTTCTTCCTTTTCCAAAAATGGAGAGATACAATGAGTAATACAATAGAAGCTTTCTCCCTCAAGAGTCCAACCATGAAAATGACCAAGAAAGTACATAATATAGGCAATCTAACATCTTTTATTGCCTCTAGGGGTCGAGCTCACTATCCTAGGAGCTGTTTCAACCAATTCTAAACTGAGCACTGAAAACTAGGCAGTCAAAACAACTTGCCTCTATAAGCTAGGAAACCAATTCATTCATTAAATTTTTGCCTATCTCATGAATGAATCTTCTAGAAGAGATAAATGAGTGTCAAAATATCATAAAATTACATCATTTACAACAAGGAGGATCAAAATCCACTCCAAAAAGTCAAATCCAGTCAAAACTGCGTTTTGCTGAGCTGTAGGTGCATTTCTGTGAAAATTGCCCAACGCGTAGCGCCCTGATTCTGAACGCGTAGTGCGTATTTGGAGCAACTTTTGAGGCCCTTCCAGGTGTCAAAATTAGGAAAAAGTGGGCTTTTTGGAAAGGTATGGATGTCTACTTTCCAACCCAAGTGGAATTTCTAAATTTGGTGTCCATTTGCCCCTCCAAACTTGCAATCTCCCAAGACTGCTTCCTGTGTGTCCAAAAAGTGGCAGAAAGTCATTTTTTGCATGTTTTTTGACCTTCTGAGGGCTGAAAACCTGATGAAATGTCTTGGCAATTACTGAGCAAGTGTATTTTTGCATGAAAAATCCAAAAATGCTGAATTTTCCTGAAATAGAGTTGCCCATCTTAAGGGTCGCGCGCGGCGCGCTACGTGTTGGTGAAGAAAACCTGTTTTTAGCCCAAAAAATTCACAAGTGACCAAAAATGCTCAAAATTTTCTGAAATTTGTGCTGGAGTTGAGTCATTTAGCATCATGCTCCTTCAAGGAAGCCTCAGCCAAGATGTGGAGGGGATCGGGCCTTTTTCTTTATTTTAGTGCTTTGGCCAACCGTCCTTGGAGCACCTTCATTCTCGCCTTGCATACGTGCATTCGGGCCCAATAGTGGTTCTTCATGTTCCGGAGCAGGTAATTATCTTTGTTGGCCTTGGCCAGCAACCTCTCCAAATGAGCATTGACCCGGAGAAGCATAGCCTCTCGCTCAATGGGTACCAAATCACCGGGTCTCTTACGAGCCAAGTTGCGGTCTTCATGGATCCTCCACAACTCATCAAGAGTGTCCTGATCTTCTAATTGCTTGTTGCGCTGCTCCAAATATGTAATCGTCCATTGTGCCATCTCTAATTTTTCTTGCAACAAGCAATTTTCAGCCTCCTTTTGCTGAATGATCTTGTGAAGCTCCATGCTAGGAGAACGGGTGTTAAGATCAATGATGTCGATATCTGGATCACCTGACAATCCCTCCTCAATCATGGGCTACTTGCCCCTCTCTGATACCTGTGCTGCTCTCGGAAGAGAGGCCCCTTCCACCTGATGTGGAGATAACACTCGCGGTGCTGATGAAGATGGCGAGACCCCTTCCACCGGGTGTGGAGAAAATACTCGCCGAGCTGATGCAAATAAGGCCTTGTGGCCTCTCTGATATGTGACCAATGGGGGGGAGAGGGTTTTAGGGCTTTTGTTATTTTTGTTAGGGATATTAGGTGAAAATGACAAGAGAGATGGTAATGGGATGTGGGGAAAAAATGGGGGTGAAAAGGGATGACCTTGAGCAACAAAAGCAAAACCCTAGTCTTACTTGCACTTTGACATTTGTAAGCAAAATACACATGAACTTCTCATTTCAAAATGATGACATTTAAATGCTCATTCAAGCTTTAGCAAGCAATATACTTTGATGTTTGGAGGCCTACCTGCAACCTTGAAGAGATTTGGGGTCGATTTGAGGTTTGAAGGCAATTTTTCTGTGTGTAAAGCCCAACGCGTAGCGCATGGGTCCTGACGCGTAGCGCGCGCCCAACGCGTAGCGCCTGTGTCTTTTTCCCACTGCGATGACTGCCCTGACGCGTAGCGCCTGCCCAACGCGTAGCACGTAGGTCCTGATGCGTAGCGCACGGTCTCTCACAGCAATTTCGCCTAGTTTTTTCACTAAGTCGCCTTTCACACTTGCTCTTGGAGTCTTGGAGGCAAATAATGATAAAATGAAGGGAGGGGGCTTTTATAAACTTGATTTGAATTAATTTCCCCTCAAACCCACTTTCTAATGTTTATAACATGACACTTTTCAAAATTTAAATGCTGCTGACTTATGGGTTCCTTTCTTTCCTGAAATTGGTTGAAATGATGCTTTTTCTTGAAAATTTTTGCAGAGGTAGCTTCTGAGGAGTCTTGGCAAAGGGGACCAGGGCCGCATGCTCACTTCCGAAGAGTTTGAATTTTTACCAATTTAACAAAAAGTGAGAAAATGACCTTGTCTTCAAAAACAGGGTTTTTGAATTCAAGGTAAAAATTAGCTGTACAATATGAAATCCTTTGAAGTGATGCTTTGATAGACATCCCTCTGGCCTGCTGGGCATTTATTGACCTTAAAAACATGACCTCAAAGACAAATTGGACTAAACCCTAGACTTAGGACCTTGACTTCATAACAAGACCAACGACCCTGTAAAGAATTTTATTGACTGAAACAAGCTTAATCCAACAGTGCCAAGAGGGGAATAAAATACACAAGCTCCTCCATCAGGGTTATGGCATGCCTAATGGAATGCAATAAGAGGACACTGATGAGACACCTACTAATGAAATTCAAAGAGCTTTGATCGCTGATGGAGGGCTACTAGACCGACTCTAACATTGGCTCCAATGGGGATGGTAGCTCCTTGGAGGTACCAAGAACCTTAGACCTCTGGGAGAGCAGACCAGTGCCTTACAATCATTGGGCAATGGAGTCATTATTTGACAAATAATACAAGACTTTGACTCATTTATTCGCTGAAACCTGATTCAAACCAACTCAATTATGAAACCTACATGACTGAAAACTGACTCACAAATGATTCATGACTGACTTAACTAAAACAATAACTTACAAAGCTTATTGAAGGGCAGCAGTCCATCAAGATTTGAAATCATGATGACAACTACCTATGTTTATTACAAGACAATATACCATCAAACTATATCAAAATGCCAATGCAACCAATCAAGCAGATGCCTTCTTGATTGGTTCTCCTGATCAGATCTTCTGGTCAACAATGAATACTGGTAACTGGGCATCCAAAAATATAGTCGACCATATTCTCCTTCTTCACGGAATACTGCAATAATCACCTTCGCTGTTGACTGCAACAGGGCTGCCATTGGATCTTGAAAAACATGAAGTTTTGCCACTGCCACCTCCTGATGAAAGAACAAGGTGTCTTTTTTTTCAAATTCTGATCTGCCTTCATCATGTGCTTCGGTAAAAGTATGCTCATGGGCTTCAAAAAACTCTGAACAAATGGATGGGCAGATCTCTTCTTGGAAAAGCATTTCAGCACATGAAACATATGAAGAGGAATCTGAATGGAAATCCTGAATGTTTTGTTCTTCTGTGGTGTGAATGTGCTGTAGGTCATTTGTATATGATATGACAGCCGGATTATCATCTTTGTGAAGGAAAACATTATCTGTTTGCTGATCTACAAGACAATCATCTTTTTCAACAGAGGAAGAAGTTTTCCCAACACTTTCTTGACTATGTGTGCACTACAAATCTGTTGTAGCTTGGGCTATAACAAGACCTTTCAAGAGCTGATCTATCTCCTCTTCAGGCAAAGGAGACAATGCCTTTTGTTTTCTTCTGCTTAAACAGTAATTATCTTCATATGACAGGGCATTCAAACTATCATTAATTACTGAGTTATTGAAAGGAGATTTATCACTTACTTGCACAAAGATCTCATTTTGTTGATGATGAACTGACTGGATTGCTTCTTCATGAAGGCTGTGTTCTAATGATGGACTAACAGTATGAATTACTGTGTCTTCTACATTCCAAATAATTTCAACAGAACCTGGAGTAGCTGACTAGACATTATCACAATCTACAATCAGCATTGGACTTACTTGCATGTTGCTGTCTTCTGTGGGCAGATATGAAATAGAACCCTCTCTTTCATCATCTTCCACCATATGACCATCTTTAGCCTGTTGATCTTGATTCTGCTGCAAAATGTCCTGATCATCTGGACAAGTATGCTGAAATGGATTTTCATATAGAGCCTCCATGATCTCACCATCCATAAAATTATCATCTTCATAATATTTCTCAAGGCTTTCAATAAAACTATAAGCATGCTTGCAACAGTCTTGAACTAAATTTAATGATGGATAAGAGTCCTTATATCGTTCAATGAACATAGCATGAAAATCCTTTAAATAGTAAATACAAGCAGGCGGCAAACCTTCATACCATGATTGGGCTTTACCTTCCAGAGTAGCTAAGAATATCTTCATCAAGCAATCTTCAGGAAAATCCACCTTCAACTTGCGAATATGCATATGAAATCTAACTAGATGTAAAGAAGCATCCTTCTTACCATCATCATTAAATGTAGGCAAATTCCTTGACCAATCTACCTTCGGAATTTTATTTGGAAAACCAGGGATGTGATCTCGGCTCAGGGGAGCGTATCTTCTTGCAATCCAATCCATCTTGAAAATCTCAAAGCTACTGATCTCTCTGCAGTGAAGTCACCATGAAGAATTGATCTCTGGAGTTTTCAGTGAAGAAGTCGCTAGTGAATGATTTCAGCCTTGTCAGTGTCTGATCGTTGTCCACCATCAACGATCAGATCTGAACTTGATACATGTACTGGGGTAATTAACAAGTTAAATGTCACGTTTACAAGCTAGACCGGAGATTGACTGAAGCAGCGTTTATCTACTTCCGCTAATGCAAAGAAAAAGCGTTTCGAAGGCTACCTGGCATAACTTCAGGCTCCATCTGTAGCTTATAAAACAAATGACATCAACCAGCAAACAAGTTTGTTCTCCCCAGTATGGTCGCCAATATGTTAGCGCTTGAAATTTCACCTCAGGCTGAAAAAGGTAAACTCCAAGGAAACATCAAACCACTTAGCCTCGTAGCTAGCCCTACGGGGCAGGAGAGGGCTCTCTCCGGTCTATCTCGGAAAAGACCTTCAACGGGCAGAGATAACCAATAAAGAACACTGATTTTAGGATAGTAAACTGATAAAAAGGTTTGATTTGGAATTTTTAGGGTTTTGTTGGAAAATTGGGGAAAGGCAATTTTGGGTGCGGGGATTGGACACAGTTTTCGCAGGGGGTTCTTTGGGGCAAGGTAGGAGACTGTATTGATGCCTTTGAAAGAGTCGGATGGATGAGAATGACTGGTGAGGAGCTAAGGAGAGCAAGCAATCACCTTGAATTCTCCTTAAACAGATGAAAACATTGATATTAAGCAAACTTAAAAGCAGAGCATGGAAATCATGAATTCTACTTTAACACTTCATTTGCCTAATTTGCAGAAGGAAAAGTAAGAAGATGATTCACATAACAAACTTACAAGTACAAAGAGAAACACACCATCAATACATGTAACCACAGGAATCCCAAAAAGGACTGCAAAACCCTGGTCTTTCTTCCTTTGCCAAAAATGCATAGATACAATGAGTAATACAATAGAAGCTTTCTCCCTCAAGAGTCCAACCATGAAAATGACCAAGAAAGTACATAATATAGGCAATCTAACATCTTTCCTTGCCTCTAGGGGTCGAGCTCACTATCCTAGGAGCTGTTCCAACCAATTCTAAACTGAGCACTGAAAACTATGCAGTCAAAACAACTTGCCTTTATAAGCTAGGAAACTAATTCATTCATTAAATTTTTGCCTATCTCATGAATGAATCTTCTAGAAGAGATAAATGAGTGTCAAAATATCATAAAATTACATAATTTACAACAAGGAGGATCAAAATCCACTCCAAAAAGTCAAATCCAGTCAAAACTGCGTTTTGCTGAGCCGTAGGTGCATTTCTGTGAAAATTGCCCAACGCGTAGCTCCCTGATTCTGAACGCGTAGCGCACCTTTGGAGCATATTTTGAGGCACTTCTAGGTGTCCAAATGAGGAAAAAGTGGCCTTGTTGGAAAGGTCTAGATGTCTACTTACCAACCCAAGTGGAATTTATGAATTTGGTGTCCATTTGCCCCTCCAAAATTGCAATCTTCCAAGACTGCTTCCTGTGTGTCCAAAAAGTGGCAGAAAGTCATTTTTTGCGTGTTTTTCTACCTTCTGAGGGCTCAAAACCTGATGAAATGTCTTGGCAATTGCTGAGCAAGTGTATTTTTGCATGAAAAATCCAAAAATTCTAAGCTTTCCTGAAATGGAGTTGCCCATCTTAAGGGTCACGCGCGGCGCGCTACGCGTTGGTGAAGAAAACCTGTTTTTAGCCCAAAAAATTCACAAGTGACCAAAAATGCTCAAAAGTTTCTGAAATTTGTGCTCGAGTTGAGTCATTTAGCATCATGCTCCTTCAAAGAAGCCTCAGCCAAGATGAGGAGGGGATCAAGCCTTTTTCTTCGTTTTAGTGCTTTGGCCAACCGTCCTTGGAGCACCTTCATTCTCGCCTTGCATACGTGCATTCGGGCCCAATAGTGGTTCTTCATGTTCCGGAGCAGGTCCTTATCTTTGTTGGCCTTGGCCAGCAACCTCTCCAAATGAGCATTGACCCGGAGAAGCATAGCCTCTCGCTCAATGGGTACCAAATCACCAGGTCTCTTACGACCCAAGTTGCGGTCTTCATGGATCCTCCGCAACTCATCAAGAGTGTGCTCATCTTCTAATTGCTTGTTTCGCTACTCCAAATATGTAATCGTCCATTGTGCCATCTCTAATTTTTCTTGCAACAAGCAATTTTCAGCCTCCTTTTGCTGAATGATCTTGTGAAGCTCCGTGCTAGGAGAACGGGTGTCAAGATCAATGATGTCGATATCTGGATCACCTGACAATCCCTCCTCAATCATGGGCTGCTTGCCCCTCTCTAACAGCTGTGCTGTTGTCGGAAGCGAGTCCCCTTCCACCTGATGTGGAGATAACACTTGTGGCGCTGATGAAGATGGCGAGACCCCTTCCACCTGGTGTGGAGAAAATACTCGCCGAGCTGATGCAAATAAGGCCTTGTGGCCTCTCTGATATGTGATCAATGGAGGGGAGAGGGTTTTACGGCTTTTGGTATTTCTGTTAGGGATATTAGGTGAAAATGACAAGGGAGATGGTAATGGGATGTGGGGAAAAAATGGGGGTGAAAAGGGATGACCTTGAGCAGCAAAAGAAAAACCCTAGTCTTACTTGCACTTTGACATTTGTAAGCAAAATACACATGAACTTCTCATTTCAAAATGATGACATTCAAATGCTCATTCAAGCTTTAGCAAGCAATATACTTTGATGTTTGTAGGCCTACCTGCAACCTTGAAGAGATTTGGGGTCGATTTGAGGTTTGAAGGCAATTTTTCTGTGTGTAAACCCCAATGCGTAGCGTGCGGGTCCTGACGCGTAGCGCGTGCCCAACGCGTAGCGCCTGTGTCTTTTTCCCACTGCGATGACTGCCCCGACGCGTAGCGCCTGCCCAACGCGTAGCACGCAGGTCCTGATGCGTAGCGCGCGGTCTCTCACAGCAATTTCGACCAGTTTTTTCACTAAGTCGTCTTTCACACTTGCTCTTGGAGTCTTGGAGGCAAATAATGATAAAATGAAGGGAGGGGGCTTTTATAAACTTGATTTGAATTAATTTCCCCTCAAACCCACTTTCTAATGTTTATAACATGACACTTTTCAAAATTTAAATGCTGCTGACTTATGGGTTCCTTTTTGTCCTGAAATTGGTTGAAATGATGCTTTTTCTTGAAAATTTTTGCAGAGGTAGCTTCTGAGGAGTCTTGGTAAAGGGGACCAAGGCCGCATGCTGAATTCTGAAGAGTTTGAATTTTTACCAATTTTACAAAAAATGAGAAAATGACCTTGTCTTCAAAAATAGGGTTTTTGAATTCAAGGTAAAAATTAGCTGTACAATATGAAATCCTTTGAAGTGATGCTTTGATAGACATCCCTCTGGCCTGTTGGGCAATTATTGACCTTAAAAACATGACCTCAAACACAAATTGGACTAAACCCTAGACTTAGGACCTTGACTTCATAACAAGACCAATGACCCTGTAAAGAATTTTATTGACTGAAACAAGCTTAATCCAGCAGTGCCAAGAGGGGAATAAAAGACGCAAGCTCCTCCATCAGGGTTATGGCATGCCTAATGGAATGCAATAAGAGGACACTGATGAGACACCTACTAATGAAATGCAAAGAGCTTTGATCACTGATGGAGGGCTACTAGACCGAATCTAACATTGGCTCCAATGGGGATGGTAGCTCCTTGGAGGTACCAAGAACCTTAGACCTCTGGGAGAGCACACCAGTGCCTTACAATCATTGGGCAATGGAGTCATTATTTGACAAACAATACAAGACTTTGACTCATTTATTGGCTGAAACCTGATTCAAACTGACTCAATTATGAAACCTACATGACTGAAAACTGACTCACAAATGATTCATGACTAACTTAACTAAAACAAGAACTTACAAAGCTTATTGAAGGGCAGCAGTCCATCAAGATTTGAAATCATGATGACAACAACCTGTGTTTCTTACAAGACAATATACCATCAAACTATATCAAAATGCCAATGCAACCAATCAAGCAGATGCCTTCTTGATTGGTTCTCCTGATCAGATCTTCTGGTCAACAATGAATACTGGTAACTGGGCATCCAAAAATATAGTCGACCATATTCTCCTTCATCACTGAATACTGCAATAATCACCTTCGCTGTTGACTGCAACAGGGCTGCCATTGGAGCTTGAAAAACATGAAGTTTTGCCACTGCCACCTCCTGCTGAAAGAACAAGGTGTCTTTTGCTTCAAATTCTGATTTTCCTTCATCATGTGCTTCGGTAAAAGTATGCTCATCGGCTTCAAAAAACTCTGAACAAATGGATGGGCAGATCTCTTCTTGGAAAAGCATTTCAGCACATGAAACATATGAAGAGGAATCTGAATGGAAATCCTAAATGTTTTGTTCTTTTGTGGTGTGAAAGTGCTGTAGGTCATTTGTATATGATATGACAGCTGGATTATCATATTTGTGAAGGAAAACATTATCTGTTTGTTGATCTACAAGACAGTCATCTTTTTCAACAGAGGAAGAAGTTTTCCCAACACTTTCCTGACTATGTGTGCACTGCAAATCTGCTGTAGCTTGGGCTGTAACAAGACCTTTCAAGAGCTGATCTATCTCCTCTTCAGACAAAGGAGACAACGCCTTTTGTTTTCTTCTGCTTAAACAGTAATTATCTTCATATGACAGGGCATTCAAACTATCATTAATTACCGAGTTATTGAAAGGAGATTTATCACTTACTTGCACAAAGATCTCATTCTGTTGTTCATGAACTGACTGGATTGCTTCTTCATGAAGGCTGTGTTCTAATGATGGACTAACAGTATGAATTACTGTGTCCTCTACATTCCAAATAATTTCAATAGAACCTGGAGTAGCTGACTGGACATTATCACAATCTACAATCAGCATTGGACTTACTTGCATGTTGCTGTCATCTGTGGGCAGATATGAAATAGAACCCTCTCTTTCATCATCTTCCACCATATGACCGTCTTTAGCCTGCTGATCTTGATTCTGCTGCAAAATTTCCTCATCATCTGGACAAGTATGCTGAAATGGATTTTCATACAGAGCCTCCATGATCTCACCATCCATAAAATTATCATCTTCATAATATTTCTCAAGGCTTTCAATGAAACTATAAGCATGCTTGCAACAGTCTTGAACTAAATTTAATGATGGATAAGAGTCCTTATATCGTTCAATGAACATATCATGAAAATCCTTTAAACAGTAAACACAAGCAGACGGCAAACTTTCATACCATGATTGAGCTTTACCTTCCAGAGTAGCTAAGAATATCTTCATCAAGCAATCTTCAGGAAAATCCACCTTCAACTTGCGAATATGCATATGAAATCTAACTAGATGTAAAGAAGCATCCTTCTTACCATCATCATTAAATGTAGGCAAATTCCTTGACCAATCTACCTTCGGAATTTTATTTGGAAAACAAGGGATGTGATCTCGGCTCAGGGGAGCGTATCTTCTTGCAATCCGATCCATCTTGAAAATCTCAAAGCTATTGATCTCTCTGCAGTGAAGTCACCATGAAGAATTGATCTCTGGAGTTTTCAGTGAAGAAGTCGCTAGTGAATGATTTCAGCCTTGTCAGTGTCTGATCGTTGTCCACCATCAACGATCAGATCTGAACTTGATACATGTACTGTGGTAATTAACAAGTTAAATGTCACGTTTACAAGCTAGACCGGAGATTGACTGAAGCAGCGTTTATCTACTTCCGCTAATGCAAAGAAAAAGCGTTTCGAAGGCTACCTGGCATAACTTCAGGCTCCGTCTGTAGCTTATAAAACAAATGACATCAACCAGCAAACAGGTTTGTTCTCCCCAGTATGGTCGTCAATATGTTAGCGCTTGAAATTTCACCTCAGGCTGAAAAAGGTAAACTCCAAGGCAACATCAAACCACTTAGCCTCGTAGCTAGCCCTACGGGGCAGGAGAGGGCTCTCTCCGGTCTATCTCGGCAAAGAGCTTCAACGGGCAGAGATAACCAATAAAGAACACCGATTTCAGGCTAGTAAACTGATAAAGAGGTTTGATTTGGAATTTTTAGGGTTTTGGTGGAAAATTGGGGAAAGGCAATTTTGGGTGCGGGGATTGGACACAGTTTTTGCAGGGGGTTCTTTGGGGCAAGGTAGGAGACTGTATTAATGCCTTTGAAAGAGTCGGATGGATGAGAATGACTGGTGAGGAGCTAAGGAGAGCAAGCAATCACCTTGAATTCTCCTTAAACAGATGAAAACATTGATATTAAGCAAACTTAAAAGCAGAGCATGGCAATCATGAATTCTACTTTAACACTTCATTTGCCTAATTTGCAGAAGGAAAAGTAAGAAGATGATTCACATAACAAACTTACAAGTACAAAGAGAAACACACCATCAATACATGTAACCATAGGAATCCCAAAAAGGACTGCAAAACCCTGGTCTTTCTTCCTTTGCCAAAAATGCAGAGATACAATGAGTAATACAATAGAAGCTTTCTCCCTCAAGAGTCCAACCATGAAAATGACCAAGAAAGTACATAATATAGGCAATCTAACATCTTTCCTTGCCTCTAGGGGTCGAGCTCACTATCCTAGGAGCTGTTTCAACCAATTCTAAACTGAGCACTGAAAACTAGGCAGTCAAAACAACTTGCCTCTATAAGCTAGGAAACCAATTCATTCATTAAATTTTTGCCTATCTCATAAATGAATCTTCTAGAAGAGATAAGTGAGTGTCAAAATATCATAAAATTACATCATTTACAACAAGGAGGATCAAAATCCACTCCAAAAAGTCAAATCCAGTCAAAACTGCATTTTGCTGAGCTGTAGGTGCATTTCTGTGAAAATTGCCCAACGCGTAGCGCCCTGATTCTGAACGCGTAGCGCGCATTTGGAGCAACGTTTGAGGCACTTATAGGTGTCCAAATGAGGCAAAATTGGGCTTGTTGGAAAGGTCTTGATGACTACTTACCAACCCAAGTGGAATTTATGAATTTGGTGTCCATTTTCTTCTCCAAAATTGCAATCTCCCAAGATTGCTTTCTGTGTGTCCAAAAAGTGGCAGAAAGTCATTTTTGCATGTTTTTTGACCTTATGAGGGCTCAAAACCTGATGAAATGTCTTGGCAATTGCTGAGCAAGTGTATTTTTGCATGAAAAATCCAAAAATACTGATTTTTCCTGAAATGGAGTTGCCCATCTTAAGCGTCGCGCGCGGTGCGCTACGCGTTGGTGAAGAAAACCTGTTTTTAGCCCAAAAAATTCACAAGTGACCAAAAATGCTCAAAATTTTCTGAAACTTGTGCTGGAGTTGAGTCATTTAGCATCATGCTCCTTCAAGGAAGCCTTAGCCAAGATGTGGCGGGGATCGGGCCTCTTTATTCGTTTTAGTGCTTTGGCCAACTGTCCTTGGAGCACCTTCATTCTCGCCTTGCATACGTGCATTCGGGCCCAATAGTGGTTCTTCATGTTCCGGAGGAGGTCCTTATCTTTGTTGACCTTGGCCAGCAACCTCTCCAAATGAGCATTGACCCGGAGAAGCATAACCTCTCACTCAATGGGTACCAAGTTGCGGTCTTCATGGATCCTCTGCAACTCATCAAGAGTGTGATCATCTTCTAATTGCTTGTTGCGCTGCTCCAAATATGTAATCCTCCATTGTGCCATCTCTAAGTTTTCTTGCAACAAGCAATTTCCAGCCTCCTTTTGCTGAATGATCTTGTGAAGCTCCGTGCTAGGAGAACGGGTGTCAAGATCAATGATGTCGATATCTGGATCACCTGACAATCCCTCCTCAATCATGGGCTGCTTGCCCCTCTCTGATACCTGTGCTGCTGTCGGAAGTGAGGCCCCTTCCACCTGATGTGCTGATAACACTCGCGGTGCTGATGAAGATGGCGAGACCCCTTCCACCTGGTGTGGAGAAAATACTCGCCGAGCTGATGCAAATAAGGCCTTGTGGCCTCTCTGATATGTGACCAATGGAGAGGAGAGGGTTTTAGGGCTTTTGGTATTTTTGTTAGGGATATTAGGTGAAAATGACAAGGGAGATGGTAATGGGATGTGGGGAAAAAATGGGGGTGAAAAGGGATGACCTTGAGCAACAAAAGCAAAACCCTAGTCTTACTTGCACTTTGACATTTGTAAGCAAAATACACATGAACTTCTCATTTCAAAATGATTACCTTTAAATGCTCATTCAAGATTTAGAAAGCAATATACTTTGATGTTTGGAGGCCTACCTGCAACCTTGAAGAGATTTGGGGTCGATTTGAGGTTTGAAGGCAATTTTTCTATGTGTAAACCCCAACGCGTAGCGCGTGGGTCCTGACGCGTAGCGCGCGCCCAACGCGTAGCGCCTGTGTCTTTTCCCACTGCGATGACTACCCCGACACGTAGCGCTTGCCCAACGCGTAGCGCGCAGGTCCTGATGCGTAGCGCACGGGCTCTCACAGCAATTTCGCCCAGTTTTTTCACTAAGTCACCTTTCACACTTGCTCTTGGAGTCTTGGAGGAAAATAATGATAAAATGAAGGGAGGGGGATTTTATAAACTTGATTTGAATTAATTTCCCCTCAAACCCACTTTCTAATGTTTATAACATGACACTTTTCAAAATTTAAATGCTGCTGACTTATGGTTTCCTTTTTGTCCTGAAATTGGTTGAAATGATGCTTTTTCTTGAAAATTTTTGCAGAGGTAGCTTCTGAGGAGTCTTGGAAAAGGGGACCAGGGCCGCATGCTGACTTCTGAAGAGTTTGAATTTTTACCAATTTTACAAAAAATGAGAAAATGACCTTGTCTTCAAAAACAGGGTTTTTGAATTCAAGGTAAAAATTAGCTGTACAATATGAAATCCTTTGAAGTGATGCTTTGATAGACATCCCTCTGGCCTGCTGGGCATTTATTGACCTTAAAAACATGACCTCAAAGACAAATTGGACTAAACCCTAGACTTAGGAACTTGACTTCATAACAAGACCAATGACCCTGTAAAGAATTTTATTGACTAAAACAAGCTTAATCCAGCAGTGCCAAGAGGGGAATAAAATACACAAGCTCCTCCATCAGGGTTATGGCATGCCTAGTGGAATGCAATAAGAGGACACTGATGAGACACCTACTAATGAAATGCAAAGAGCTTTGATCGCTGATGGAGGGCTACTAGACCGACTCTAACAGGTGGTATTTGGCCAGGAGCCAGCGATCCAACAGGTTTTGTGATGCGTGGCAAGGGCGCTGTGCGAAAACCGCTCAGTGTTCGCGCGGTCACAAAGTGGTGCACGATATCAATAATCATCACTGAATGTGGAATACTTGATCGAATGGTGGACGAAAGACGTGGTACGGCGCGGGTTTAACAACGGCATACCCAATCCAATTAAAAATTATTTAATTGTATCGGAGGTGATAGGATTGGTTGGGGGTTTTTAATTAACCGTGAGGGTTAATTAATCCCAATTAATGCAGCGGGGAATTGGGTTGTTAACTAGTTACGGGTTTACTAGTTAGTCCTAGTTAACATGTACTTATGGTTATAACTTAACCCAAGGGGTGGGAAATATAACAATTTCGGGGTTTTAATATATTTAAATATTTATGGGAAAGGGTGAAATTGTGCAAGATTTATTTAATATGAGTTAGAAATTAATATGAAACAGTGTGATGAAAATGTGCTAAGTAAAACATTAGAGTGTACATTTAACTTAGGCTTAAGTGAAAAAGGGGTTTTTACGTGATATTGTGTATTTTTCCTACGTAAAATAGGATTTTACTTAGGAAAAGACTTATGAAAATTAATGAATGGTTTATGGATGAGTCTAAGTACTTAGGCTTTTTAAATTATTGGGCCGAGGGTCCGGTCCCTCCAGAAGTCAGAGAAATGCTCTGAACCCCTCCAATTTAGCAAATGCCTTAGTTCTTAGGGGAAATTAGTGAATAATTAGGGAAAATGAGAAGGGGAGTTAATTACTCTGACTTTTCTTTGCTTGAAATGCTTTCAATGTACTGTATGCCTTGGCCTTGTGATGAAAGTGAAAGATTAACACATTTAGAGACATTATCCATTACATATGATTTTGCAACATCAACTACCTACCCTACCTACTTTAACCTAGCATTTTTTCTTCTTTATTAGGGTGCAATTAAACTGGAAAACCCTTTTCAACTTTTCTTTACATGGAAAAGCCTATCTAAGTCTACACTTATTACATTCAAAGGCTCATAATAAACTGTTGAGCTCCTTTTTATTTACTCTACCTATCTACTTATCTGCCAAGATTAAACTGTTTGGTTAGATATTTATTCTCTATTTCTACTACATGAAATTGAAAATGAATTAGTCAAGTTTAAACAGTTTGACTATTCATGAATTGTGGCATAAGTGACAAGCTGCACACAATTATTTATTACACAAAAGGAAAAAGCAGTGCCATTTGAACTTGCACACTTTCCTGGTCTATTTTTGTTTGGGGTTCATTTTCTCTCATTTTTCTCTCATTTTTATTCTTTTTACACTTTGATTTTTCTTTTAGGGTATACCCTCTTTACATTTTTTTAATTTTTTGAAAATATGGAAAACCTTTGCAGCAAGAAAAGGTATAAACATATTACATAGCTCATCAAGTCAATCATAACATATGACACCTATTGGTATAAAGGCCTAACAGGTGGGAGGAGTAGAATCTCAAATCTGGAGATTATTGAGGTTTTTCCTTTACATTTTGAGTTATGTATAATGAACAGAGTTTGCACTATTGTAGCTCTAGTTTTGAAAGTAGAAGCTCAAGCATTGTAAAGGACTATTAGAGAATGAAGCTAGAGAAATGGATTCAATAAATTGGTATTTCGAATACTACTATTTTAAATTCTATTTCATTTTATGATGACAAGAATGTGTCATTTTACTTTCATATTTTTGCACTTTTGTCGGTATGGGTAATTTGTCTCAATTTTATGTTATTATTTATCTCTGCTCTTATGGGCTGAATTCTTATTTCTGAGTAACTATTTACTTCTAAATATGTCTTTTAATACTAGCTTAATAAATAGTGATATGTTGTGAACTTCTTTCGTATATTATTGTTTAATAATTCAAGTTACTGATTAAATGATCAAAATCATTCTGTGAACTTTTTCCTAAGTGTTGTTGATTGATTATCTTAGTTAAAAGGTCTCAATAGGATGTGTGCGGTGTTCATAATGTCAGTGAATCGAACTATTTCATTAGTTTGATATCATTATAAGCCAGACATATTTAAATCTCAATACTTTAAATTTCTTGCTCTTGGTTGGGTTAGATATATATCTACCTAATTGACATAGGATTAAGATAGTTTCTTTTACTTGCATCTTAGAATAAGTTTGCATTTAGATTAATTTCTATGTTCTTTTAAGTCCTCTTCCCAAAGAGGAAAACTCTAGTATTGGATTGGTTGAGCCCTAAATCAGGTTAAGGATCACTTTCTTCCCTGATCAGCAAGAGGGTTGATTTGATGTCTCTTCTCCATTGCTAAATGAAAGTCATATTTTAAAGCCATTGGAGATTGAGAGAGGGTAACTGGACTTAGTTGAACCAGTCAGAGCCACCATTCCAAATGGAAAAGGATCTACTTTAAGGTTCGGACCAGGTGGTCATCCCCCATGTTGTTGCAATGATTTTCGAGGCTTTAATAGGTGGTAAACCTAGAATCCTACAAGACTATTGAAGAAACTGGTATGGGCGTAGAGGACATTGACATTGAGGGTGTAGACCCTATCTCAAAGCTACTTGAATACATCCCTCCATGCCAGGGTAAGGTGAAGATCCCAAAGGACCTAGAAGAGGGAAATTTTCTTCTTAATACACCCTTACTACGAGAGAATATCACGTTTGAAGGACCGAGCTTGGCATGCATCCCCCATCTAAATCTCGAAGATTGGGACTTGGTGGACATGGAGTGATTCCCCCACTTGGCTATTGATAATTTCATGCAGAGAGTATTCTTCAAGGATTCAGGTATCACCGACCTGGAGCCAGTGAAGTGGATTTTTGAGGTGGAGAAGGCGGGGTTGTTGAACCTGCTATGGGTGCCACATTACCACTGCACACCCATAAATCTGATAGTTATCAAACAGTTATTGTGCTTGGTGCATGATGGGTGCCTGTGGTTGCAAGAGCCAATCCCTACAACCAACATGTTGGTCCATAGGATCACCTTATTACCACATTTGAGGCTGAATTTGGCCAAGGCATTTGGCAGAAATACGGGCGAGCGGGACCTCACTGAGAGAAAGAAGGACAAGTTTAAGCTTGTCAAGACGCCATACAAATATTCAATTTCAAGCATAACCGACCCTGTGGTGAAGGTAGCCATCCAGATCTTGGCTAGGAAGGTAATGAGGAAGTGTCGTGCAGATGAGGTGATGACACCAATTGTTTCATTAGCGGCCCATTCCATGGAGGGTGTACAACTTAACTGGGCATGCTACCTCTGCAGTGAGTTCCTTACGAACTGCAGAGAAGCACAGGACCACATCAAAAAATTCCACTATTCATGGTTGTTGGTGTCGATTGTATTGGTCACATGGCAGTTACTGGAGGACAGTTAGTTTCCTATGATCGCGATAGATTTTCTAGAAGCAACAAAGTTTTCTTCACTATGGGTCATGAAGGACGCTGAGCGGGTCTGTGAGAGCAAGGTATTCTGGGTATTGATGGAGATGAGAATCAATATGGCCATCAACCGCAAGCAAAGGTTGCCACCAACTGTTTATGAGCAGTTTTTCGGATATGCAGAGTTCAAGGTGGACTTCCACTGTATCTCCATCTAGGCAAGGAAGGACCTCGAACATAAGTAATATGATCTCCCACACCTTGCAATGGATGAAGCCATAGCAGCGGTCCTCGATCGTTGGCTAGCCATGTGGCGCATGAACTCAGATTTGTCAGTTTTGTCTAGTAAGTATGCAAGAAAGCAGAAGAAGCAAGAGGCCTGGTAAAAAATGCAGCACTTGGCTGAAAAACAAAAAAATGAGGCTAAGGAAAAAGCATAAGCAGAAGCAGACTACGCCACGAAGGAATAGGAGGAAGAGCGCGACTTTGACAGAAGTCAGAAGTCTCATTCACCATAGATGAGGAAGAGGAGAAATTTGAATAGAGTGGTAGAGACCAGGAGAGCACCCCCTCCCAGGTGAAGAGGAATCAGGAGCAAGAAAAAGAAGGGCTGCAGAAAAAGTCTAAGGCCACCAAGTCGTCACTAGACCCAATCACCTTGACAGAGGGTGACATGGACGACATCGGGGATAATGTAGGGGACGCGATGGTAGAACTACTACAGTAGTTTGAGCAACAACATGAGCAAGCCTTGGTTTCCATTCATACAGGTCTGCGTGAGCTGTATATCCAGACTAATCAATTGTAGGTAGGTATCGGGTAGAGCAATGCAACATCGACTTGTTTGGCATTGGGGACCACTGGAGCTGTGGAGATGGTTCTCTCTTTGGATCCTCAAGCCATCACACTACCTGATAAAGCCCTCAGCATATAGACAGATGCTGATAAGGCTATGTTAAGAAACATTCGTCTCAACTTGGCTGCACTCCCAAGCGAAGTCCTTCACACACTGCAAGCAGGTGTGATTGCGGAACTTAGGGCTTGAGAGCAACGCACACTAAGTGTGATCAACGAGCAGAAGGTTAACAATGAATAATTGTTCATTGAGGAAACAACAATGATAGAAACCTGAAAGAACGTCTGGGAGAAGAATGAGCACACCACAGCGGTGGTAGCAGAAGCATGTAGAATTGTTCTAGAACTGCACATCCCAGAAGAAGCACCGGTGGAAGCCAAGATTCGGAAGCTCGCCACCAGTGTACGCAATTCAAAGATAGAGATGGCCAAAGTTCAGTTTAAGCTGAACCTTCAAATTATAGAGCTCGAGTTGCGGGCATAGCTCAAACTCCACCAGATGTCAGAAAATAGTGTGAGGCAGCTATGAAGAACATAGTCACTGCAGTAGATGTTGTAGTGGCAGATTGCACTCCTCTTTTTGAGAAATCGTTGGAGGTACTTACTAGTCTGCAGGAAGATCCCAACATGTATAGATTAGCAACTGAGGCGAGGGAATTGTGTCAACAGTATGACGAGGCAAGAGCAATGGAGAGTACCATCGTTATCACGCAGAAATTGGCAAAGCTGTAGGAGGTAAACAAATTGAAAGAACAGGTGGATGTAGCGCAACGAAGAGAGGCAGTAATCAAGGCTAGATTAGGGCTTTGGCTAGATGTGGCTTATGTACTCGCCGCCAACATTGAGAAAAAGTTCACTAACCTAAAAACAACATAACAGAAGATCCAGGTAGATAGCGCAAGACCAGTAATGGAGTAGCTGGTAGAGCAGGTTAAGCAGGCAACAACGTAGCGTATGCTGAAGTTGTAGTGGTGCAAGTGGAGTTGGGAGGTCTTCGTAGCAAGATATCCATGCCAACAGAGTGACTCGAGGGCGAGTCACTATATTTGTGTTGGGGGCCTATTGGGACAGGGTCCCCTAGAGTCAATTTAGGGGTTGAAAGCCCAAGTTTTTGTATGAAAAGTGTAAAGTCTCCATAATTTGTGGTCGCGAAGCGCGTAGATGTAAAGTGTCATAAAGGGTTTCCGCCCTTCTTTTATGTAATTTATGTTGCCTTTAGAAGATCCACCCATGGTCCGCAGACCATGGGATTGTATAAAAAGGAGAGTCTTATAAGATTCTAAGGCAGTAGTTGAAGTTATATGATGAATGTAATGGGTCATTAGCGAAAAGAGTGAAGAGTCTTAGAATAGAAAAAAGACGTTGCAGCTGTGTGTGCAGAGGCCTAGGGTAGAAGTCTGCAGCTGAGTGCACGGACCCCTGCAGCTGAGGGCATAGGGTAGTTAGAGTCTGTAAGAAGATATGAAGTACTAATAAAGAAGATTACTATGCAAATATCTGTGTTTTGATCTATTTACTTCTGTTAAGAATAAATGAGGTTATTTTATGCTGAATAATGGTTTCATGATTTAACGTTGTATTGATACATGAATATATGTGTTTTACATTGTTATCTATATGCAAGTGATAATATCTGTTTACGTGAAGAACATATTAATGCATATTGAAGTTATCAGATACTTAAGTTGATATGGGTCAATACGGAAGTAAGAGTACTTATAGAAGCACATAAGTGGTTGATTCACCTAGTTAGGGTCTGTGAACTATATTCATAGACATTCACGAAGGTCTAGAAGTTGATTAAGAGAAGTATATTGATAAGTCCTAAAAGACTTATCGATCGGCATGAAGGCAGATTTAGGGCATAAAATGAAATCATAACCATCTCTGGGTGCAAAAACTTGGTTCCAACATCCCCCCATACTACTTCACGTGATACTTCAATCTGCGCTCCATGGATTGATGCCGAAAGGGCCATTAGTGTAGGGATTTTTTTTGGCTAAATTAATGATGAACCTGGGTCAGGGCCCACTAAGCCAACATATGGTCATTTCTATAAATGTCATATCTTTGTACATAAAGCCATTAATTTTAGAGTTTTTAAAGTTGAAAGAGATGCAAATTTCAGATATAGAAATTATCAAAACTCTATAGTGTGGAACTTATTCCGCAGGAATAGAAATCGTTTCTCTCCCCTTATGGATGAAATTGAATGCTTCAAGTGTAATAGTTTTGGGCACAATTCAAGTGAGTGTGAAAGAAGGTTTGAGTACTCCTCTAAACTGTGGTACACTGTAGAACCAACTTTGTTTAAGAACAAGAGGAGTTGGAAGCAGAAGACTAAGAAAAAATGATGAATGTGGACTTGCTATGTATGCACATTATCAAGAAAACAAATGCTATGTGGATAGTGGCTGCTATAAACACATGAATGGGGGAAAAGTAAATTCTTGTTTCTAAGATAAAAATATAAAGGGAATAATGCCACCTTTAGAAATAATGGTCCAACAAAAATTAAGGGGAAGGGCATAGTCATTCTTGATAAGAAGACCAAGGCCCAAAATGTTGTATGTAGAAGGTCTCAAGCACAATTTTCTTAGTGTAAATCAAATGTGTGATAATGGCTATAATGTAATTTTTTAATCTAAATACTATGAGATCCAAAAAGAAGACAATGTGAAGATTGTAGGAAAGGCAGTCAGGACACGAAACAACATATATGTGTTTCATGATTCCAGAGTGAGTTGTTACCTGAGTAAGACAAATCAGTGGATTGCCAAGATTTTGAAAGCCCCATAGCTTAGTCTACAAACCCTGTCAGTTTAGCAAGCTAACAAGGGCTCAATTTAACACAAAGTAATTCTCAACCTCAAAAACTTTGGAGCTTGTTCACATAGATATCAATTGCCATACAAGGACAAATATCCTAAGGGGAGAAACATACTTTATTTTATTTATCAACGATTTTACTAAGGCCACCTGGATAATGTTGTTTAAAGAAAAATTAGAAGCTCTGAAAAAGTTTGAAATATTTAAAGCTCGGGTTGAAAATGAGAAAGTTCTAAAGATTAAATGCTTAAGATGAGATAGAGGTGGATAATTCACCTCGAGAGAGTTTTAAGAGTATTTTGAAGAACATGTCATGAGGAGGAAGTACTCAGTGGCTAGAACCCCGCAATAGAATGGGGTAGTGTGGAGAAAGCCTTAGAAGAATTCAAGAGATGTCCAAAGCAATGATGGATGAAGGGGAGGTGCCACACACCTTTTGGGGAGAGAAAAAATATGTAGTTATCTATTTGGAAAACATGAAATAACTCAAGCCTAAAAGTGATAAGACTCCCTATGAGTTATGGAAAGGGAGACCAACACCAGTGAAACATTTCAAAGTGTTCAGGAGAAAATTTTATCTCAAGAAAAATAATAAAAATCTTGGGAAATTTGACTCTCCAGTTAATGAGGGTATATTTCTTGGATACTTATTTAAGAGTAAAGGCTACAAGTGCATCAACAAGAGGAAAAAATGGTTGAATATTGCATTGATGATTGTAGTGGATGAAATGCTTCCACATTCAGAACCTTCTAGATAAAGAAAAAACTCAGGTGAAGAAGGATATTCATCCTCTGGATTCTCAGATTAATAATAACTAAAAGCGAAGGAAGAATATGAAGAAGAAGAGAAAACAAAGAAGCATAAAAATACTTCTAGGTATGTGTAGAAAAAACACCTAGAAAGTCAAATTATTGGTGATTACAGACTCAGTGTTCAAATTAGGATGAAATTCATCGATAATCGAAGATGTGAAAACCTTACTCTGCTATCACAAATTGAGCCCAAAAATTGTTAGATAATGTAACTAGTTTTGATGTTCATAATTGTTATTGTACTCATGTCAATATGTATATCTTATGTAACAAAAAAATAAGAAAGGAAAAGTATTATTTTAGAGCATGGGTTTCATGATTCTTATTGATGGCCCTCTAGGTAAAAGCATGATCTTCATCCTTCTAGGGTTTGTTAGGTCATAGGATTTATTCTCATAAGTCAAGGATTTCAACATCATGATTATAATCTCATTCTAGGTAATATGTACCTTGTAAAATAAATTATATTGGGTTAAAGAAGTCAAAATAAGGTTCTTAGCACAAGTTGGCTCTTCCAGAGACAAGTCAGACCAAATACGGGTATTCAACTCACCCATAAGTGTATAAATAGAATTTTTTTGACCACATTTGCTCACCAATTTGATATTAAATGAAGAGCCTTAATCTCAAGTGCAAAGATCAAGAATAAGGTCAAGAAAGGCAAGGAAAAAGAAGCAAGAGCTAGAAGGAAGAAAAATCGAAGTTTTGCCCTAACGTTTCTCTCACACATGTGAAGTAATTTTGCTATTGCAAGGTTTGAAGTTGCAGAACTATTGTAGGTCTAAAATTTTGAACTTCGACGAATGAAATTCTATGATTGGTGCAAATCTAGAAGGAATTTTCTCTTGTTGACTTAGTTTGACTTTGACCTAATTGGAAGGTCTTTTTGGAAGATCGACTTAGTGTTGGAGGAGGATTTGGTCTTTTGTTTTGGGTCTTGGTTTTCTCATTTGAAGAAGATTCTATAAGAAGAGAATATTTTTTTCTTGGTTTTCCTTGGCTTGGAGCCTAATTTATGTGTCCATTTCTTTACCATTTTTCTCTTGACAATTGTTTGAGGAAGAACATATAATAAGAGAAACATAAGAAGATAAATAATGTTCATAAGAAATTATTAATATTAAGGAGAAATTGAATTAATAGTTTTCCTACTGCATCCTCCAACAAAAATATCAATCAGGAAAAAGAAGAGAGTCCTGGGTGAAGGAAATGAATGAAGAATTTTATCAAATCGAGAAAATAAACTTTTGGAGGCTTGTCCTTGGACCTAAATAAAAAATGTTATAGGAATGAAATGGGTAATTAATAACAAGATAAACACGGAAGGACAAGTAATAAAACAAACAAAGCAAGACTAGTTTCCAAAGGATATGCATAGGTAGAAGGAATAGATTTTCAAGAATTTTTTTACACTTGGAGCAAGAACAGAAGCCATCATAATGTTTATTTAATTTTCCAGTCATAATAATATCAAGGTATTTCAAATGTATCTGAAATCAACATTTCTCAATGGAGATCTGGTAGAAGTAGTATATATAGAACAACTAGAATGGTTCAGGATCTCTGGGAATGAACATTATGTCTATAGACTGAAGAAGGCACTGTATGGACTGAAACAATATCCCAGAGCTTGGTATGATAGTTTATATAAATATATTCAACAAAAATATTTTAAAAGAGGAGATATTGATAGTAATCTGTATATACAAACATAAAATGATGATTTACTAGTTGTTGTGGTTTATGTGGATGATATTATCTTTGGCAGTGATTTGGAACAAATGGGACACCAATTTGTTGAGTCTATGCCAAAATAATTTGAGATGCCTATGATAGAAGAAATATCCTTCTTTCTTCAAATGTAAATTAGTAAATCTAAAAATGGCATCTTCACCTCTCAATTCAAGTATTTAAGAGAAACACTAAAGAAATTTGGGATGGAAGAATGTAAGTCAGTTAAAACTCCCATGATAACTGGCTTTAAGTTATGTGAGGATGAAACTCCTTGTCCAAATTAAACAAATTACAAATCAATTATTGGTAGCTTGTTGTACCTCACTATCTCTAGACCAGACATAATGCAAGTGGCCAATTTCAATCCATCCCTAGAGAAATTCATGTCAATGTTGTAAAAAATATTTTTAAATACTTGCAATGCACAATAAACTATGGCTTGTGTTATGCTAGGAGTAAATATTTTTAGTTAAAATCTTATACTAACGCTGATTGGGAAAGAAACCTTGGAGCAACATTCTTTTTTAGGAGATTTTCCTCTATATTGGGTCAACAAAAATCAAGTCTCAATCTCGTTATTTACAACTAAATGTGATTACATTTCTACCACCACCTCATGGACACAAATTATTTGGATCAAGTAGAAATTAAAGGACACCAAGGTAGAGTTGAATAATTTAATTCCAATCATGTTTGACAACGCTAGTGTTATCAACATCTCTAAAAATCCTAATATGCATTCAAAGACCAAGCATATTCCAATCAAGTTTCATTTTTTAAGATAATAGGTTGTCATTGCTGTTGTTCAACTGGAATATGTGGCCATTAATGAATAGTTTGTAAATCCATTTTCACAATAACTCATTGAACACCTTAGATAGAAAATGGGACTTGTTTCTACTACAACCAAATGACTCAATTCGAATGGGTATTGGAAACTACTTAGCTTGTTGGATCAATGAAATGGTAGGCTACAAAGTTTGAGGGTGACTTTCCCTCTTTGGGTTTGTCCTTTTCCATTAATGTCAAAGGTGGAGAATAAGATTTTGAGTGGAATTACTTTTGATGATAGGGAGAGTGTAGAGATGAGGGAACCTCGCTTGGTTTTCACGGGAGTTGCTACAACAAGGTCTGGGACTGTTTCTATCAATATCAAAGGGGGAGATTATTGGACAATTCACATTGTTAAGATAACATGTGGCATCATTTTGTTGGAATTGATGTCACCTAGGATAGAATTGATGTTAGATGCATAATACGTTTGATATTAATGTGGTGTGTCGGCTAACATAGATGTGCCTAATATAGCATAGTTGGATAGTGCTTCAAAAGAGCTTTCCAATGGTATGGTGAAGTCTAGAAAGGGCTTACTAGAGAAAAATATATGGCTGGTCAAATTATATAGATAAAAAATGTCAACAGGCAAGGTTCCAGAGCTCAAGGTTTCATCTTTCCATTGTGTTTGGCAAAAAAAAAATTCTTTATTTCTGACTTAGGTGGAGTTTGGAGTAAGGTCCAACTTAGGTGTATTTGAGCCTAGTGAGAGGTCAAGCCACACAAAAAATTTTCAAAGTGGAAATCCATCTAACCCTAACCCTTGAATAACTGGGACCCTTTACTAGGTTGCATCACTCTAGTTAGTCCATTGGCTAGTCAGTGTTAGAAATGTAGATCACTACTAAGGGAGGGGGTGAATCAGTAATGATGACACTTATTAAATTTTAACCAATTGATCAACCTTTAAACCCTTACAATCTAGAACACATAAAATGAGGTCAGCGCATCATGTATAAAACATAACCATAGAAAGAATCACAGACATAAAGACACCAATGGTTTCTGGTGGAAACCCTCAAGGGGAGAAAAACCACCTAATATTATTATGTTGCTTATTGTTCTCTTATTAATATAAATCAAATATTTTACATCTTTAAATTGGCCACCACCAGCTAGGAGAAACTAGCCCTATGAGTAATATTGTTGGCCACCACCAGCTAGGAAGTCTCTACTCACACGACCTTATGGGCCACAACTCCTAGTAAGCCTTGTCCAACCACCACTCAAACATTCATCTACCACTAGATGGATATGATCTCCCAATATACTATTTTTCTGGTCACCACTCCTATATTTTTCAACCACTACTTAACAGACGCCACCACCTCCTCAAAATCTCATAGTCACGCTTTCATTTATTTTCAAAATGGACCCCAAGGAGAACTACGCAACTAAACAACAACATATTAGTCCTATACAAAATGATAAAGTCAAGTAATACAAGAAGTACATGAGAAAATTTGATAAACACATAAAAAACAAACAAATACATAAGATATATCTTCAAAGCTTCCTTTGCACCATCTCCTCACTCTCTACTCAAAATTCTACATGCAACATGTTTTTGCTACCTGCTTCCACCTTTTTTCTATCTCTGCAAATCTTCAAGAGAACTGCATTGTCTTCTCTACCTGCACACTCTACTCCACACACACTAAAAATATATAGAACCTCTCCAAGATGTAGATATATCCCATATATAGATGATCTAAAATGATTAACATAGTAATTACTAAGGAGTGTTGAGCTCAAACAACTCTATTCCTACACTCATGGATTGGTCTAGTATTTTAAGCTTGTCTCCTCCTTGACCTAATACTCAATGATCTATATTAAATGAGAGATATATACAACTTTAACCAACTTCTGTAATATTTCCTCAAACTATTTAACCAATTGCCAAGTTCTTTAATCAATTACCAAGTGCAACTACTATCCGAAATACCCCTAGAAATGTCTTAAGTGCACACAAAATCTAGAAACACTCACTTACAAAGTGTAATGTAGGTGCTATCTTCAGGTAGTGAGTTACTCATTTAGGTTTCCTTCATATTACCTATGTTAACCTTGCTCCTAACAGATGTTTTCTTCATATTACCTGTGTTACCCTTAACAAGCCTCCTTTCATCCATCTACTCAGCTTCAATCTTTCAAAACCTATTCATGAACCTTTTTAACCATCTCCTAAACCTGAAGAATCTTTGCAAACTCATGAAAAGTATATGATAATCATGAAAAGGCCTCTAAATATGTTCTCTGCAAGCATCAAGGAATCAACATAAAGAACCACCTTGGTAGGTGCCTGTGTATCCTCCTGCAACATTTGTACCAATCATAGAGGGTGACATATAATCCATGTTTACATCAATAGAAGACAAACTCTTCTAATTCTATTTTGACATCAATTGCAACACTACAATACCAACATGAAATCCCTTTGGCATTGATATGAACCTCAACCAAATCTCCATAACTTTGAGGGTTATTTTATCTCCATACTCTCTCCATACTCTTTCCATTTACTCTCCCCCTTTGACATCAATGGAAAAGGGAAATACTAACATTCGGGCCTTAATCCCTGATCTAGTCAGTAATTTGGCCTAGTCGAAAGGTTAGACAATTGGGAGGTCAGTTTTTTATGCATTTTCCACAAGAGATCAAAGGACTAACCCTCCAAACCCTAACCTAAGTGGTACAATCTATAGGTGCTTCGCATTGATTTGCTAACAAGGGTGATAGGTGGCGCTACTTGTAGGTGCCCACATGGTATCAGTGACATCAACATAGGGTGACATGGAATCATAGGAAGAGGACATGTGGCATGTGATTTTGACATTTTTAGATGGTCAAGTGGGCCAAATTTGGGTGACACAGGTCACCATTAAGGAGGTGCCACATGGCCTGGATGAGGTTACCGTGACATAGCAAGATGACGTGGCAGGATCTTGAGGTTTGTGTGAAGTGGTTAGTTTGTTGAAATTTTCTTATGTACTTGGATTATAAAAAAATTAAAAAGAAAGGGATACTCAAGCCTTGAACCTTGGCTAGTGAAGCCTCTAACGAGTTGGGCCAGCATCCTTTAGGGGTTTGAAAAAATAGTTAAACCAATCCCCAACTTTTGACCCCTCAATCAACACTGAAAGTTGAGCCCATATTTGGTGTTAAGGCCATCTTAGGAGGAATAAGATATATTTAGTGGCTATTCTATCAATATTTAAAGGCCTAATAAATGTCAAAACCTCTGCTAAATCCTACAAACACTTAAATTAATCTCAGAACCACAAGAAGCTCACTCATGCAAAGTAGTTAAGGTCGACAAAACTGTGTTATACTAATTCATATGTGGAGAATATTATTTTAGTGATGGATTTTCTCTACAATCTTTCCAAATGAGAAAATGAAGTACTCCTAGTGCCATTATGTATTAAATAGAAGGAAACATTTCACATAACTATAGAAGACTCAAGATATTTTCAAATTCTATGATCTTTACAGAGATGGAGAAAGCCCGCAATCTCAAGAAAGGTTGCAGAGACACAACATGCCCGGTGCCATACCAAAATTGAATGAACCAGGTCCTTCAGTTGTTTGGGAAGTGAAAGGAAAAATCAATGACCAAGTCAGCTGAGGAAATAAAATTAAACAAGTAATGTGAATTGTTGGGTCCTTTGGTTTTCAAGGAATAGTAGTTGTGAAGGATATTTTGGATGGAACTACCAGAAATAGAGCATTGGAAATTAAAAATGGTTGTAAGATGGTTTGGAACTTGCACAATGGAAAATAAAGGAGTGTACCGAGGAACTAGGAGCCGATTTTGACATAGTTTTTAAAAACCCAAGGTAATGGACCTAGGTATTAAGAAACCATGGATCATGTGAATGAGGTATCAAATCAAGAAAGCGTGGCTATAAAATAAGACAAAAGAAAGCGAGAAACAAATTTAGATAGTGACACAAATTTTAGATCAAGCCAGGAGAACATATCGTGCCTAGTGCCTAGAGTTATCAAGGTTCTGAGATCTTTTATGTATTATCTGTGGATTTTGATTCTATGCGCAAGTTTGTAACTTCCTATTGTAGCGGCTACAACCACCCTCCAAAATTTTGGCCTGCATCAATTTCAGAGTCTCCCTTGTAGAGTTTCACTTGATGATTGCACACACCCGGGTTCACTTCTTGAGCTCGTGTGAGTCTTTACATTCGCCTTGCTTGTGTATTGCACTCAAGTCTTTGCATGTTGATGTCTAATTCATGCTTGTGACCGTGTTTTGGTTATGCCTAAAGTCTTTGCTTCGTATGTGTTTGTTGTGTTCACCATGTAATCATCTGTCACACTCACACATGGAGTCACATTCACTGTTGCGCAAGCATCGTCTTGATCATGAACCATCAATCATGACTATCGCACTTGTTGCTTGCACCATTGGTGAGTCATGTTGAACATGTGTGTCTGGATGGTTCGGTCGTTTCGTCATCAAGTCATACGAGTGTGTGTTCATATGAATACCTATGCATCTTTCTATTGTTCACACACTTAATCATTCTTGTTGAAGTTTTGACCAAACTCCTCACTAACAGCTAGACCATCACCCTACTTTCGACTTGATCGACTGTCAACCAGAACATTGCAAAAGCACCAAGCTAGTTCCTTCAAGTAGCGCTCTCCACAAGAAACTCAAGCAACACTCAGGCTAGCCACCCAGACAGTCGACTGACTATTCATCTCAAAAATTATGCAATGCTCATGAGAAAGTCTCTCGCTGCCCATCAGTCATCTCAGCTCAGAAATTGTGCAGAGATGATCAACAGGCCAGCCTTCCGACCTTAGTGTAGTTTTCCCACCCAGCAGCTCCGAGCACCAGACTTCCTATTCCCTCGAGGAATTTCTCAGTCTCTGCTTCCAGTGACCCCAGCAGCCAACTGGTACTTCACTCTGGGAATTGCGCAAGTTTGGCTGCTAGTGACCCCAACAGCCAACTAGAAGTTCCCTTTCGGAATTGCGCAAGTCTGGCTGCCAGTGACCCCAGTAGCTAATTGGTAGTTCGCTCTGGGAATTGCACAGTTCTAGTCGCTAGTGACCCTAGCAGCCAATTGGCAATTCCCTCTGGGAATTGCGCAGTTTTGGTTACCAGTCTCTCGAGCAATTCCCCAGAAAAATTGTGTAATCCATGCCTACTAACCCTTCATGCAACCTAACCCATTCCTCTAGAAAATTGCACAAATCTGGTTGTCCAGCCTGTGCTGATTGTTCATTCCAAAAAATGTGAAAATCATGCCTGTCTTGCCCTCTTGTAGCCCGGACTGTCCCTCCCAAAATTTGTACAATTTTTCCTCCCAGTCGAGCCAGACCTTGTAGATAGTCACAATCGACTCATATTGTCTGTCTCCATCCCTCAATGACTCCTGCACAGTTTTCATCAGCAATTTCCTAGAGCCATCATCCCACATCATAGCCCTAACGGGTCTCTCGGTCACTTTCATTCAAATGATCATGTGTCATGGTAGACTAAGAGGTTTTGGATTTGATTTTGTCTCTTCATGAGTGATTGTAGGTACAGGTACACCAATAAACATGCCAAGATGACGAACGAGATGAATGAAGGGAGCACATGGATATGGACAGGTTCACCAACGGACAGACGAACGAAGCATGCAAAGTGGATGAACGTGACAAACATGCACCTTCATGAACAAGTGAGTCTGTCAAGCCTTCCAACATGAAAGCAAGGAACAACATGCTAGAGCTTCATCAAGCAAACCAATGACCATCAAAGACTGCTTAAACTTTGCCATGTGGAGGTGAAGCTATGATACACCATGAAGACATCCATCACTCAGCAGCACTGTAGCTCGACATGCACTCCAGTAGTGGCACAAATGTACCAATATTGTAATCTCAAGTCATGTCGAGTCAAGTCACGAGTCATGTTGCCCACATCTCCACTATGGGCTTGTTTTCAATCAATGTGATGTAACGTGGATGTCCAAGAGACCCACTTGTTGAACATAGAGTCATGTAAGTTGGAAGGTCATGGAATTTGAACGGTCATGAGGGTAGTCAAACAACCACAAGGGTCAGTTTCACCCTTGGCTATAAATACCCCCCTCATTTGTGCATGAAAACACTTTTCACCTTAGATCCTCCCACATAGCCAAGAGAGTCTGTAATATTTTATTTGAGGAGTAAGTAGTGGCTCCAATGCCCCACTGACGCGGTTAGTGATGTATGGTGTAACAATGTGTCTTGGAACTTTCACATAATTCAGAATCCTATCAATAGGCCAGCACGTTTTCACACGTGTATTGTATTTGTTGTAAGACTAATCTTTAACACTTGTAATGCATGTTTCTTTAACCATGTGTTCTACATCTGAACTGATTCTTTTGTTGTAATTCATAATCTATTAATGGAAATGTGTTAAATATGTTGTTAATGTTGTCCCATCCATGTCGACTACTTTGTCGAACATCAGACAGACATTTCACATGAACCTTGCTGTAACAACTATTGCACTCGTTTGAGACTGATCTGTGAGTGTTGTACGTGTTATCTTAACTTCTATGTTGTGACTACCGCGTCCGAGTGGACTGCTCCACCAGAAGCTGTGTATGTCCTTTGTGTTGTGTGTTCCTAGCCGAGTTGGGACTTATCCCTTTCTACTTGGAACTCATTTTCACCTTTTTCCCCTCTTAATGAAAGAACCATTGACACAATTACACTTACACTCACCAAGCACGTGAACCTGACTTCTTGAAGACAAAGCAAATCACTCTCCTGTGCTTACAAGCAAGAGTTGAGGCAAATCCTTAAGATAATGGCAACTAGGCCATTATACTGTATGGGACTCCCACACAAAACGGTGTGAGGTCTAGTTGGGACTTCATACTAGGGTGATCCCCTGAATGTTGGCAGGTCTAGCACCGTCAATATTTTGGCACTAGAAGGAGGGAAGCTAGTTGTACATGGATGAAATTACCTTCACACTCATTCATCAACTATCTGGTCAAGGCAGTAACTCACACTCCCTCTCTCATGACTCAGCAGTTGGTTACTCCTCACCTCCAAGAATTGAACACGAGATTTCATATCAACACCTTCGCTCCATCTGTCCCATCACTCACTAGTTCAAGAAAGCAGTCGGACTGATCCCAGGCATACAGTATCTTCCACATGCATTGAAGAAGCCAAAAGCCACTCCCACAAGGGGTTTTTGTATCATTGATGGAAGAAGCAGTCCTTGCTACTCTTGAAGGGTTAGGAGAAGCTATTGAAGACAGATAGGAACCTCAAATATTCTTTGAAGATGAACACATAACTCTTGTGGTCTTGGGATCAAACTCCGATGTAGGAGTCGGAGGGGAAGGCAGTGGAGGAGGTGGAGGTGGAGATGAACCGACAGACTCAGATCCAGAACCCTCAGATGCGAACAGAGAGGAAGAAGACGAAGAGGACAAAGAAGATGAAGATATGGCTAAAAAAAATCTTGAATGGATGACTCAGAGACCATTGCCTTCTAGATGTTCTACACAAGATTCGGGAGCGAGCTGAGAGAATGAACATCAAGTTTAACCTTGACTGCGTGGTGAAGGTAGAAGACCACTCAGAAAACTTCTACCTACAGCTGCAGACCCTTGAGGTATGTTATGATGACGTAGCATATAGATTGTTTCCATGTACCACGGACTGTCAGGCAGTTGCTGGGTATCACAGCCTTCCACCCAACTCTATACAGAACTGGGGTTCTTTCAAATGTATGTTCCTTGAAAATTTTGCTGATGACAAGACCACAACCATGCTACTCAAAGAATTGGGAAGCCTCAAGATGGAGGGAAAAGAGAAAGTGAAAGATTTCTATTGGAGGTTTATGACTATCTTGAATAATTTTGCAGCAGACACAAGCCTCATGACTCCATCACTGTCTACTATTACACATCTGCCCTTCCAACCACCATTGCACAGTTCATCAACCGAGCTGCGAAGCCAACACTGTTAGAAACCTACGAAGAGGTTATTGTTGTTGAGAAAGACCTGAGTGCCATTAGAGTCATCAAGGATGACAAATCAACGAAGGACTCCAAGGATGCAAGAAGAAATCCCCAAGCAATGACAAGTAAGGGCAGAGACAAGGAAGCAACTGATATTGAAACCATCACTTGCCTGGTTAATAACTTTACCACCAAAATGTCCAAACTCAAGCAATGAAAGATGGACACATTCGTGAACAGTCATCTTCCCAGACAGAGATAGGCAAGTAGTTCATCAACCGACTCATCAAGCAACAGCTTGTTCGGTTCCAAATTTGTGTAGAAGCTTATGTTCCAACTCGATCAATGCGCCGATCCTAAGTGTTGTTCCTTCCATGAAGAATTTTGCCCCAAGAACTCTTGTTCAGATTGGAAGCAAGCTGTTACCTCTTTCTGTAATCATACACTTGATGTGGATGGTGACATACAGGAGCAGTCGGAAGACACTGATGATAACGAATAGGTTGCACCTAATGAAGCACCAAGGTCTCGGCATGTGGTGAATGCATATCAGTGCTCACAAGTAGTATTGAAGATGAACATCAAGAAGCAGCCCCAAATGAAAAATGATCATTACAATCTTAGAAGTAAAATGGCTACCCCAAAACTTGAGGAGATGCAAGAGAAATTGAGACCGATGATAAAGAAGGCTGATCCACCAACTACCTAAAAGCAATAAAAAAAAAAGAAATTTGGGGAAGATAGTGGCGGATAAGAACACCTCCATGAGCAGCAAGTTGCAGATCAATCCACGAGACAGCATGAGCATTCGTTCCACCCCAGACACCTCGGTGAGCCTACCACCTCTGGATTACAACATAGTCTATGACATGAAGAAAACTCAAGCAAACATCAATTTTTTCATGTTAGCCAAAGTGCAAAGCCAACGAGATATCTTGTTGTGTGCATTGGGACAAATAGAAACATACAATGCAACCTCTACCAGCAAAGGAGCATGCACAACTGTCAGATCACTATCCACAGTGCTCAATACACTTTGGATGGAAGAAGAAAACTAAGGTTGCCCCCCATTCCTGCTTTCATTCGAAGTTTTCAACTATAATGTCCACAACTATTTGGTTGATTCTGGTGCGACAACCAATGTCATGTCGCTCTCCATTGCTAAGAAGATCAATGCACGATGGAGCAAAACATCTTTGAGAATCATCTAACTTGATAGAACATTAGTACATCCATTGGTGAACTACGAGATGTAATCAGCCAACTATCTCATGACAATCGATCCACCAGTGCATCAACATCGTTGTTTTGGACATACCAGAATCATATGGTCTGCTGCTCAGCAGAGACTTGTCCAGCAAGCTAAAGGGATACTTTGCTAGAGATTGGTCTCACCTGTGGCTTCTGTACAAGGGTAGATGCAACCAAATCTTGGTGTTACCTGAAAGGTATATGAAACACAATGTCACTCCCCTTGGCAGCGAGAACAAACCATTGGCCTTCGCAAAAATCATGTTTGGAAATTACCTCCTGGAAAAGACATTGGAGTGTTATCTTGCACAGCCTACTTCAACGTTGTCAGATAAGCAGTTGGAAGTCCTTCCTCACCCAATTGATGATAATGAAACTTGTATATACATATATACATATATATATATATATATATATATATATATATATATATATATATATATATATATATATATATATATATATATATATATATATATATATATATATATATATATATATATATATATATATATATACATATATATATATATATATATATTAGTACTAGTAGTAGCAATAGCGGTAGTAGCAGCACTACCAGCACACCAAACGGTCAATGTACAGACAAGCTGTGGGCCATGATTCTTGGCAAATTAGGAACACATAAGGGCTCAAGGACTGAGTGTATCTTATCCATCCAAAATAATGAACCATGCATGATTTCAAGATTTTTGAAGACCAAAGTCACAAACTATGATGTTGAAGCACTCGTGCTAAACACATGAAGGACCAACACTATGAATGAATAAAGCAACTTGGGAACCCACTATGATCCGAAGATGGCCAATCTCGGTACAAGTTACACACTACAACAGCAACCAACAATTGACTCCTTGATTGAAGAGTACAGAGATGTGTCTACACGAGTAGATGATGACCTAAGTACCCATTCCCCCCGAGCAATCCAACGTAAGATTCCAGGTAAAGGAGGACACAAGCCTCTACAGAAAAGAACATGTAACACATACATGTTGTTTTTCCTCCTTTTGCTGAAAATATTGACTAACATTTTAAGTGTTTGGATTAGTTGCAACGTTCATTCATCATACTTGGTTTTCTAATTCAAATCCTACACATAAGAAATCTGGGAAGATCTGCTTACGCATTGACTTCAAAAACTTGAACCCTTCCTCGAGTAAAAACAATTACCCCGTGCCATCATCCGAGCCCATGTTGCACACAGTACCTGAGACAGTAGTGTTGTCTTCACTTGAAGATTTTTTGGAATGCTTCTAGGTTCCAGTAGTGAAGCCCAATGGACCAGCACTGGTCCATGAGAAACTTGGCTCACACACGTATCATTTGCAATCACTTGATGAGAGGATTCACAATCTTCTTGTTAAATGGCCAAGTACTCAAACATTAGTTTAGTAGGTTAGACCGTGCTTGTGCCTTGTACATAGTCTAATTGCTGCTTCTTGTTTCATTTGGTTTGTTTTTCATATTATCTTTTCTTTTGCTTTGTTTTATTTTGATTACTATTTTTGTTCTCGTGCATTTTTTTTGTTTAATATATTACTATTTTTGTTTATGAAAATAAGTGTTTCCAACTACTACATTCTGGCTTTTGAATAGAGTATGTGGATGAAATTTGAAGAGATTTGTGACACTGCAACACTTGGTCAGTCTTGTGTCCATTTTCTATGTGCTTGGTTACAATCTTTGGCCAATGAAGTCCTGACAAAAAACACGAACCGTCTATAAGGGAAGTTTTGGTCCAACCGTGAACCTGTATCCACACTGGGAAACCCCATGCTTGTACTCAGCCTTCTCCTTTGTGTGTTGAAGCTACTCCAATTAGTAGAAACAAAGAAGGGGAAAAATCTAAACGAGCAAACCTATGTCAGAGGTCTTACATGCTTCTCTAAAGGAACAACCTCTTCTGCTCTCAATAAGTTGGGATCCCTATTCCACCGCAAAAATAAATAAGTTCCTATTCATAGTTCTCTTTAGAAATACAAAGGTGGAAAAAGAGAAAGGATTCGTACATAGAGAGGTGAAGCATGCAACTCCACCAGGGTATTAACCAGACTCGTTGGCAGTGGAACAATGTGTGTGTTCCTTCATGACTCCGTCAGGGTACTGTCCATGCATGCTGGCAATGGAGCAACACTGGAGATGAAAACTTATACTTTGAAAATATTCAACTCGCGAACTAAACTACCCTTCCCAGACTTGAAACATTTATAAGCTCAACTTTTGATTGTGTTTTACTGAGTTGGCAAAGGGTGAACCATGCATGTCCATGGGGTAAGTGGGGAAACTTAAGTAACCTGCATAGTGATTACTTACTCCTTGAAATACCAAGGCCCCGTGCTAGCATCAAACCAAAACGGAAAAGCTGTAGTTCTACTAGTGTGTCGCCAAGTGTTGTAGCGGTTTTAACCACCCTCCAAAATTTTGGCCTGCATCAATTTCAAAGCCTCCCTTGAAGAGTTTCGCTTGACGACTGCACACACTGTTGAGTGATAAAAAAAAGTGCCTTTTAACTCCTAATTATCTTCACATTAATTATCAATCTGGGTAGGTCTTTCTATTTCAAGAGTGTACACAATATGTGGTGGCTATTTAACTCAGAGAGTAATGTTTCTAAGTTGCATTAAAAACCTTAAATACAAGAGTAAATAGATGCAGCAACTAAATTCTAATTACAATTAAAATAAAACTCAATCCTTTAATGAAACCAAATCAGACATTCATCAAAGTAACAACAATCATTAGTCGAGAATACAATAGTAATAACTCTTTCCTCTTTTAACTAATTTATTCTCAATCAAACACAATTCTTAATATAAGCAACAAATGATCTCAATCTGAGAGCTTCGACAACAGTAGTCAATAGTCTTTACAGTAGATGATCTCAAAACAGAACGCTTAACTAAATAACTAGATCTGAAATAACAATAAACTGAATCCACGATATTACTGCAGAATATATAAACAAAACAATTCCGCTGAGATTGGAAAATAGGAAATAGCAAAGCGATACAATTACAGAAAGTAGAAATTCAATCAAACCATCACACTGCAAGAATCATAAACGTATGATACAGGAACAACAAATGAATCCACCAGGGTCGGGCCCTTAGCCGCCAGTGAACACTGCCGGATTACTTCAGGAGATGCGAAGGAACAACAACTATTTTTATATATTAATAATTGCATAAGCATTACAGTAAGTTCATATTCTACTCAACTGCGAGAGTCAGTGATAAAAGTTACAATTTCTCATTCTCTCCCTTCTCAGTGCGAAGAGCTCCTTATATAACAGAAAGGGTGAAAAGGTAGAGGATGAACACGATCCCTCAGGATCTTTCGATCCTAAGGGATACGCAACAGTTTTAATATCTTCAGATATCTTGCACTCATTTTGCTTATTCACTCAGATTTTTTTACCATTGTCGCATTTCCTTCTTAGCTGGTCGATTTTCGTTGTTGCTTCCCATGGAACAATGTTTGTATTCTTCTATTATTTTCATGCATAAAGGAGCATAATATTTAGCCAAATCATAACTGCTGATGATTTCTTCATTCTTACCATAATTCTTTGATATATTAACATATTAAGATATAGAAGGGATATAAATGAAGGAAAAGGATGATGAGATAAATAACATATGCATACCTTTTCCATGACTCAACATACTCCTCTGCTTACCCTTTTTCATGTCCTCATGAAAACCATGTAGTTCGTGTGCAGAGCAGTCAAGAATAAGCTTGAGAAGGAATGTCATAAAGTGGTTTGAAACCATGATTCTTGGCCAAAATTTCGAAGATGCGCCCTATTTGTCCTTCAGGCAGTTCATATATAGCGTTGTACCCCTCATTAGGATATCAAATAATAGGGCTATGGAACCGACAGCCTAGCCAATAAGGACCTTCCCTTATGATGAGATTACTATAAACGAAAAAGCATTCTGCAGCGAGTTTAAATTTTTTATAGTTGAATGGTTCTCTATTTTATACATTGTTATTGGAAACTGTCCATCTGAACTTGGTTGCGGCCAAGGAGCTTTCTTGAATGGAAAGGAAATATTCTACTCCTTTTTAGACAATCTATTTTTGAATAGGCCCCATAGTTTTGATTACTCCTTCCCTCTTCATCAAACGTTTGTGATTGGCTAGCATTTGTAGCAGATGTTTTGGTTCACCTCTAACCTAAAGGTCCAGTCCATTTTCCTGCCTCTGGAACGTGTTGTGTGCTTTTAACCATTTCAGTTCGTTAACAGCGAATGAATTAAAAGCTTGAAATTGTACATCCCCTATAAAAGGACTAGGGTTCTTTTTAGTTTCTTCTTCTAATACAAAATTGTGTTAGTAAAATTCACACAACAACCTCTGTACTTTTACCCCATGATGTTTGCAAGATTTTATGAAATCCTCAATTGTTTTCAATTCTATGGGTTTTCCAGCCCTAATAGCTTTGATTTTCAGTTGTAAATATCTTTCTAGCAAAAATAAAGCGTAATTGTTGGCAGGGGATCTGCATGCCAAAACATCAGTGTATAGTGAACAAAGAGTATCCATTTGACTCATGACCTTCTCCAATCTGATCTTCATTTTCTCAATTCTTTCCTCTGCCCTTCGGTATTTGTCGAAGGTCTCACTTTCTGTCGCATTCATATCCTACAGTTGCCTCTATAATTCCTGGTATCTCTGTTGGGGGATAGTTTCTACCTCAAGCCGTTCTATGGTAAGCCGAGCCTGTGCCAGATTTTCTTGAAGATTTACTATACTAGGGTCACTACTTGTCATAATATCTTTGGCTTGAATATCTGTCTACGTATTCTTGCTATGGGACTGAATTCTTATAGTCTGTGTACTTTTATTATGGACAGTCGGTCTTTTTGTCTAGGTGGCTGTGCTGTCGGAGGGTACCACCTCCGTTTGAACGGCTAGGCTATGAAAATGTATACTATATGTTTGGGCAACTGCTTCTACAATAGTTGCATGCTATTCCTTAACATTTTGAGTGAATATGGGCTCAGTTTGAGTCCCAGTAACCTTTGTATCATGAAATTCAGTTTGAATTGTTGCATTCATTGTTTCTACGGTTCTGTCTGGAACTTTACCATATTAATGTCCTTATCTTTTGCCTAAGTCTTTTTACTAATTTCTACAGCCTTTGCTGTTCCTTTCTAAGCCTTTTGATTTTGTTTTTCTTCTTTTCAGGAGGAACAACTGTTCCACTAATCGTTTCTGCTCTTAGTGAGCTTGGTTGCTCATTTTGGCTTTGTTCTACAAGAGCTGTGTCCTTACCCTGACTTGCTTCTATTTCTCCTATTTGGCCCACGTCCTTTGTATTTAAACCAACCTGACTGGGTTCTCTTGGAGGTGAATTACTAAATTGGTTCACCTCTTCTTTGGTGGGTTCTGCTCTTGTCTCTGTGATGAGCCCCAAAAATGTACAATTATTTGGGCTCATTCAACCTCCTAATTTGGCTTAGTCCACCATTCTCATTTGTTTATTACATGTTTTTGATTATTTTTATGTTAATAGAGTGAATTTGGTTAGTCATTATGCCAACAAGTCTAATGGGTGCTTTGTGTAGCCTTGTTGGTCAACTTGGAGACAAATTTGAAGGTCTTAATGAGCACTTGGCAGCCAAATTCGTGGGAAACAAGCTAGAGGATTTGTAGGAAGGTGTCCCCCTCATTTATGGACCCTTACCTCGAATTCTCCACCATCAGCTCGGAGTTCAAAGGCCACCAAATTAATGAGCAAGGGCAGCCAAGCAAGTCAAGTTGGACTGTTGTTAACTCCAAGTCTTGGGCAGCGAAGTCCCTAACTTTTAGGAGGACTGTTGGGTCCTCAAATTGTATAAATAAGAAGGCTTGGGGCCTCATTTTGGTTAGCTAGTGGTTGGTCATTTTTGTTAGCTAGTTGGTAGTCATTTTTGTAGCTAGTTAGTCATTTTGTTTTAGCCATTAGTTAGCTAGCTTGTAGTTCGATTTTTAGGCCATGGATTAGCTTTGCTTTCAGCTCATTCTCAAGCTCTCCTTATGGACAGTTTTGATGTACTTTTCATTTCTTGATTAATAAAGATGGATCCAGCATTGCACCAGCTCTAAATCACTCTTAGGAGGCTGTAGTTCTTGGGGTTGGGCCCATCTCAAGCGCCCAGTACCTCCCTTGTTTATCTTTATGTGTTTGCTGCATTCTTGAAATAAAATCTGCTCTTTAGATTTAATTCGTGCTTTGTTACTTAGGTTTCTTTTGATGGTTCAAGTAGCTTCTCATGTTTATAATAGATTGGTAGGAGTTTGTATGCATTTAGATCTTTCGGCATGTTCTTTCTCATGTGATGTATATGGTTCTCTTTTCAAACAAGGCTGCTGTTTACTCATTCATTAACAGTTGGATTGAGTTAGCTAGGACTTGGTTTGTTTGCAAGAACTCATTGATTTGTTTGAATAAGCATTGTGCAGGGCATCTCTATCACCTTCATCACCTCCTCGTTCATTTGAGCCTCGTTCAGATCAGCTACTCCATCACCAAGTCTGTTCCCTCATCTCCCATCTTCTCTTTTGCCAAGTAACCTTACCTTCTTCCCCATTGTTGTCTCAACTACCTTCAAGCCAAGTCAGCCTTCCACCTATCATCTCATCACTCCATCCATCAGTTCCTAGGTCACTTCAGACCCCCATCCTACCTCCATAACCATCCATGCATCTTCCATCAACCATCCATCCTCAAAAATCCAATTCGTGAACATCCTGTAGAAGACCTACAGGACTATCCTGTAGAAAACAGAGTATCTTGTAGGATCCTCCACAGCCATCCTGTAGAAGGCCACTCTCTCGGTTGCTGAGCATCTGAATGCGAGGAACCTCTGTGGATGGATGCTAAGGATCCCTAGGAACCTCTCCTAGCCTCCCCAACCTATCCCACGCTTTCCTTCCTTCTCCATCCCATCTTCACAACCAAACCCTAGTTAGCACAAGAGCACAATCATTCCACACACTTAAAGGAAAAATACAAAAACATAACTTTCATGATGCAAGTAGTTTAGATCCATGTATTTTCACTTATTAGAGGTAATGACAACATTGGTAGAAGTTGCATTTACATTCTTTGCATTGTAGAGGTTAGACTAGTCAAATTAGGGTTTCCTAGGTTTACATGCTTTGATTTGCTTTCAGTTCATTTTTGTCAAGTAAAGTAGCTTTCCTTTGAGATTAGATTTCGTCCATCAATTAGCAAGCTTCTTCTGAGAGCCTATAGAAGTTGGCTTGAGCCCTAGCGGACTTGTGCCAGCTGACCAAGTGACAACTGCGACAAGAGCTAGTACTTGTGCATATAGCACCGCCGCTTCCAAGTTTGTACGAACTACCGGGTTGATAAAATTAAGAGACAAGAAGCCCCAGGAGTTGTAGCATTATTGCTACAATACTGGAGCTCACCATCTTTTTGGCGCCGTTGCCGGGGAAGCGGCAGAGTATTGGTGATTGTTGTTATTCTTCTATTTTCTACTACAACCTTCTTCTAAGTAGTTTACTTCATTTCCATTATGCAATTTCATTTATGCAAAAGTAGATTAGCCTTTCTTGCTTTCCTAGATTAGCATTTCCTGCTTTCATAGATTAGCATTTCCTGCTTTCATAGATTAGCATTTCCTGCTTTCCTAGAATAGCCTTTCAATTCCGCATTTCAATTCTGCAAGCGTAGATTAGCATTTCAATTCCGCAAGCGTAGACTAGCATTTCATTCTTGCAATTTCATTTGAGCAAAATAGATTAGTCCTTTCAATTTCGCAAGATAGTTAGTTGCAGTTCAATCTATTTCATGCTTTGTAGGAGTAGAGATAAGTTAGAAAAATGATTGCACAACACCCCCACTGCTTCACACAGCCAACGTTCTTCTTCGATGGCTGTGATGAAAGGACCCCTGGGTGGACATTAAGACATATCTGAAGAACCTCTAGGGGAGAAGAAGAAGAAACATTCCTCTGAAGCAAATGGCTACAAGCAGAGATGTTGGGAGCAATATGTTGTCCAAAGATGAATTTGAAAATCAGATCGAAGATTTCAAGAGTGATATGAGGCAGTTTCTTGCCATGCAACTGGATACCTTGCGGATCCAAAAGAAGCAAGAAGAAGCCAAGAGGGCTTTGGTCATTTTTTGTCCTAGGTGCCTTAAAAAGCATCCTAGGAACGAAGGTCCAAGGCACTCCCTAGAAGTGTGTTTCATCTGTGAAGAATACCATCCTACAGATCAGTGCCCTTCCTTGCCCAGAATCAAAGCTACATATCAAAGAGCCAAGGGAGCCATTGAATCACTCTGTTATATGAACCAAAGGAGGCCACATGGACCCATGCCCTACCAGCAGGAACTACAAGGGACACCCGAGACCTATTATGACCCTTATCAAGCCACTTTCATGCCTTCTTGGGGTCCCCCTGCTCATCCTTCCTGGTTCACACCTCCTCCTTGTTCCTTCACAGATCCATATTATGCCCAACCAGTTGCTCATTCATTTCACTCTTATGCTTAGCCACAGCCTCAGTGGAATGCACCTTATCAGGAGTGGAGGCCCCAGTACAACTCTCATCCCGCTCATTATCCTCCACCACCTGCTCATCCACAACCATCGCCTCCTCCTCCACCAAGGCAACCACAAATGCCTACCCAACCACAATTCCATCCATCTCCATCTCAATTTCACACCTCCACTCAACTACCCGTACCTCCATTTCCAAAACCATGCAATGGAGCAGCTCAACCCAATTGCAAATCTGAGGCACAACATGTGCAAATGATTCCTCGTGAGCTCAATGATGTTCACCAAAGCTCAGGAAAGGTAATGAAAAAAAGAGATCATCTTGAAAGCATTGAAGGATCACATCCAGCAAAAGAAGATTCAAAAGAGGAGATCAAAGAACCATGGGCTGCACTTGATGAAGAGAAGAGATCAAAATCAGAGATCGAGAGAGTTCCTTCATGGTTACCATCAAATCTTCCATGTACTCAAGAGGAAGATCAACAAAAAGAGGAAGATCAGAAGGTCATGATAGAAGGTGACATGAAGAATGATCCAGATCAGCAAAAGAACCAAGGATATCAAAGCTATATTGAGATATGGTTTCAGAAGGTCACTAAGTTGCAGCAGTACTTTCTTCCTCAACTTCGTTTGATCCTTTCAAAGACAGATCACTTTGTCTATGAGATCTGGATACCTATCAAAGCATGCATTGCGAGCCTTCACATCATTTTGTCTCTAATCTCGATGTGCACATGGCTCCATTGGAAGTATTCTTATACTTGAAAATGATTTAGTTTTTCAAGTAGGGTAGGGTAGAAAAAAAAAAAAAAAAAAAAGAACAAAAGAGAGAAAAAAAAAAAAAAAAAAATGAAAAAAGGGAAAAAAGGAAAATCTAAGGTGAAAACCTCCTCGGAGGCACCTTAGGTTGGCTCATTGATTGAAAACCTCCATGAGGCGGTCAATGGGTTGAAAAAAAGAGAGAAAAGAGAAAAAGATCTTTGGGTGAAAACCTCCCTTGGAGGCGCCCAAGGCAGGCAATTAGGGTGAAAACCTCCATGAGGCGCCCTAGTTGTTTTTCAAAAAAAAAGAGAAAAAAGAAAAAATAAAAAGCTAATCTCCATTGGATAAGTTCATGTTGCAGCAATGACATTGCAGGTTAAAGGAGGACGTTTCATGATAGGAGGAGCATTCAAATCAAAGACAAAGGAGTTTTTGTGTCTTCTACAGGAAGCTTACAAAAAAGCCAAATTGATCTCCAAAGAGGACCTGAAGGCTTGGAATATGTCCATGAGGCCTACACTCATCTATGTTTCCACTCCTCACCCCTTTTCCATCATTCTTTTCATGTCATTATGCTTCTTTCCTCCAAACTGTGTTTTCTACAGGATGCTCTATATTTCTACAGGAAACATCCTGTAGAACCTTTGGACGAGCCAAATTCAATCTCAAAAATGAATCTAATGGTGGGAATCTGTTGATTAGGCCTACAAGCACTGGTGTGCCCATCCCTTGCCTTTCTCCATCATTCGTCCACCTCCTTGTGCCTCTCATTGTGCTTCTACAGGATCTTCCTGTAGAAATTGTGGGAAACTAGGCATGCATTCCAAAAAGTGGTTTTGCAAGCATGGTAGCTTCCTCAAAGGTTCAAGATTCCTCTTGCCGTCTTCCAACTCATCCTCCACCATCTCCATACCTGCATCACAGCAAAAAATTCATTTTGTCATACCATGCAAACACATGCAAAATGCCTTGAAGCCAAAAACACATAGAGCAGAATTTGTTTTTGCCATAACTTGAGAACCATGCATCCATTTGACAAAACATTTTATGGGGGATTGTACAAGGTTGATGACAACATGCCTGAGCAGTTTCATGCAATTTCGGTGCACGGTTTCCAAGAAATCAGCCTCCATCACCATCAGCCATTTTTGCATTTTCTCCATAACCGTGCATCCATTTCAAAACTTGTTTCATGGGGAGATGCATGTGGGTGATAGTAGCCTACCCAAGCAGTTTCAGCCAATTCCGATGCACGGTTTCCGAGAAATTGAGCTCTGAAATCTTCAGCCATTTTCTAACTTTCTCGAAATCCGTGCATCCATTGATCACGAATTTGCTATGGGAGATGCATCATTATGGTAGGAACATGCCCACCAAGTTTCAGCTCGATCCGCTTTGGCGTTTGGGAGAAATGTCGAAAACAAGTTCTGGTTTGGTGAAGATGCAGCAACAGCAGCTTGGATGTGCAGACTTGAACATGGAAACAATCGTCTGGAGCTTGGATCCGGAAAGAGGACACCTGCACATGAAAAAAACAATCACAGATTAGCAGCCCAGCCATCATGCAACCATAAAATCAAATGCATGCAGCAATGGCAGCCCACAGCAGCTCACGGCAACCATTCAACTTCGAGGTATGTGACAAACCCATTCTTCTATTGCATGAAATTAATTTGGAAACTGCATGAATGAATGAAATGGTGAGATTAAGCCACGAATGTAGCAAGGCTCAACTAATTTTCTGCTTCAGAACTCCGCCGGCAGCCACGCAGTGCACGTGGACAATGGACTCACGTAAAAATTAAAAGATTGTAAAAGAAAAAAACAGTGATCAGAAGTTTAACTCTAGTGCAATTGATTAACAAATAGAAGACATGCAGTTCATCTTCTGTTCGAAAAGGCCAGCGTGCATGTGTTTTGCCACCTCATCACAAATCACGGAGAAACTAAAGACGGCTTGGCTGAAACTCGTGAACTACTGTCCATCTGCACTTTCCACGTCCTCCACTGAAGTCTGCACAATCTATTAACTTGACATCCTCCACCAAGCTTTCTCGGCCACATTTTTTTAACCCACCTATGCACATGTCCAATCTCTGTTTTGCAATAGGTTACATGGTTAGTGTAAAAATCAGCTCTGCACTATGTCTGTGAAAGCTTAATTCTTGTTGATCAGTCAAGTTCTGGGGTAGCAGCAGTATTATGACCTGAGAATTGGTCAAAGGAGAGGTCTACACAGTGATGAAACTCTGTCATAAGAACCAAGAAGAAAAATCACAGGAGCACTGTTTCGTTCTACAGGAAACGAGAGCTGCCTACAGGATGTCGTCTACAGGAAGGGCAGAGAATAGCTCTGCAGAAGGAAAAGCCCGAGTTCTCTGCGTTAAATTTGGAGCCTGAAGAGAGATATGTAGCACAAGGGAAGAAGATTTCGCGGCCTCATCATTTATTAGATGACTAACAGAGGTATTGGGAGAGAATGATGAACTTCAAACGCTCAAAGAAGGGCTATTTGGAGATGTGTTAAGACACAGGAGGACATCATTCTTCCACCATAGATTGTCCTTGCAGTACGACCAAGGTCTGGTATATGGGATTATGTCCGTGTGAAATGTTGATGAACTTGTTGTTTAACAACTTTCTGTGGCTGAATATTTGGAATTCAAGGAGCACCTTGTGGATGAAAGTGTCAAGGATAAATATGCATTGAAGCTAGACCGTGAGCCCTTCAATGAACCTTTTCCTCGCCCAACACGGCCATCTTCCATTGGTAGTGGAGTTCAGTTTCTCAATCAGCAGTTGTCCTCAAGATTACTCCATGATAGAGAAAGCATGCAACGCTTGCTGCATTTCCTTCGAGCACACAGCTACAGAGGCCAGAAGCTGATGATGAATGAGAGCATACAAAGTTTGTCCAATCTACGCTCAGTCTTGGTAAAGGCAGTGGGATATCTTAAAAATTTCCCCAAGAATACACCACATACAGAGTTTGAATACAAATTACAAGAAATGGGATTGGAAAAGGATGGGGAGACAATGCAGAACCTGTCTCGGATATGATTCATTGCTCTTGGAGAATTTGCAGGCCCCTGATCCAGCAACTTTAGAAACATTTCTAGGAAGGATTCCTATGGTCTTAATGTTGTGATTCTTTCACCTCAGGGTTATTTTGGGCAAAGCAACTGTTTTAGGAATGCCAGATACTGGTGGACAGGTTGTGTATATACTTGATCAAGTTTGTGCATTGGAGAATGAAATGTTGCTGAGAACAACACATCAAGGATTGGACATCAGACCTGAAATTATTGTGGTGGCACGGTTGATTCCTGAGGCCTATGGTACAACATGCAATCAACAAATTCAAAAAGCCACAAGGAAAGCAAGACGAAAAGGAAAAAACAGAGAGGAAAAGGAGAAATGGGCCAAATTGCTAAGCCTAAAACTGTGGGAGGAACAATGGCACCAACACCTTGGAAAAGGATTGCAGAAGAGAGTAGAAAATATTGAGAAAGGCCAAACAAGTAGGGACACACCCAAGGCAACCACAACACAGGTCAAGGAGAAGGCACCCTCAGCCGTGCAGACCCAAACGGTGAAGATTGTTTCTACAGGAAGACAGAGGGCTGTTTCTACAGGAAGACAGAGACTGTTTCTACAGGAAGCCAGCGAACTGTTTCTACAGGAAGTTTGAAAGAAGGAATCCAAAGGAGAAATCGGACGAGATGATTAGCCAAGGAAGCCACCAGGGCCATCAGAGACAAGGAGAGAGATTGGTTGCTCAGAGGATGAGCAACACTTTCAGTAGGGGGGTGATGATGAGCCCCAAAAATGTACAATTATTTGGGCTCATTCAACCTCCTAATTTGGCTTAGTCCACCATTCTCATTTGTTTATTGCATGTTTTTGATTATTTTTATGTTAATAGATTGAATTTGGTTAGTCATTATGCCAACAATTCTAATGGGTGCTTTGTGTAGCCTTGTTGGTCAACTTGGAGACAAATTTGAAGGTCTTAATGAGCACTTGGCAGCCAAATTCGTGGGAAACAAGCTAGAGGATTTGTAGGAAGGTGTCCCCCTCATTTATGGACCCTTACCTCGAATTCTCCACCATCAGCTCGGAGTTCAAAGGCCACCAAATTAATGAGCAAGGGCAGCCAAGCAAGTCAAGTTGGACTGCTGTTAACTCCAAGTCTTGGGCAGCCAAGTCCCTAACTTTTAGGAGGACTGTTGGGTCCTCAAATTGTATAAATAAGAAGGCTTGGGGCCTCATTTTGGTTAGCTAGTGGTTGGTCATTTTTGTTAGCTAGTTGGTAGTCATTTTTGTAGCTAGTTAGTCATTTTGTTTTAGCCATTAGTTAGCTAGCTTGTAGTTCGATTTTTAGGCCATGGATTAGCTTTGCTTTCAGCTCATTCTCAAGCTCTCCTTATGGACAGTTTTGATGTACTTTTCATTTCTTGATTAATAAAGATGGATCCAACTTTGCACCAGCTCTAAATCACTCTTGGGAGGCTGTAGTTCTTGGGGTTGGGCCCATCTCAAGCACCCAGTACCTCCCTTGTTTATCTTTATGTGTTTACTGCATTCTTGAAATAAAATCTGCTCTTTAGATTTAATTCGTGCTTTGTTACTTAGGTTTCTTTTGATGGTTCAAGTAGCTTCTCATGTTTATAATAGATTGGTAGGAGTTTGTATGCATTTAGATCTTTCGGCATGTTCTTTCTCATGTGATGTATATGGTTCTCTTTTCAAACAAGGCTGCTGTTTACTCATTCATTAACAGTTGGATTGAGTTAGCTAGGACTTGGTTTGTTTGCAAGAACTCATTGATTTGTTTGAATAAGCATTGTGCAGGGCATCTCTATCACCTTCATCACCTCCTCGTTCATTTGAGCCTCGTTCAGATCAGCTACTCCATCACCAAGTCTGTTCCCTCATCTCCCATCTTCTCTTTTGCCAAGTAACCTTGCCTTCTTCCCCATTGTTGTCTCAACTACCTTCAAGCCAAGTCAGCCTTCCACCTATCATCTCATCACTCCATCCATCAGTTCCTAGGTCACTTCAGACCCCATCCTACCTCCATAACCATCCATGCATCTTCCATCAACCATCCATCCTCAAAAATCCAATTCGTGAACATCCTGTAGAAGACCTACAGGACTATCCTGTAGAAAACAGAGTATCTTGTAGGATCCTCCACAGCCATCCTGTAGAAGGCCACTCTCTTGGTTGCTGAGCATCTGAATGCGAGGAACCTCTGTGGATGGATGCTAAGGATCCCTAGGAACCTCTCCTAGCCTCCCCAACCTATCCCACGCTTTCCTTCCTTCTCCATCCCATCTGCACAACCAAACCCTAGTTAGCACAAGAGCACAATCATTCCACACACTTAAAGGAAAAATACAAAAACATAACTTTCATGATGCAAGTAGTTTAGGTCCATGCATTTTCACTTATTAGAGGTAATGACAGCATTGGTAGAAGTTGCATTTACATTCTTTGCATTGTAGAGGTTAGACTAGTCAAATTAGGGTTTCCTAGGTTTACATGCTTTGATTTGCTTTCAGTTCATTTTTGTCAAGAAAAGTGGCTTTCCTTTGAGATTAGCTTTCGTCCATCAATTAGCAAGCTTCTTCTGAGAGCCTATAGAAGTTGGCTTGAGCCCTAGCGGACTTGTGCCAGCTGACCAAGTGACAGCTGCGACAAGAGCTAGTACTTGTGCATATAGCACCGCCGCTTCCAAGTTTGTACGAACTACCGGGTTGATAAAATTAAGAGACAGGAAGCCCCAGGAGTTGTAGCATTATTGCTACAATACTGGAGCTCACCACTCTGCTCGGCCACTTATGTTTTCTGACATAGTTCTATTGTGGCCAGAGATTTCTGCAGATTGTGTTGCCCCAGTGTTCAAATTGAGGGGAATTTTAGGCTGTATGAAATCTTCCATATTGGATAAGATCTGGGCCAATTCAATATCATGCAGTAAGTCACTTGGGGGGCTTGATGTTGAGAGAGGTTCTAGTTCATCTACTTCTTCTTCTTCAGATTGCCTTAATTCTCCCTCATGATCCGACTCAGGGCTTTCCTAGCCTTCTATTTGCAATTGTTGTTCACTTTCTAAGCTAGACAATTCCATAGGCTGGGTGATACTTCCCTGGGGATTTTTAGTTGTTCCTAAGTTCGTCTTCATCCTAACAGAATGTATACGTTTTCGGGGAATGTTGGTGGTATGGGTAGTCCATTTCCTTTTTAGAATAGGGTTAGGCATAGGGAGAGCCAAACCCCCTTCAATGGAAAATACTAATTCCTCCCAACTTGACTATTGTTGGATGAGGTTGTAACTTACTATCATCCTAATCAGGCAATGGTGGCTCACGATAGTCTCTATATGCTGGGATTTTTTTATGCTTCGAGCAGTATCATGCAATAAGAAATTCAAATACGTAGGCAACTTTACAAAACATTTTGGTTTCAGAACTACTAATAATTGAAGGTGACATGGCCTTACCACATCTTTTTTTTCTGTCGCATGTGATATAGCTCTAAATGACTCTGGCCAGTTCTTTACATGGTTCACCAATGGATAAAGGTTGAATTCCTTTGCCTTTGACAATCAGGTCTTGTCCCTCATCCCAAAATACTGCAATAGTGTCCTGCAACATCAATTTTTGATGAGTCCATATGGGTCCGACTGCCGGTAATCCGGACACTTCAGCTATTACTGCGTCTGTCACTGTAATTTGTCTTCCTCTTATCGTAGAATGTTCATTTTGTAAATTCTGTAAGAATTTGGTAGCAAGTGCTTCATTGGGTTGCTGTAGTCATGTGAAATATGTTATCCAGCCAACTCGGGCTAGAATTTCTCTGGCTGCATCAGAAACAACTAGTATTAATGGCTCCCTTTGCACTGTTTGTCCTCCCATACTACCTGGATTCTACAAACCATTAGTATCGCAGAGATGTTACAGCAATAGACAGAACTGCGCTTATGGAACAACAAGCTATTATAATGGTTATTTCAAATGATGCTTTACAGGCAACAATATTGTTATTTTAGGACTTGCTATTGTATCACATATTTCGTAATCATGGAATGTTGAATTACCCTGCATAATCTAATAAAGAACTAACACACTTGCATAACTATACTGGAGATTGTGCTTTGCCCCCCTTCAAATGATAGGTCGCCTTCAACCAATTAAATGAAGGAATGACGTACTGGTGGCGACGTACAAGAGTAGTAAAAATGCAAGGTATACAAATTTATGATAAGATCAGAAAATATATCGGGGTGCTGAAATCAATGCATAGAACAAAAATTATGAATAAATGTGGAGATGTCATGGAGTGATTCGAAAAGGGAGAAAGGAAATTTGACATGGGAAAGATGCTTTGCGGTCATTATTCCACTTAAACCACTATGATTGACTTTTTAAAAGATATCTCATGCATAAAGGTTCAAAAATAAATTAGGAACATAATCTCTCTATAGTAAAGATAAAGAATAAGAAAAGGGAGTTATAATAACTATTGATGTTGAAAATATGACTCCAATACCATCAGCAGAGCTTCTGTTGCCCACAGGTGTTTATAACCTTGACAAAGTTGCTTTTTCACCCTTTGGAACCATGATCCTTTATGTATAATTAGGAAAGTGCCTTATGATGTCAGAATGGAGGCCATTGTGCTAGCTTGGTGACCAGATGAACACAATGTCATTCACTGGGGAGGAGTGAAAGGTGGGCAGTTAGGCTCGTGATGAGACCTCCAGTTCCAAGGAATCTATTTTTTTGATGCATCAATTGGATTATATCCTTCGTGTGGTGGCCATAGTGGGAATGCCACTTCGCTGCTTCCTTATGATCATCTTAGGCTGGTTCATGATGAGACCCCCTATCCTCCACCTGACAAATCATAGAATTGTTAGTAAACATATGTATATTTGTTTCTTTACTTCCCTTTTTTTTTTGATAGTACTTCCTATTTATATATATAGGGTGGCTCAACACTCCTTAAGAGTAGGAATGGTGGAAGAAGTCTAAACATACAAATAGAAAAAAAAATTATGCCCTTAACCTTATTCAATGATAATGAGTAGAGAGAATCACAAGGGTTAGGGGAGAACCATCATGGTACAAATAATCAATCATTTTGATTTATAGTGAAGATAAGGACAACAAAGTGATATATAGGGTTGTGTCCTTCCCTTTTTAATCAATACAAAGCAGTCTCATTAAAGATGATAATATTCAATTTACTTGTTCTAGTAACCTTCAAATTTTGTATCCTTACATATATGTTTGTATTCTTGCCCCATAGAGGATCATAGAGAGTGAAATAATATTCACAAGGTGCTTATTTCCTAAAGAAAACCTCACACAAAGAGTGTTGTTCCTTGTAGGGAATGGCAAGAAAAACACACAAAAAGTTGTTGTTCCTTAAAGGGAACAACAGTTGTTCCTTAAGAGGAACAAAAAAAAGAAACAAAACTACACACCAAAACTGTTGTTCCTTAGAGGGAACAACAACTGCTCCTTAGAAGGAATAGCAGTTGTTCCTTATAAGGAATAGCAAAAAGAAATAAAAATAATTGGACACAAAATTGTTGTTCCTTAAAGGGAACAACAACTATTCCTTAGATGGAACAGTGAAAAAACAGATGCAAACAAAACTGTTGTTCCATAGAGGGAACAACATTAAAACAAATCCAAACGAAACTGTTGTTCCTTAGAGGGAACAACAATTGTTCCTTAGAGGGAACAACAACTGTTCCTTAAAGGGAACAACAAAAAGCAGATACAGACGAAAATGATGTTCCTCAAAGGGAACGATAGTTGTTCCTTAGAGGGAAAAACAACTGTTCCTTAAAGGGAATAGAAAAAAGAAAATATAGTTGAAACTGTTGTTCCTTAGAGGGAACGGATGTTGTTCCTTAGAGGGAACAACAACTGTTCCTTAAAGGGAACAACAAAAAAACAAATGCACACGAAACTGTTGTTCCTTAGAGGGGACGACTACTGTTCCTTAGAGGGCACAACAAAAATTAAATGCACAAGAAACTGTTGTTCCTTAGAGGGAACGACTGTTGTTCCTTAGAGGGAACATCAACTGTTCCTTAAAGGGAACAACACGAAAATCGAATATACAGGGAACTGTTGTTCCTTAGATGGAACTGAAACTATTCCTTAGAGGGAACAACAGTTGTTCCTTAAATGGAACAGCAAAAAGAAAGTACACACGGAATTGTTGTTCCTTAAAGGGAACGATAGTTGTCCCTTAGAGGGAACAACAACTTTTCCTTAAAGGGAACAACAATAAAATCAAATATACAAGGGACTACTATTCCTTAGAGGGGACGACAGCTATTCCTTAGAGGGAACAAAAATTGTTCCTTAAAGGGAATAGCACAAAAATAAAATATACAAGGGACTATTGTTCCTTAAAGGGAATGATAGCTATTCCTTAGAGGGAACAACAACTGTTTCTTAAAGGGAACATCACAAAAATCAAATATACAGGGGACTGTTGTTCCTTAGAGGGAACGACAGTTGTTCCTTAGAGGGAACGACAGTTGTTCCTTAGAGGGAACGACAGTTGTTCCTTAGAGGGAACAACATGAAAATCTGTACACATAATTGTTGTCCCTTAGATGGAACGATAGCTATTCTTTGGAGGGAATAACAACTGTTCCTTAGAGGGAACAACAAATGAAAAAAAGTTTATTTACAACTTATACAAGCAAATTCAATCAAAATATAAAGAAAAATTTATGTATAAATTTTCGAAAAAACAAATGAATTATTCACTGGATCAATGATGAGGATGGGTTGCCCTCCTCAGCGAGAATTTGTATGGTGGAATCTTCCCGTAACTGTTGGCAAAAGGACTCCTTGGTAAGCGGTTTGTGATAAAGTCGTACTCGATGTCCATTTGCTTTAAAAGAGTAGCCAGACCCATCAATGGTAGCTAATGTGATGGTGCCATTATCATGCACCTTTTGTATCTCATAAGGTCCTAACCATCTGGTCTCGAGTTTTCCGGGGAAATCTTGGAGCATAGAATCATACAGGAGTGCCCAATCTCCTTCATGGAAGATCTTCTTTTTAATAAGGGAATCATGTCATTTTGCTCTTTGCTGTTGGATCAATGCATTGTGTTGAAGAGATGATAGCCGAATTTCATCCAATTCATTGATTTGATGTAGACTATCAATTTGTGCCTTGTTTAAGTCCAAGCCTACCTCTTGAGTTATCCTCAACGTCTGGATTTCAAATTCAATTAGGAAGATAGGTTTTTTCACAAACACTAATTGATATGGGGAATATCCTGTGGTATTTTTCCATGTCATATGGTATGCCCATAGGGCTTCTAGAAACCGGGTGGCCCAGTCACATTTATGTGATGCAACTGTCTTTGTGAGTATTGCCTCGATCAATTTATTGGTGCTTTCTACCTAGCCATTTTCCCGTGGGTGGTATGGAGTCATGATTCTGTGCATGATATGATAATTCTTTAATGTTGCAGCGACCTTATGGCCTATGAATTGTGGCCCTCCATTCGTAATTACCTCTATAGGCAAACCATATCGCAAGAATAGTTGGAAAAGGAAGTGGATTACCGAATCCTCTGTTGCCCTTGGTAGTGCCTCTGCCTCCACCCATTTAGTCACATACTCTATTGCAACTAATATATATGTCTTCTGATTAGAGAATGGGTTTATTGGACCGATGAAGTCTAACACCCATCACTCAAAAGGTTCAATGACTATATTCGAGTGCAGGGGCATCTCATCAGACTGCCCGGGGCATCCCATTCTTTGGCAACTAGCACATGCCTGGACAAACTTCTTGGCATCCTTAAAAATGGTGGGCAAATAATAGCCCATCTATAATACCTTGTGACCAGTCCGGCGGTCTGCAAAATGTCCGCCGCAAGGCCTATCGTGGAAAGCTTTCAGGATGTCAAAGATCTCATCTTCCCTAAAGCATCTTCTAATGTGCATATTGGCCCTTGTATGAAATAAGTAGCCTCTGATCCAAGAGAATCGCATGTTTTGCTGTATTATTTGTTTTATTTCATTAGGCGTCAGGTGCCTAGGTAACTTGCCTACTGCCAAGTGATTTGTGACATCTGCGTACCATTTTGCTTTTACAGTTACAACAAATAAATGTTCATCTGGAATCTAGTCTTCTACTGCTGCCGAGTCATTTGTCTTTGGCATCTGTGAAAAGAAGTCTGCTACTGGATTTTCTTTTCCTGGTCAATCTTTGATAGTGATATCGAATTCCTGCAAAAGAATCAACCATCTTGTCACTCTTCCATTTGTAACAGGTTTATTAGCTAGATATTTAATAGCAGAGTGATTAGTGTATAAAACCACAAGGTATCCTGTTATATAATGTCTGAATTTATTGATAGCATAGATTACAGCCAAAAATTCTTTTTTAGTAACAGTATAATTTAATTCAGCAGGAGATAGATTTTTGCTGATATAGTATATTGCATATGGCTTTTTATCTTCCTCCTGGCCAAGAACTACTCCAATGGCTGTGTCTGAAGTGTCAGATGAAATCTGGAATGGCAAGTCCTAGTTTGGGTGCCTTAATTCTGGGGCTGTTGATACAAGCCACTTTAAATCTTCAAAAGCACTTTCACATTTTTCAATCCAAATGAAATCAATATTTCCTGCTAATGCATATAGTGGTGCAACAATTTGAGAAAAAATCTTTATAAATCTTCTATAGTAACAAGAAATCCCAAAAAATTGTGTACCTCTGTTTGTGTGGAAGGGGTAGGTATTAAAAGAATTATCTGAATTTTTGCTGGATCTACTTGGATTCTAGCTGCTGAGATATAGTGACCCACGATGAGGCCCTCAGTCATCATCATGTGGCATTTTTCATGGCTTAAACAAAGTCTTGTGGCAATGCATCTTTGCAGAACTTTCTCTAATGTTTGTAATGCTGGCTCAAAGTCATCTCCGTAAGGTGTAAAGTCATCCATGTACACCTCGAGCCCTTCATTTATCAGATCTGAAAAAATGTTGAGTATAGCCCTCTGGAATGTGGCAGGTGCATTGCACAACCCAAAAGGTAAGACCCTGTAAGAAAACGTTCCCCAATGGAAAGTAAAGGTAGTCTTATCCTGATATTTAGGGGCAATCTGAATTTGATTGTATCTGCTGAAGCCATCTAGGAATGAAAATTATTTTTTAATTAATTTATTAAATTTTTTTTTTTTTTTTCTGCCAATGTGTCCAAGACCTGGTCTATGAACGAAAGGGGAAAATGGTATTTTTGGGTTTCTTTATTAAGCTTTTTATAGTCAACACATATACGCTACTTTTTATTCTTTTTCGGCACCACTACTAATGGAGAGACCCATTTGTTGTCAGATATTGGGTAGATAAAGTTTACATCTAGCAATTTTTGTAGTTCATATTAACAATATCTTTAAGATGAGGATTTAACCTTCGTTAAGGTTGTCGAATGGGCCTGGTATCATTCTCTGTATAAGTGTGGTGCATGCATAATTTGGGGTCAATCCCTTTCATGTCTAATTAATCCCATGCAAAGGCCTCTTTATATTTCGTCAGGAGCTGAACAAGCTTCTGCTCTTGGTCAGCAGTCAAGTTTTTGTTAATATTCAATATTTTTCCTAGCTCAATTTCTATGGTTTTGTTGTTATAAACAGAGGTGGTTGGTATTGGTTGATCGTTAATATCTTTTAGGGGATCTTCTTCTATTTCGGTATCAAATGCTGCTTTGATCATGTGACATTTTAGATGGGATCCGGCATCTGATTGGTTAATGTAGGTGTTAATGATGTCATATTCTTTTTGATCCTTAAATTCAAGAGCATCTTCTATGGTTAGCAGTGACCTAATGTTTTTAGTTAGATATGATACAGGGTGTTTTCTGATTTTGATTATTGTTAAACTTGGCTGAGCTGGAGGATATAAGGCTAAATTCTTTACATTGCTTCCTCTTGCTATAGTCATGTTGCCTGTTCGACAGCTTATGTAAGCATTCGCGGTTGCTATCCAAGGTCTACCTAGAACTAGGGGATGTTCATCGAGTCGGTTTCTAGGATTGATGATTAGAAAGTCTGCAGGGTATTACCACGAGTGTACTGACACCATTACATCTTGCAATGTGCCTTCTGGTTTGACTACCGATCGGTCAACCAGTTCCAACAAGGTCGTGGTTGGGTCCAAGGATGTAATTCCAAGCTTTTGACAAGTTGTGGTTGTAACAATATTGATTGCCGCTCCTAAATCGACTAATGCATTTGGGAAGGAGCATCCATTTATTTTCACAGTGACTATAGGATTTCCTGTGTTGTCATATTTTACAGGTATTTCTCTTCCTGATAGTAAATCAGATAAGGTACCAACTACATGGACAGTTGGGGTTGTTTTTATTTTCCTCTTTGGCTTTTTTATACACAATTCCTTAATAGGTTTTGCATAAATTGGGATGTCTTGAATAGCCTGGAGGAGTGGTATTTTTATACACAAATTTTTCCATTCTCCTAGAAGATCAAAATCAGGATGTTCAATTGGGTGAGGTATGATTAATCTTTCTGGGAATGGTGGAGAAGAGGTGGTTTCTTGATCATGAGTTTTTTGTCTAACCATGTTCTCTTCTTGTGGTGCTTATTCTATAGGTAACAAATCTTCAATTTGTACATTTTTATCCCCCTCTGTTTCTATTATCCACCTAGATCTTAATTGAAGCTCATTGCATTCCCTTAACTCGGTTTCTGGCTCTTGTCCTTCAATAATTTGCACAGATTGAACTGGTCTGTTGTTGGGGTTTGGGTTGGGTTGGGCTGGGAGTTGCGTTCGTAGGTTGTTCTGAGGGTTCTGTTGCAATGTGTAGGGTGCTGGCTATGTGGGTTGAGGTAGGAGGATTGTTCTTGCTCGCTGATTTGTAGGTATTTGCCAGATTGACTGCCAGTTCTGGTTTTGTGAAGTTGAGGGTGGCCATTGGGATTGATATGCATTATTTTGCTGAAATGGTGGGAAGTCAGAGGAATTTGGCCAATTGTTATTTTGATTTGATTGGTTGGGCCAGGGTGGCATAGGCAATGGTTGTTGTGACCAAATGGAAAAAGGTGGTTGATTCTGCCACATGGCTCCCAAGTATTGTTGTGAATTATATTGCGGATTTTGAAAGAAAGAAGATGGATGAGTTGGCATACCTGTTTGTCATGGTTGCCATTGGCGACACTGCTTTTGCAGGTAGACTGGTTTTGTTTCTTCTTCTACCTCCTTATAGACTGCTTGTAGCCCTGGGAATAATGAGCAGCTTTCTGTAGCATGATCTTTCATACATATGGCGCAGGTTTGCACCATATCCAGCGGGCACTCTTTGTGACTATGCTTCTTTCTGCATCTAGGACATAATATCACATGGTTTTGTTCTACTTCTACATGCTTTTGTTTGGCCTGCATAATGTTCAATTGCGTTGTAAAAGTTCCCAAAATATCTGTTTTGAAATCCTCTATCAGGTTGCCAATTTCTGCGTGTGTTATACCTCCACCAGAGATTTTGTTGTCCCTCATGGTCATGTCACGTTCTACTGGTTTCAATCTCATACTGCCTCTTGAGGACTTGATACACAATTTAATAATGTTAGCATATTCCTCTTCATGTATATCACCTTTACCCATAATATTTAATGTTTCTATCAGTTGTTCTTTGATCCCTTTAATTAGTTTAGTTTTTAGCGCATTATCAGGTAAAGGTAGAGTTGCATAGGGATACTGCTGAAGGCTATATTGAAATCATTCCACATATTCTTCTAATGTTTCACTTGGTCTTGCTACCATCTGGAATATTTCGTCTTTCAATTCCATAGATCTGCAATAGTCCTAATACTTTTTTAGGAAAGCGGTTTTCATTTGTTCCCAATTGTTTATTTTTCCTCCACCTAATCTCATAAACCATCACAAGGCTACTCCTTTCAATGTAGAGGGAAACAACTTTATTTTTTGGGGGTCGGTGGTATAATCATACCCCTGACACAATACAACAAACTCAAACAGGAATGCATCTGGATCTTCTAATGTCATCCCATGAAAGGTAGGAATATTTTGGAGAGGGATGGCTTTCATAGGTGCATTCACTACTATGTCAATGATGGGATATTGCAATGTGGAGGTCTGAGGTGTTTGTGGGTTTTTGCCATTTGATCAAATATGTGCCAATACCCTTTTGGGATCTCTAGAGAGTTATTCCTAGGATGACTAGAAGGGGTGGGAATGAGCTTAACAACACTCCCCTGGTCTGGGATAATGAGTGTTCCTTACTGAACTACTACCTGGGGGATCTTGGCTCCTTTGTTTCCCCTGCTTCTTCTTGAATGAACTTAACATCACTCCCTCTATCTGGGATGCTGATATCCTTGGTTGAATTATTACCTGAGGGGATCTTGGCTCCTCTGTTTCCCCTGTTCCTCCTCCTCCTTCACGAAGATTACAAGAATTCCCTTCTTGTAAATAAATTGGGCAAGAATTTTCAAATTCTTGAAAATTCTACTCAGTCTCTTCTGTTTTGTTGTGGACCTCAGTGAAGGCTACAAATGGTGAGCCTGTGGCCCAGAGGGAGCTAGTAAGTTTTCTGGAAGTAACTTTTCTAGGACTTACTGATGGTTGAGATTCGGCTTTATTTATGATGTCGTCTATAAAATTTGATCGTCCAAGGGTCACCGGTCCCTTAGCTTTGTCAGATTTGGGTAGTGGAATTGGATTATTTTCAAGTTTTTTCTTCTTAGTCATACACACAATTCAAATAGTTACCTCTACCTTAAGTTCTTAATGATTCTACTGGAAAGCGCTCGGGGGAGAAGGCATTTTATGTGCTCCATACGCAGGTTCTTACCTTTCATTTTTAATACCCAATTCTCTCCCAATAGACAGACAACAAATACTTACTTCAGTTTTCTGTGATTGTGCTAAAAAGCGTGCGGGGGAGAAAGAACTTTACTTGCTCATTACATAGGTTCTTATCTTCCATTTTCAAAACCAAATTCTTCTTCAACAACAATCATCAGATGTACACTACTCCTCAGAAATGGCTACACTCTCCCCAGCAACGACACCAAAGTGTTGAGTGATAAAAAAGTTCCTTTGAACTCCTAATTATCTTCACATTAATTATCAATCCGGGCAGGTCTTTCCATTTCAAGAGTGTACACAGTATGTGGTGGTTATTTAACTTAGAGAGTAATGTTTCTAAGTTGTAGTACAAACCTTAAATACAAGAGTAAATAGATGCAACAAGTAAATTCTAATTGCAATTAATAGAATACTCAATCCTTTAATGAAACCAAATTATACATTCATCAAAGTAACACCAATCATTAGTTGAGAATACAGTAGTAATAACTCATTCGTCTTTTAACTGATTTATTCTCAATCAAACACAATTCTTAATATAAGCAACAGATGATCTCAATCTGAGAGCTTCAACAGTAGTAGTCAATACTCTTTACAGTAGATGATCTCAAAACAGAACACTTAACTAAATAACTAGATCTGAAATAACAATAAATTGAATCCATGATATTACTACAGAATATATAAATATAACAATTCCATTAAGATTGGAAAATAGGAAATAGAAAAGCGATACAATTATAGAAAGTAGAAATTCAATCAAACCATCACACTGCAAGAATCATAAACACATGATACAGGAACAACAAGTGAATCCACCAGGGCCGGGCCCTTAGCCACCAGTGAACACCACCGGATTACTTCAGGAGATGCGAAGGAACAACAATTGTTTTTATATATTAATCATTGCATAAGCATTATAGTAAGTTCGTACTCTGCTCAATAGCGAGAGTTAGTGATAAAAGTTACAATTTCTCAATAGTAATTCACTCCCTTCTCAGTGCGAAGAGCTCCTTATATAACAGAAAGGGTGAAAAGGTAGAGGATGAACGCGATCCCTCAAGATCTTTCAATCCTGAGGGATACACAACAGTTTTTCTATCTTCAGACATCTTGCACTGATTTTGCTGATTCACTCTTGGCTTTTTTTACCACTTCCGCATTTCCTTCTTAGCTGGTTGATTTTCTCTGTTGCTTCCAAGGGAACAGTGTTTGTCTTCTTTTGTTATTTTCCTGCATAAAAGAGAGTAATATTTAGCCAAATCATAAATGTTGATGATTTCTTCATTTTTACCATAATTCTTTGATATATTAACATATTAAGATATAGAAGGGATATAAATAAAGGAAAAGGATGATGAGATAAATAGCATATGCATACCTTTTCCATGACTCAACACACACTCGAGTTCACTCCGTGAGATCGTGTGAGCCTTTACATTCACCTTGCTTATTTGTTGCACTCAAGTCTCTGCATGTTGATCTCTAAGTGATGCTTGCGACCATGTTATGGTGATGCTCAAAGTCTTTTCTTTGTATGTGTTTGTTATGTTCACCATGAAAGCATCTGTCGCACTCACACACAGCTGTCACGCAAGCGTCATATCGATCATGAACAATCAATCACGAGTGTCATGCTTGTCGCTTGCACCATTGTTCAGTCATGTTGAATATGTGTGTCTTGATGGTTTGGTCGTTTCGTCGTCATGTCATGTAAATGTGTGTTCGTATGATAATCTATGCATCTTTATATTTTTCACACACTTAGTCATTTTTGCTAAAGTTCTGACGACTAGACTCCTCACTTACAGTCTAACCATCACCCTGCTTTCGACTTCATTTACTGTCAACCAGAATAATGCAGAACCACCAAGCTAGTTCCTTCAAGCATGGTTGCCTGCAAGAAACTCAAGCAGCACTCATGCTGGTCTCCCGCTGCTCATCAGTCAGCCTAGCTCAGAAATTTCACAGAGATGATCAGCAGGCCAACCTTCCAGCCTTAGTGTAGTTTTTCCAGCGAGCAGCTCCTAACAATAGACTTCCTATTCCCTCCAGGAATTGCACAGTTTCTACTGCCAGTGACCCAAACAGCTAACTGGTAGTTCCCTCTAGGAATTCCGTAAGTCTGGCTACCAGTGACCCCAGCGACCAACTAGCAGTTCTCTTTGGGAATAGCACAAGTCTAGATGCTAGTGGCCCCAGTAGCCAACTAGAAGTTCCGTCTGGGAATTGTGTAGTTTTTGCTTCCAGTGACCCCAGCAACCAACTAGGATTTGCCTCTGGGAATTACGTAGTTATGGCTGCCAGTCTCCCAGCAGTTTCCCAGAAAAACTACGCAATCCCTTCCTGTTGACCCTTCATGTAGTCTGTCCTGTTCCTCTAGAAAATTTTGAAAATCTACCTGTCCATCCCCTGCTGACTGTTCATTCTAGAAAATGCACAGAGCATGCCTACCTTTACCTCCTACAACCCGAAATGTCCCTCCCAAAATTTGCACAATTTTTCCTCCAAGTCAAGCCAGACCTTGCATACAGTCACTATCAACTTAGATTGTCTGTCTCCATCCCTCAGTGACCCTTGTGTAGTTTTAATCAGTAGTTGCGCAAAGCCAATATCCCACATCACAGCCCTGCTACCTCTCCTAGTCACCTGCATTCGAATGATCATGTGTCATGGTAGACTAGGAGGTTTTCGATTTGATGTTGTCTCCTCATGAGTGACTACAGGTGTAGGTACACCAAAAAAAATATCAAAACGATGAACGGGATGAATGAAGGGAGCATATGCAGATGGACAAGTTCACCAATAGACGAACTAACGAAGCATGCAAAGCGAACGAACATGACCAACATGCACCTTCGTGAACAAGTGAGCCTATCAAGCCTTCCAGCATGAAAGAAAGGAACAACATGCTAGAGCTACATCAAGTGAACCAAGGAGCATCGAAGACTCCGTGCACTTTTCCATGTGAAGGTGAAGCTATGATACACCATGAAGACATCCATCACTCATCAATACTATAGCATGACATGCACTCCAACAGCAACATGAACGTACCAGCATTGTCATGTCAAGTCATGTTGAGTCAAGTCATGAGTCATGTTACCCACATCTCCACTATGGTCTTGTTGTCAATCAATCTGATGTAACGTGGAAGTCTAAGAGACCCACTTGTTGAACATAGAGTTGTGTAAGTCATAAATTCATGGAAGTCGAACCGTCATGAGGGTAGTCGAAAAACCACAAGGGTTAGTTTCACCCTCGCATGAAAACACTTTTCACCTCAAATCCTCCCGCATAGCCACGAGAGTCTGTAATATTTTCTTTGAGGAGTAAGTAGTGGCTCCAATGCCCCACTGATGGGGTTAGTGATGTATGGTGTAACGATGTGTCTTGGAACTTTCGTATAATTCAGAAGCTTGTCAATAGGCAAGCACATTTTCACACATGTATTGTATTTGTTGTAAGACTGATCTTTAACACTTGTAATGCATGTTGCTTTAACCATGTGTTCTACATCTAAACCAATTCATTTGTTGTAATGCATAATCTATTAATGGAAATATGCTATATATGTTGTTAATGTTGTCTCGTCCATGTCGACTGCTTTTTTGTACATCAGACAGACCTTTCACATGAACCTTGCTGTAACAACTATTGCACTCATCTCAGACTGATCTGTGAGTGTTGTACATGTTACCTTACCTTGTATGTGGTGACTATCACATCTGAGTGGACTTCTCCACCGGAAGCTGTGTATGTCCTTTGTGTTGTGTGTTCCTAGCCGAGTTGTGACTGATCCCTTTCTACCTGGAACTCATCTTCACCTTTTTCCCCTCTCAATGAAAGAACCATTGACACAAGTACACTTACACTCACCAGGCACGTGAACCTCAATTCTTGAAGACAAAGCAAACCACTCTCCTGTGCTGACAAGCAAGAGTTGAGGGAAATCCTAAAGATAATGGCAACCGGGCCATCATACTAGATGGGACTCCCAGACAAAATGGTGTGAGGTCTAATTGGGACTTCATATCGAGGTGATCCCCTAAATGTTGGCGAGTCTAGCACCATCAACACTGCCACAGGCTATAATGCTAATGATGTAATGAAATTGTTCTCTATTGATTAATGATATAAGGAAGATGGGAATTCTAATATTTATCTATGTAATTTATGGGCCCCTTTTAAAATTTTATGCATATGCTTAATTCTTGTTGAATGTATAAATCAAATGGTTGAGAATGAATGGTGTAATAGTTGCACAAGTCACATAATTAATCAGATCTAGATCCCCTATATCTCTTCATGGTTCTGGTTCACCTCGAGTGAGACTCTTCTTTCCGAAGGAGTGAAAATTTCGGCGAAGTGTTAGACCATGCATACTTTTTGTTGGCATCCTCGTTCGAACCCTGTGTCAGTTTCAAATTAAATTTTTCTGCCAACAAATGGTTCTGTTGTTGGGACCTTGTGTTTCTTAAAGGGGGTTTGGATCATGCGGCCCTGGTATATTCGTCAGAATATCTAAAAATGGTTGCATGAGATGGTTGATTACAATATTTTACAGCAGACAGCTGAAACGAAAGGTACTAAAGCAGGTCAAAGAAGAAACATTGTTTGTTGAACCTTCTTGTGATCAATATGATATATTTTGGTGTGAATTCACCAAGAAGTTAGAAAATTGCATAACTCGCTTTCACCATAAATAAAGGGTTCTGGTACAACCGAGGTTGCGTACACTAGTACAAAATGACTAATTAATTATTAACAAAACAACTGAAATTTGCATATAAACGACCATTTTTCATTTAGTGACCAATAGTAGTTAATTCACAGTATCTTATAATGCGACCAACTTTCAGTCATTTTTAGCTTAGTCATTAATTGGCTTCCTCAATTTTAACATCTTGTAGTATATTTAGTCATAAATTTAGTCATTAATTTTTCATTAGTTTAGTCATTAATTATCGCAATTAATGACGAAATATACAACAAAATATATTACTATAAGAATCCTTGAGCAAACCAATTAATGACCAAAGAAATATGACCAAAATATTGGTCGTGTTTAAGATACTGTAGATTATCTAGTAATAGTGACATATATTGAAATTTTAGTCATCATTTGAAACCAATTAATGAACAAATAAATATGAATAAATTTTAGTCATGTTATAAGATACTATAAATTAGCTACTAATAGTCGTATATATGCAAAATTTAGTCATCATTTTAATAAAAAAATTATAATTTGTAGTAGTTATTTATCTTTTTTTGTTATTTTCATATTCATTATATAAGCGACTGATTTAGTAGTTTCTATTCATTTCATTTAATTTCATTCATAATCATTATGAGTGACTAAATTAGTCATATATTCATTTTATTCATGTTCATCATTAATTAATATAAACTGCTAATTTAGTAGTTTTAGATTGATTTTATGTGTTCATTATTAATGAACATAGATTAATTAGTATGCTTTTGCAACTAAATTTTTAAAAAGTGCCATACAATGTGCATATTTATCTAATATGATAACACAAAGTTACATATGTTAATCACAAGACTAAATAATATCAAGTGCAAATAAAAATAATTTCAACCATATAAATTTTATTATATAAAATATCCAGTATTACAATATGAGTTTCCAACTTAATATTGGTTGGACTACAATTTACACATGAAATATTGTTTCATCATTTCAAAACATTATCACTGTGTTGCCAAAGCATTGCAAGTGGATTCACAAACTCTGAAGGCTTGACCATCAGTCTCTATCAACGTGTCTTATCCAAGATATTGGATCTAAGGGTATCACTAGACAGATTCTCTTCTCTCTCTCATTTTTCATTTTTCGCTCCATTGTTATTGTTCTCCTCTTTCTTCAATTGTTGCTTCTTGCCATCAATATTGAGTTACTCTCCTAAAAATGAAAAAAGATACAATTCAAAGTATAAGACATGAAAGACGATGAATAATTGAATATAAAATAAAGTAGACTATAAAATATTTATACGACATATACCTCAACATTCAATACTGACCATTATGTAGCTAGATGACTTGTATAAACAAAGCAAATAAAACGTCACCATAGAAAATAACACCTTAAGAACTTGGTAACCAACTTTCAACAAAACATTAGGCACAATCATACCAACTAATATACATGTTAAAAATATCAGGTAACGGATAACTTGTGAAAACAAATGGAAAAAAAATGATCCATGTAAAAAATATCTTTATTGATTGTTCTCAAAGAGTCATGTTCCTTAAATTTGGATATTATTTTTCACACAGTAAAAGTTCCTCGCTATTATGACCTAATTTTTTAGGATCATGAGATTGATCCAACATCATATTGGAATGTGGAGACCAAATGATCCAACTTTCCAACATGAGTACCTCACTTGGTTGAATGAAGGTGCTAGTTGTGAGTAGTGTCAAAACCTAAGTAAGCAGAATACTGAGGCCTAAGAAAATATATCACCACTTGTCCACTAAAAGAAAGAAATTCAATCTCACAATGGCCTATCTAAGTAAATTTCGTTGGATAGATATCACACTCTAAGAGATGATTGTCTAATACAATAACAAGTTTACATATATTATCATAATGCCCCTCACACTTAGACCCTATAGTTTTGTCCTATAATATTAATCATATTAAACTATTTCATTATAAATTATGACTATCAGATAATTATTAGTTTGAATGATTAGTCTGAAATTGTGTTTTTAGTATTTCTGTATACATGAAAATATTTAGAAAAAAGGTTCTTTTTGTGATTGGTTAATTTTGAGTGAACCTAAATACACAAGAAATTATGGTGCCTCGGTGTTTCTCTATTGGTTATTCGCTCATTGTACCAATTTCTCCCATGTCCTCTACTGCTTTTGGTGAATTCCTCTTTGATGTTCAATACCAATGTAATGGACATTTATCCTCAATGTTTTACCAAGCTAAAGGGAAGCTCCCCAAGTAACAACAAAAAATTAGCCTCAAATATATTATTGGGGGAAAAAATGCAATAATTATATGACAAGCCAAGAATCGCTGCACATTAATGATCTTCCGTTTAATATTGATTAATAATTTCTTTGCATGATCATGTAATACTAAAGTGTCAAGTAGGGACATTTAAAGTTAGTCATCCATGAATATCACCTTTGAGAGTGCTTAGTAGTTAATACTTCTTATTGCATGCACAATAGATGACCAAATTTAAGTATAGCAATATAAACACAACAAAAATGAAATTAAAAGAAAAGCTAGGAAGTCAAATGCGACTAATATTGAGTCAAGAAAATACCAAACCTCTCACATTAGCAAGGCATTCTTAGGCTGTAAAAAAAACATTGCATCACTTTGGAGAAGGACATCTAGAAGCTCTGGGATAGTAGAAATGGGATTAAATAGAAGGAAAATGAAGCACTTTAGTGGGTGCTCCAAAATATTTGAACACAACTAAAAATGATTTTATACTCCCTCCACACATTTTAAAACAGAAACCATTCTACTGCATCTCATTGATTTTCCACCATTCTATAATATGTAACTATTTTAGAAAGAATAGAGCATTCATAAATATTGTCATGAAAGAGGACTCTTCATAATCCTAATAATTTGGGTTCTAAAAAATAAAAAATTTCATGTAGTGAATAAATCTTACATGGTAGAATTCAGGGATTAAAGTGACAACTTTATTCTTAATCTCATTACAACAAAAAGAAATTCAACCCGACTAGTTGGGATCTAACAAATCAAATAATTTCATGTACTAAAGTAAACTTACATGGTAGATCCCAATTATTTACAATGACAACTTTATTATTGATCTTCTTACAACGTAGATAAGTTCAAGAGTACATATATATTTCCTTATCTGAGACAAACTTTGAACACATTTCGATATTTCATAGAAATATAATGATATGATTTACCTGTAGGACACAAGAAAGCTATCTACATGTAGCACCTTCCACTGGACAATAGTGTTATTGAGACACCATCTCATGACATTAGAATCATGTAGATAGATAGTGTTATAGAAATACCTTACAACGCCTATTCAACACTACCTTCAAGCTTCAGATTCATCAATTGATTTATTTTAGTAGAAAATTCTAGTGGGACTTCATTAAATACAACCCGATAAAAGCCATTTATGATAATTGGCATTGCCTTCTCTAGATCTATCCCCCTCTGGAAATATAATAAATTATATTCACCAATTTTTGAGGTACTTGCTTCATATTGAACATGGGCTATTGGGTTCTTCATGTGGAAAAGGTTACAAATATTAGATGTATAATGGAAAAAAGCATGCAATTCAAGGTTGCTCCTAAAGTCTCTTGGTTGAACTATAAAACACCATCTACTTAAAACATGATATATGGTAGTAACAAAAACCTACCCAAGATCCCACTTAAGAATTCAAAATTTTGCAAATAAGAGATGTCTTAAACAATATCAATTCTTTAATTGCATAATCACACTAAATAGATAAATCCTTAAAATATTAAAAAGCGTGAAAAAGTGGAGTTGGAATATTATAGTTATGTCACGGTAGATATAGCTATGTAAAATGTAACTTCTATCTAAAACACATAAATGTAACTTCTATAACTACATGAAATGTAACTTCTATATAAAATAATAGAGTTGGAATATTATAATATTATAGTTATGTCACGGTAGATATAGCTATGTAAAATGTAACTTCTATCTAAAACACATAAATGTAACTTCTATAACTACATGAAATGTAACTTCTATATAAAATAATAGAGTTGGAATATTATAATTACGTGAGGGTAGATATAGTTGCGTGAAATGTAACTTAAGACTAACATTTTTTTATCTTTGGTTAATATCTTAATACTCCAGCAAAAATAGAATTGAATCCATTCTTCACTAACCAAGGGGAAATTTTAGACCAGTGTGAAAATTATTACTCGTTTCCCTCCCATATTTTTGATATTTTATTTATGTGTGAATTTAAGCTAGTGTAATGTACCTTGTACACATTTTACAATTTAAATGTAAAAATTTACCGAGATTGAAGCTATACAATTAACATATGCACAATAAGATACAATATGCATGAGATATAATTAATATGATGTTTACATGTTATATCAAGACAAAAAATTTCCATCTCATTAACTCTTATCTTATAGTTCGTTATTGGTATAGCCTTTAAAATTATGAGCCATCCTTGTCATGAATATATGTATGGTCAATTTAAATGGAAGTGCTCATAATTTTATTCAATATTATCTTGTACAACTAGAAAGAAAATGATGTGGGGGTGGTGTTTCTAGTGATTTTAAAACTTGTTTTAATTACCTAAATTTAGCTTGTTTAAAATAAACAAGGGTGGCGTTTCTAGTGATTTTCAAACTTGTTTTAATTACCTAAATTTAGCCTATTTAAAGTAACTAGTTGCATTGACCATATTATCTTCATGTCAGTAACTTTGCTTGAGGGCATCTTCATGACATCCACCATCTCTGAAAATTATGAAATATTAGTAGTATATTGCACTAAATAGACAATGTTGGCATATAATATTTTATTGTTTTTTTCTTTGTGTCACAAATTTATTGATATTTTATGCTTCTTAGTTTCGATTTCCATGTATGCTAGGATTTTTAGTTGTGCACACATCATATTTCTCACTTCTAATTGTATAAAAAACATATAGTATTCACAATGACATGTAGTGACATGTGGGTGTCTATTTTACTCAATGATATGCTTGATTTTTTAACCCATTCCAATCCTACCACAATGAAATTAAGAGAGACAAGGACACAAGAAGGACTATCAATAAATGAAATTAGAGACTTTAGAATGCAACTCAAATTGTACCTGAATGTAATGATAAGTATTTGCAACTGCCTGGTCACCAATGAGCATCGAATCACATTGTGAAAAATTCCTTGCATTATGAGAATTTGGTTGCACCTGCACTAATCCTCTGTAGTAGTTCCTTGACTTGCCTATAGATATAATTTTAGAAACAATCCTACTCCTGCAATTCTTCCCTATATGGATCATCTTTGTCCCCCCCTATTGATAGTTATTTTTCAAGGCAACATAATATAACTCTCCAATTGCATCATCACCTTTCAAAACAATTCTTGAGTATTTCCAGGTGATTGTCGAACTAGTCTCTACTTAGGTCCATGAAATCCTTGATTTGTCTCCATCGCACAAACCTCTTTTCGTAATAAAATTATAAATCCCACGTCTACATCCCTCGTCCCTGACATACGAATTATTTATAGTGGAATACTTTATTGTTTCTCCCTTGGTGCAATAGAGATCCACTATTGTGGCACGGAGATGATTGGTGTCATAAAATTGTGCAGCGCATCCTTCAATATATGTCATAGAAATTCACTTAGCTCACAGAATGCCTCTCATCTACAACAATAAGAGTCCTCTCAAATTGCCTGGTATCCATCTCATTCATCTTGAAATAAGTGGATATTTCCATGGGTGACAAAGTGTGTTTGGGGATTTAATAGAAGGAGCTATCACTAAAAAAATGTAGCATAATAGTTATTAGCAGGAGGAACAAACCTGCCAAACTACTTCCTCACTAGATCAAGATACTCCTGAATTACCTCTTATAACGAACAAAAGATAACCTCAGCTACCTATATAGTCTACCTATGCATGGTAGCAATGAAAACAATGTCAAAAATAACATCTACAATAATGCTAGTGTGAGGAAGGTCTAGTATTTGAATCCTACCATAAAATTTTATTTCATCACTCGATCCCTTTGAATTTGGGCATGGTAGAGTCCATGACACAAACGATCAACCACCAAAAAAAGGGTGAAAATAAAAAATAAAATTTCATGCTTTCTGACCCTAGGAAAGTTAGGGAGGAGTGAAGTGATTTATACAATAAGGACATGCAAAATGCGTACTTGTCCATTTTATTTTGATGAATTCATACAAAATGCTTACTTTTCCATTGTCTTTTGATGAGTTGTTGATCTGCATTATCATAATCATTAAACCCTCAACTCGAAATGAAATTTATGCTTTGATCATATAAACCCTCGAAATTATTTACCCATAAGAATAAAAATCATCTTTAGTAAAAGGAAGAACTCTCCAGAGTCCAAATTCATACCCATATACAAATGGCCAAAAAATCCACGCCCAATTACCTTTCCCTTTATCCATCTAATTGTTGATTCTCTCCTAAAGTGTTTCCCATGCAAACTCCATGTGGGGTTCGAATGGCATGAAATCCATAGATCGAGTCCAAATTCATACCCATGTACAAATGGCCAAAATCTCCACGCCCAATGACCTTGCCCTTTCTCCATATAATCATTGATGCTCTCCTAAGGTGTTTCCCATGCAAACTCCATCTGGGGTTCGAATCCCATGAATAGATCACATTGATGGTCTTCATTCTTTTGGCATTTCCATGTAAATATCAACAAGGCTGAGAAAAATGCAGTGGCACAATGTGATGTTGTAATTTGTGTTCATATTTTATTTGAACCCAGCGAGACATGAAAAAGAAAAGAAATATTTATAATGGAAAAAATAAAATGAATATTTATAATATAAAATAAAATATATAAATTGCAATTGGGTTAAAGGATTTATTTTTAATAAGAATTTGTTATTTGCCTAAGGCACTAAAATAAAAAGAAGAATAAGAAGTTAAAAATGATATCAGGATGAGTCTAAAAAGTTAAATATGGTCTCAATTAATAATAAAAAATTAAATTAATAAAAATAATAAAATTTAATTTGTTATATTTTGATTTTGTTATTAACTTGGGAATAGGCTTTGTTACAATACCATGGGCCAATACCATGGCTTATCAATACTACAAGTCCAAAAACCATAAGTTATTTCATAACCAAAATATTTTATAACAATATGACAAGATCCTTAATAGTGGATATTCACCCCCGCATTACGGTAGATATTATTAACTTGTAAAAAATAGCCTTTGTTAGAATACCATGGGTCAATATCATGGATTATCAATACCACATGCCAAAAAACCATAACTTATTTCATGGTAAAAATATTATATTTTAATTTAATTTTACAACATTTTTTTAATTGAATCTAAAAGGGAAAATGTTACAATTTGAGATATATCTAAACCCTGTATCCTCACAACTACTAAAAATATTCTGATAGATGGATCTATGTTGGTTCCTTATATATATATATATATATATATATATATATATATATATATATATATATATATATATATATAAAGAACTGGCATAGATCCATCTTAGCTAAGGATCCAAGGGATAATAGTGCATGATTTTTAAAAAAATTTCATTATTTTATTTTCTTTGACATGATTGATCCAAAATATAGGTTAAATATTTTACAACCAATTAAGTGTTTTTAATTTAGATAATTTCTTAAACAAAATACACTTTGATCAAATTTAAGAGAGAGATGGGGAGGGGGGGGGGGGATAGAGGGAGGGAGATAGTGAAAAAGTTGGAGGGAAGAGAGAGAGAGAGAGAGTTGGAGTGGGAAAGAGAGGGAGGAAAGAACAAAGACATAGAGAGGTAGAGGTGGAGAGCGAGAGGAGTGAGAATGGAGAGATGGAGAGAGAGTGAGGGAGAGAAGGGGAAGGGAGAGAGTTGGAGACATAGAGATGGAGAAGGACAGGGAGGGGCAAAGATAGTGATAGAGTTGGATGGGGGAGAGAGAGAGAGAGAGTGATTTTGGGGGTAGAGATAGAGGGAGGTGGGAGATAAGGGATAGAGAGGAAGGAAGATAGAGATGAGGAGAGAGAGATGGAATTGGAAGGGGCAGGAGAGGGAGGGAACAAGAAAAACATAGAGGGATAAAGGTGGGGAGAGAGAGGGGGTGACAAGGGAGTGATGGAAAGAGAGTGAGGGAGAGAGGAGAGCGGGAGGGAATAGAGAGAAGGATATAGATCAAGAGGAAGAGAAGGGGAAGAGAGGGAGAGAGAGTGTATCTATGTTTGTGGGGTGAGATAGAGACAGGGAATAGAAAAGAGACACAAATACAAATATAGATGCTATATAGTATTATATAACCAACCTAGATCCGTATTAACCCTATAACTATCAAGCGTCGAGAGGAATCCAATCCCTCGAGGTGAAAACATTTCCTCAAGTTTTGCACTAGAAAAAAAAAAGTTTGCACCTCGAGAGATTGGATCCCTCTCGATGCTTGATAGATCCAGGGTTAAGATGGATCTAGGTCAGTTAATATGAAATTAATGTAGTTTTTATTTGATATTATAGTCTTAAAAATTAAAATTTCTTTTCAAATTAAGTTCAAATTGGAGTTAGATCCAATTAGATTTAATGATTATATTTTTTTAAAATACACAAAATATTTTTTTATTAAAAAATATATTTTTAAAATTACAAATTATTAGAGATAAATAATGCAAAGTTGGCTCACCTATACACCATGTGAGGATGAAGAAGTGTTTAAGGAAGGATAACTTTTTAACCAATCTTTACGACCCTTTCAATCGCCTATCACATGTAAGTTTATATTGCTTGACACAATTAAGATGACTAACATAAAAAACCAATTCATATTATTGTAGTACTTGTTAGGTAGTTGTGTTTTTTTTCTTAGGCTAAATTAGTCATTCATGTTAGTCATTTTTAGTTGTACTACTTATTAGCTAGTCACATATTTTAACCCATGACTAAATTAGTGATTTATGTTAGTCATTATTAGTTTGGTCACTTAAGATTGCTCATTTTTGGTAGTATTTCACTTGGAAAAGTTGTGGTGACTAACATTTTTAGTCACCTAGTCACTAATTTCTCATTTTCTAGTAGTGGTAGGAATTGGACTATAGTGCATCTGGTCGATCTTCATCGATTGGTTACATAAACCATAATAGAATTTGGAATATGAGGAAGGTTTCTGAAGGAAATTCCACTTTGGATTAAGGTACTATTGGTTGAAGATAGTCTGTTGGAGTTCCAACCAAGTCAAATGGCAGCTTAAGTTAGTTGTACTAGGGGAATGGATTAGGGGAGAGGAATTTTGTGTCGTTGTGGGAGGATGAAGGAATTCCTATAATGAATCAAGAAGAGTTGCAAAAGGCAAGGTATTTCAAGGTGTTGCAGAGGGTGAGGATAGCTGAAGAGTGGTGCAAGAAGAAGTTTTGGGAACTTAGGCCTAGAAGAAGGGAACTACAATGTGTAGGTGAAACTGTGAGGATTTTGGAAGAGCACAAGAGGGAAATGGAGACTTAGGAGTTGTACAAAGAGAGTTAGGGAGAGAGAGTTATTTTTCTGGTACAATGGGAGATGCCAGTGGAAGTAGAAGTGGAAGTGGAATGAAAGGAATAGAAGTGGTTACTCTTATGCATGAGGATGTAGAAGGTTTTTAGATTCATGAGACAGAATTCCAGCTGACCAGGATATCAGATGATAATACATTGGTAGATGATGATTTACATTTTGTGATGAGGCAGATTTTATTTGAAGATGAATCAACACCAAAACACAAAACACTACAGCATAAAAGAACAAATTTTCCTCCTCCCCCTGACCTTCCCCTAGTGCTGTATCAAAGTTTGCATTTTCTCTTTTCAAAGGTATGTAAGCTTATTAAAGTTAATTCATCGTTTCAAGATAAAAGTAGTTCTAGTGGTGTTAGTCAGTCAAGTTCACTTAGTTATTCTCAAATAGGTTCACAAGGGTTCATACTTGTTTCTACAATGCAAACAACCATGGCTAGAGTTGGAGCTGGATCACTTACTAGATACCCCAAGTTTGGTGGTAAGGGGGGTGAAGATTTTGAGCATCATTGTTATTTGTGTGAAGTTGTTTGCATAGATCTTCTGACCCTTGACGCTACAAATCTCACTGAGTTTTAGACCACATTGCAGGATAAAGCATTGAGGTGGTTCATAAAATGGATTAATGTTAACCCCAATGCTAGTATAAGCCTGGTTAAGCAAGAATTTATTCAGGAGTTTAAGTTACCACAATTAAATCAACAAGGATTGGAAAAAATGTTGGACATATTCCGAAGGGAGGGGGAATCAGCTTGGCAATGCAGGCAACGATTCAAAGATTTTATCAGTAAATTGTCTTACCCTATTGACCCCCATCGTCAAAGAGACCCTTTTATCAAAGCTCTATTGATAATGAATCATAGCAAAAGGTTAGCATGCTTCAAGATATCTTGGAGCAACCAATGCAAATAAAAGTTATGGATGGTTATCCAAAACATCACAAAGACAGTGTGCCTTCGATAGATCCTACTATTATGGGTCTCCAAAATCAAATTGCTACATTGAAATAAAGGCTAAAATATCTAGCACCTTAAAGGCTGGTGAGATGTCATGTTTGGTGTACCCACTATTAGGTCGAAGGACACCTTGTTATAGAATTCCCATTAATGAGAGGGCCAGGATCATGTAGTACGCTTATGGGACCTCCATCACCACAGTCTCCCGAAGTTGTGAAAATATCATCCACACATCCCTATCAGGGTCATCTGCAGTTTCAGTCATTTCTCAATCCTCCTAGTATGTCTGTAAACAATTACTATGAGATATGTCGAAGCTTTGGGAATCTACCTCGTCTATGTCCTATTTTACAAAAGTATTCAAATGTTCCAAGTAATGTGTTTTGTGAAATCTGTGGATCCCCCAATCACCATATAGTTCAATGCTGGTCCTTGGATTCTTTAGCAGATCGTCTTGACCATTGTTCTTTCCATGTTAATGAGACTCCTCGAGGGCGAGGAGGAGGATCTCTAAGGGGAGGAAGGACAAGTGGAAGAGGCCCGATTAGATGCTATAATTGTGATCACGAAGGCCATGTGGCGAGAGAATTTCCTTTTCCATGGAGACCATGGTGTTCATGTTGTCGAGTAAATACGCATGTAACTAAAGACTGCAATGAACTTATTTCTCGATGTGAGGAGCGAAATCGGGCAAAGGGAGCTAACTTAGTCTGTGTAGAGCCCCAGGATCATAGTCCTTCAACACATTCTAATATCAATGTTGCCACAAGAGGAGGAAAGAGAACAGGAGCTGATATTGGAGCCCCTGATCAATCAACTATTATAAATATTACATCTCCAAAGAAATCATATGATCCAAACTAGCAAAAGGAGTATTATAGGGATGCAACCAAACTCTTCCATCAGTTAATGTCCTCATAGGGATCTTGCAGTGAACTACAAGAGAAAGTAAATGAACGTATGGAGAAACATGTTGCAGAATCTTCCCAACCTATAATGTATTGTTTTAAGTCATTCTTACATATTATGAATGATGAGAAACTCAATGGCCAGTTGCGGAAGAGGTTGAAGACTATAATTAAGGACAATGTGTTCTCTGAAGAAACAATTTCCACAAATCTACCTAAGAGGAATTCTAGACGGGTATGGAGGAATAAGAAGATGACTGGAAGGGAGTTTTGGGTAGATGCTCAGATTGAAAGGTTTCAAATTAAGGAATCCATGTTGGATTTGGGATCGGATGTTAATACTTTTCCAAGAAAGACTTGGGAAACTCTTGGAAAACCCAAGTTGGTCTATTCTCCTATTCAGTTGTAGATTGAAAACCAGTATTCCATTCTCCCTATTGGCAGAATGGAAGACATTGAGGTGGATATAGCCGGTGTTAAAACTTATGCATATCTTGAGATTATTGATATTATTGGGGATAAAGACCCATATCCGGCTTTGTTTGGAATTGACTGGGCTTTCGAGAATTATGCAGTCATTGATTTAAAGTGGGAGACTATGACTTTTGAAGTGGATGGTATGTGCATTATACATCCTCTTGATCCCTGTCAAGGTACAAGATTTACCAAGTCTATGGATGATGTTGAATCCTCTAGTTTAGTGGATCAGTTATATCAATTGACTACTGGAAATCGAGAAGATTCCATTAACCCCATAGCAACTGAATCAGTGAGTTGGAGGAGTATCCAAAGTATTGAAGTTGGCTTTGAAGCTGCAATGAAATATTGGCAACATGGTGCTCGTGAACTCCACTCTTGACATTGTGTTACTGTCTGATGTATTCATTGGATTGGTATTGCAAGTATCCTATTTTATTTTTTTTCTAAAGCAAGAGACGTGCCTTCTTATCATTAAATCGAATAAAAATTACAATATGAACATACTCCTTCATTCTATAGGTCACAGGCCAAAGAAAAGTGCATATCTAAAGCCTAACCCTCCGTTTCCCAAAAATTAACCTCCCAACCCTTTTTGAAACCAACCACGTTAACTCATCGGGCATCTCAAGTGCTAAGAGCCCTCCCCATGTGTAACCACATATACAAAACCCTGCCTAACTTTCAATCGCTGTCGTTCGATCTTTTCTTTGATCTAACAGCCGAGATATCTCTCGTACCAAGAAGAGGTAAGTAGATTGATCCCGAGTTTTGATCTGCCTTGCTCCATCGGACGGCTGAGCCAAAAATCGCACGCCCGAAGACGTCGACCTTTAGTGAGCGATGAGAGTGGTTTTTGGACCGGGCCCTCCTCCACGTGTCATGCTCTGTATGGCATCGCTGCCAAAAATCTGAAACCACCTTTATCATGAAAGCGGTGTGATCGCTTCAAAACCACTCCAATGGCGGTTTTGACTTCTGCCCCTGAAAAAATTGGGTGATGCGGAAGCTTTAGCTGCTGCTTTCTTCGGTCTGAGAAACTCTGTCACCCATCACTGAGAATATTTCTGATAGTGGTCAGCTTTACTGCTAACCTTGGCTTACCTTCCATCGTATACCTTTTTGTCCAACCTTGTGAAGTCCTCTGACCTCTATCCATTACTAGTTGGATTTTATCATTTTTCTCCTATACCCTTCTTTGTCCTGCTCTGCCTGGTTATGACAGAGTGTTTTCAGGTTGCTCTGCACCATTGTGTTCCACCCCCTTAAAATTGCGCTGTCCTTGCAGCTGACACCTTGGTTGGCTAGAATGTCTGCCAATTTTTTGGCCTTTCTCCTCACATGAATGAATCTGAGAGTACGTAGTTCCTGTAGATGTACTTGAATTCTATGGAGAACCCGAGTTAACCTCCAGTGTTTTGTGACCTTTTCCGGCCCTGTTCCATTACTGATTCGCTTGGCTGCATTTATGACTAACTCTGAATCCGCTTCTATTATGACATTTTGGCAATTGTTCTGTATCAAAAATTCTAAGCATTGTTCCAATGCCATTAGTTCTGCCATGTTGTTAGTGGCTTTTCCTAAGTGTCCATGGAAGAGGGAGATTATGCTACCTGTATCATCCCTAAGAACTCCCCCAAAGCCAGCCTCCCCCGGGTTGCCTTTAGAAGCTCCATCAATGTTGTACTTTAAAAAACCTTCAGGGGGAGGATGCCAGAACTCCTCCACCTTATCTCTCATGCTTGTTTTCCTGTCTAGACCTTGAGGAATAAGCCCCTGCATGTCTAACTACTGGAGGATTCTTAACTCTTCAACTGAGGGAGGATTTTTGGGGAGATTCCTAACTATGGTACCAATTGTCTCCTTAAGTTGTTTTAAGATCAACTCCACCAGGCTAAGTGAGGCAATCTTTACCTCTTTGAATATTCTTTGGTTCCCGTTGTGGCCACCAACAACCCCCCTCCTTATTTAGTATTAGCAATAACACTATGTAAGTGGGGACCCTTAGTCAAAAATTTCAAAAAATCAATTAGTGCTTATATATGTCACTCCTTAAAGAAACATCGCATCGCACAAAGAATGATAGGGCCTTTTCTTATGAGTAAAAATGATAAACTTCGAGATAGCGACGCGAATTCCATCGCATCACATGCATTAAGAAAAACTCACGTTGGAAAACCTTAAAAAATCGCCGATATGCGATATCGCATATCGCATATCGCAAAATTGTAGGAAAGACACATAACGATTTTAACGATACTGCGATCCGGGATCTTGCGATACTACGATCTGCGATCTTGCAATAACGCGATCAAGCAACCTTGCGATCACACATCACGATGAAATTGCGGTAATGCGATACAACGAAATGCGATACTGCGATGCAGATCGTAGAAACATTTCATCGCAAATTTTCTTGGCACAATATTCAAGAAATTTTTTCCATAAACCAAGAACGGGTTACGCGCTTTAATGATAATTAATGAATTATATGCCAGTTGTTAATGAAATATGGTTTTGTGTTGTTCGAAGAGCCAGTTCACGTAGGGTGGCGTGTTTTTGCATATCCATAGCATTTAAAGCTTTCCTGTCGTTATTTATTATCATTACTCTCTCCTCACTTGTTAACTGCAGGAACGAAAAAAAAAAGTTACACAAAGCAATGTGCAAGAAGCTTTGAGGAAAAAGGGTAAAGCTCCAATATTCAAAGATAGAGAAACGACGCCCTCATAAATCGATGCTGCATGCAACAGAGCTACAGATTCACAGAATGCTGCTGAGCCATCCATTACAGATCTTTCATATACAACCATGGTTGAATGAGTACTGAATGATGCTGATATCAACAGGTAGTTTAATGCTCAGGGTCAAGGGTTCACAAAAGCATTATTTTTACAAATTTTGAAGCTTTATACCCAGTAAAGAAAGAGGCACAAAAGGCAAAAAATGTATCAGAGAAGCCCGGATCAAGGAACAGAGGCAGTTTCCAATGCCCGATTAGCGCCTAGCACTAATCGCGCATCACAGAGAAAACTTGCTCAAGAAGGAAAGCTTCTAACTACTCTGTCACCTGTAAGCCCAAAAATTTCAAGAAAGCATTGGTAAAAAATAAAATGGAAACAAAAAGCTAAAGAAAAGGCAGAAGCGATTCAAGGGTTAACCAAGTTGAACTTGGATTATTACTGGGCATACATGATAAAGCCACATAGTCAGAGGATGACTCTCGAGTATATCATCAATTTTACTAAGGTGGTGCCAGCTCTTACCATTTCTGTTTGCTTAGCTCAAACAAAAGCGGAAGACAGTCAGCCGACTCTACTTAGGCAAATACCGAATGCTTGCAACATTAAGGAGCAAATGCAGAAATAGTTAGATATTAGATTTAATTTTAGAAATAGTTTTGTTTTATTTTTGCTTAGAAAAAGGGCGGTCATTTAAACCGTATCATGAATCTATGTAATTAAGTTATTTAGTTAGTAGTATTTAAACCCTTCTCATGCATTTAGAGAAGGGTCCATAAATTTATCAAAAAGTTGTCCTCAGAACATGCACTTTTTCACCCTCCGAGGAGGTTTTGGTGAATGAATGGAACAGGATTTGTAGATGTTTGCATTTGATATCTACTACTGATGTTGTACTTTTGTACTCTTAGTGGATGTTAAAGCAAGGAGAGATAAATCATTGTCGCTTGAAGCTCATGAGTAGGACTAGTCATAAATGGTACTTTTATCTCTTGACCATTTTTGCTTATGTGTTAAAGTGATATACAGTTTTTACTTGTTTATGTATTATTGCATGAATTCCTGAGTTATCATTTGGCACTTTTGTATGATGATAGCTATTTATTTATGCTTAATGTATGAATAGCTCATTATGCGATATGTTTTTCACAACTGTTTCGTCTAACTTTTTATGCGAAGTGGTTCATCCTTATTGATTTCCTTTCTTATAATCGTTGAATGATATTTATTACCAGTTGTTATTTGAAATCTCTTTAGATCGCATAATAGAAGAATTACACCCTGGGTTAGTATAGACTTAGATGTTGTTGCTTATTAGATTACAATAGCATAGAGTTAGATTAAAATTAGAATTAGAATATCTTAATTAGGAACTGTTAGATCAGGAACATCAAATTCTACACACACACACTCATAGATTGGGAAACTGGTCCCATATCCCCAGTCAGACCCGCTATACCAAACAGATAAGGAGTTGCCAACCAAGGTCAAGACCGAGCGGGTATCCCCCTTGTTGTAGACCCGATTTTTGGGGCTTCAACATATTTGGCGCTAGAAGGAGGGCCTGAAATATGAATGGCAAGTAAATCTAAATCTGAATACCATTCTAAGAGTAAATCGCCCTCACCATCTCCCCCGACTTCTCCATTACACTTAAATCTAGAGTTAGAAGTCGCTTGAGTATCAACCGCTGCTACAAACCCTGATGTTTCAGAACAATCTACTATTGAACCTCCTGAAGTCGAATCTCTGATTCACAAACTTCAGCGATTTTCTATTTATCCTCAAAGGTCTGATAAATCTCAAGGTAGCGTGACTTCGCAATATAACTCTGCTCATCCCTTGACCAGGCTAAAGAGTGAAAAGTTTGGCGTTCACCCAACCGAATTACCTCTTCCCACCAGGAAAAGAGCAAGGAAATCACCTAAAGAGTCCGATAGCGAGACTCGCTCGTCATCAACATCCATCTCAACTTCTTCACTGTGAATTCAACCATCCACTCCTCCACTCCAAATCATCGTCCATCCGTCCACTGGAACCCCCACAACTCCTCTTCAATCATCTGCAATCATAATATCCTCATCTTCCCAACCACAGGGATCATCTTTTGCACTTTCCTCTGTTAGCAGTTCAACAATGACCCAGTCTCCATGGAATAACCCTGGGGCAGTCTTGATGCCTGCACCCTTGAGTCAAATACCGACCCATCCTGAGAAATGGCTGCCTAAGTTTAATCCTAAGGTAGGCATGCTGGCAGAAGAGCACATAAACAACTTTATGCTATCCTGTAATCTCAATGGGGTTACTAATGAAGATGTTGTTGTTCGGCTTTTTCCTTATACTTTGCAAAGAACAGTCGGATCATGGTATTTCTCATTACCCTCTGGATCCATCACTAGTTGGGACATCTTCCAAGAGCAATTCCTAACCAAGTTTGGTGATGACAGGTCTATGGCAATGTTAATTAATGACCTATCCAACCTTAGGGCCGAATCTAGAGAGCCTATCAAAGATTTCAATTTACGTTTCAATAAAATTCTAAACAAAATTCCTACTGCTTCCCAGCCCAGCGAAGAAGTACGATGTGAATGGTATATCACCGCTCTACCATCAAACATAGCAATATTCGTGGGCAGGGCCAATAAAACAACCCTAGTCGATAACATGAAAGAAGCAATAGCAGTAGAGAAATGTATAATAGCCCTGGAAAAGAAATCCGCGGTAGAGGAACGGAAATCCAAGAAAGTCACCTTCAAGGAAGACTCCAAGAAGAAACAAATAAAAGACCCATTTGATTTGGAAGGATTGCAAAAAGTTCTAAATATCATGTCCAATGAAATGGTCGACATCAAAAAGCAAGTAGCAGAAACTTCTTCAAAAAAGCCCTATAGAGCTTTTAAAAGAGGCCCTTCAACGGATTCAAAGCCACCCAATTCCATTTCAAACGCTGAATCCGAAGAAGAGGAAGAGGAAATTGCCACTGAAGGGAAAACTATTGAAGAAGAAGTCGTGGAATTACAAGGAATGTGGGATTTCATCCTCCCACAAGAAGAAGATCAAGAAGTATTCCCAGTTAGCACACGAAGTAAAAATCAGCTTGATCATCCCCAGACTACCCCTAAGCCAAAGAGCACAAGCTCTCCAATAAAGGATAAAGTTGCAACAAAGAAAATGACATCTAAAGCGACTCAAACTAGCCCAGTCCAAACAGATGAAACAACTCCATCTAAAACACTGATCGTGTCAGATGAAATGGAGTACAATATTATAGAAGATATGAAAAAGACTAGGGCCAACATCACCCTTTACGAACTGAGCAAGTTAAAGCATCAACATAAGATAATGATGAAAGAATTACATGCTGTGCTAGTTTCACCTTTGCCTGCGTTGTACTTTCTCAAGCTTCCCATAACATGGGAAGACCTCCAACTAATGTGATCAATAAGATTGATCCAAATGACATCGCTCTAATTGGAGGAAGATCAAGATCTCACACTCCCTCATTTCTCCTTACTTATGAAATCTTCAATAAAAATGTGCACAATTGTTTGGTGGATTCTGGTGCTTCATCGAATATTTTACCAAAATCCATATGTGCCAAGTTAAACGTTCAATTGCAGAAATCCATTGTGCGCATAGTTCAGCTAGATTGATCTCAAGTCGAAGTGATTGGCAAACTAAATCAAGTAACCATAAGGCTGTCATCCAACCCAAAGGTATGTCAAGTTATTGACATTTTAGTTGAGCTGATATTCCAGAATTTTATGGCTTAATTCTTAGCAGGGATTGGTCAGAAAAACTTCATGGATACTTCGCAACTAACTGGTTGCGCATGTGGCTGCCCTACAACGGTAAACCAAATCAAATAAAAGTTGAACGAGAGCTACATTAGAAATACATAGTAACGGAGCTAGAGGGGGAAAATGAGCCAGTAGCGTATAACAATAGCATTATTGGCAATTACTTAGTAGATTCTTTCCTCGGCAATTTTAATGCTCATACATCACCTTTTTTAGAACACTCTGTTTTATCCCAAGTTGAAATTTTTTCTCGAACAGATAGTTCAAAATGTATCAATTTTTTAGATAAACCTGTAAATAAATCTTTCTTTTGGAAATTTTTTTTGATGGTTCTAGATCTAACGAAGGAGCGTGACCAGGATGCGTTCTAATTAGTCCAGAAGGAGATAAGATTATTCGAACGTGCATACTCAAATTTTATTGCACCAACAATACAGCAGAATATGAGGCTTTGGTCCAAGGATTGTATAAAACAATCGGGTTAGATGTCAAGTACCTTCAAGTTTTCGGAGACTCTGAGATTGTAGTTAGACAGGTATGTAACACTATACATTGCTTATCAGGTCATTTAAAACATTATCAATCCTTAGTTCAAGATCTGACTGAGCATTTTATAGCATTTAATATTTCTTCAATCCCTAGACTCCAGAACGCAAGTGCAGACCTTTTGGCTAACGTAGCTTCTAAGCTTATTCCTTCAGAAGATTTTAGTCCAGATAGATTTTCAATAGAATTAATCTTTAGACCATCTATTCCTGATAACATCACGAATTGGAGAGTATTCAATGACGATCCTGATATCATAAATTTCCTTTCATCTGAAGGATCCTACTCCAATCAAATAATTGACGAAGACCAACATGATCGACAATTGCAACAAGATAGCACCAAGAATGCTATACCTAAGTCTGTGGTCAAGTTAGAAGAATTGTACGATTTCAAAGATCGGTTTAAAAGGTCTACCAATCCAAAACTCCAAAGTTCAACCTTGAACTATGAATTAGTAAACTTAGGAACCGATGCCAAACCAAAAAACATTAATCTAGGTCTTGGCCTAGCCCCTGAAGAAAAATCAACGTATATTCTTCTTTTGAGACAATATAAAAATGTTTTTTCCTGGAATTATGATGAACTCAAAACATACGACACTTCCATCATCCAATAGACTATTCCCATGATCGATAATGAAAAACCTGTCCAACAAAAGTTGAGAAAGATCCATCCCAATTTAGAAAATCAGATAAAAACTGAGCTCAATAAGTTATTGAAAGCCAGAATAATTTTTCCCGTCAGACATTCTAAATGGGTATCCAATTTGGTACCTGTTAGAAAGAAAAATGGAGATATTAGGATTTGTATTGACTTTCAAAACCTTAACAAAGCCTATCAAAAAGATAATTTTCCTCTACCACCTATGGAACAGATATTGCAGGCAGTGGCGGGCTCAGCATTAATGTCTTTCTTGGATGGATTTTTAGGATACGATAAAGTGTTGGTACATCCTGATGATCAATTAAAAACCACATTCAGAACTAAATGGGGCACATACGCATATCGAAAGATGCCGTTTGGTTTGATTAATGCTGGTGCCACATTTCAGAGAGCCATGGACATCGCATTCAAAGGTTTATTCAATAAATCTATAGTAATTTATTTGGATGATATAACAATGTATTCCAAGAAGCGAAGCGACCATCTTAAAGACTTGAAACAAATCTTTCAACGATGTTTAAGGTATGGAATTTCACTTAACCCAAAGAAATATTTTTTCGCACTAAGTGAAGGGAGACTTCTAGGATTCATAGTGTCAAAATCTGGTATTCACATCGATTCCAACAGAATCAAAGAAATTTCTGAAATATCCCTACCTCACAAAAAAAAAGCCATGCAATATTTCCTTGGTCAGATCAACTTTGTAAAGAGATTCGTTCCAGATTTTTCATGAATCGTGTCTCCTTTGCAAGCCATGATTAAAAAGAACTCAAATTTTAAATGGGGCCAAGATGAACATGAAGCATTCAACCTGATAAAACAAGCTATTATTAATGCTCCATCTTTAGCAACTCCGAATTTTTCAGAGCCTTTTATTTTATATACATTTGCCTCAGATAGGTCATATGCTGCGATACTCACTCAAGCAAATCAAGAAAAAGAGGAAGCCCCAATTGCGTTTTTCAGTTCAAATTTACAGGGTGTTGAATTAAATTATTCAGATGTGGAAAAACAGGCTTATGCTGTTTTCAAAGCGGTCAAATACTTCAGACCTTTTTTGCTCAAAACCCATACTAAAATTATTGTACCATTTCCAGTGGTAAGGAATCTTCTAGTACAGAAGTATGGGGGTGAGAAAAGGGCCAATTGGGTTACTGCCTTACAGGAATATGACATTGAGATTAAACCAAGAAACATTGTAAGAGGTCAAGGCTTTTGCAAAATGCTGGCTGGAGTGTGGCAAATTTCTGAAATTCCATCTGCAGAGGTACAAATGTGCGAGATAAGCCTAAACGATGTAGAGTCATTATACGCCGATATCATTTATTATCTTAAGAACGGGTATGTTCCTTCACACCTTGATCATACTAAGAAAAGAGCTCTAAGGTTGAAAGCCAAACAATATCAGCTCATAAATGATATTCTTTTTAGAATAAATTATGATTTTGTTCTTCTTAGGTGCCTTGAGAAATCTGAAGCTGAAAAAGTTTTGCAGGAACTCCACGATGGGCCAGCAGGCGGACACTATGCTGGAGATGCTACTGCACATAAAATCTTGCGTGCATGATATTACTGGCCCACGTTATTTAAAGACTCGCACAGTTACGTGAGGAAATGTCAAGTCTGCCAAACTACTACTGGAAGACAAAAGAAGCCATCCTTGCCACTACAGCCGGTTAAAATTGAGCAACCTTTCAGTTAGTGGGGATTGGACATAATAGGTGAGACCGTTCCTCACTCTTCTAAGCAGCATAGATATATCCTTACAGCAACAGATTATTTTACCAAGTGGGTAGAAGCAGTTCCACTCAAGACGACTAATGCTGAAAATATCATTGAGTTCATAGATCAATTTATAATCACCAGGTTTGGATTGCATTCCGCTTTAATGTTTGATAATGCATCATACTTTTCTGGAAATTTAATGACTGAATTTGCACTTAAAAGAGGATTCAAACTTAAATATTCGGCCAATTACTACCTGCAAGGCAATGGGTTAGTTGAGTCCACAAATAAAAACCTAATTAGGACTATCAAAAGAGCAGTTGACCAAAATCATAAAAATTGGCATAAGGATTTGATATATGCTTTATGGGCAGACCGAATAACGCGAAAAGCTTCTATTGGCACTTCTCCCTTTAATTTAGTTTATGGGAAAGAAGTGGTTCTTCCGACTCATTTAGCAATTCCCTCTTTGTCTCTAGTTCAATACATTGATGAAGTACCAACTTCCTCCTTACAGCTGAGACAAATGGAAATAATCAAATTAGAAGAACAACAAGGACAAGCTAAGAAAAACCATGCTCATCATCAAGCACTAGTAAAATCCTCTTTTGATTCAAACATAATGACCAGAAAAGATTTTCAGATGGGAGACTTAGTTTTAAAATGGGAGAAGGCTCATGAAGAGAAAGGAAAACATACAAAATTTCAAAGAATGTGGATTGGTCCTTTTCAAATTGTAGAAGTCATAGGTCCATCAATGTTTGTGTTACAAGATTTAGCAAGTAAGAGAGATCCTTTGCGTGTTAATGGACAAATTCTCAAGAAATATTTTCCATAGAAGATTATTCTTCTATTTTTGTAAAGTAGTTGTTTTTCTTTATCATAATAAAACCAGTTGTGAGTAGTTAAATTAGGCATTTACAGAAAAGACACCAATTCTCTTTCAGATGTTGAACTTTTCACTTGTATAAATAGCAAATCTTTTGGAAAACTGATCTTTATTATTGATAGATACAGTTAGAAACTCTAACCTAGATATGATACTAGTTTCAACTTCATAAAGTTTGATGAAAACAATCTTTAGTGAAGAAATTGTTTTATCTCAGTACAATGAAAGGTATCAATAACAAAATAAAGATTCTCTGTAGAAGAGCTGTTTCCAAAAACTCTATTATTGTCGTCCAGAGTTATCTTAAGGAAACAATGATTTCCTCCCTGCTAAGGAAATCACAACTTTCAGAAGAACAACCCAAGGATACACTTTATCTTGAAGAATAAGAGGTCTCATCACGAGCCGGCTTATCATAATCACAGATATTATAACTTGCTGACTTTGCCAATATTGTACACCACAACAGGGCAATGACTCAAGATTGTTGCAATCAAAAGACAAGGGGTCTCATCACGAGCCAGATTATTCAGCAAAGTTATAAATCAAGTGAATGACTGTGTCATAATTTGGTTACCAAACCAAGACATTGTTCTTTAATAATAAAAAATAAAATCAAAGCAATAAGTGTGGATATGGATTTTTCTTTGAAAGTTGTAGGCTGCTTTAAGTAGGATACAGGATCATTGCTGGGTAATAGGTAACCTTGTCGAGGCTATAAATGCCTGCTGGCAGCAGAGGCTCTACCTACGACAAATGAGCATATCTAAAACTGGTTTACAGAGAAGACTTTGTTTTATCTTTACAAGACCAAGTAATGACTGATGAAAATTCAAGGACTAGCCTGAGGAAGCAATCAAAGTGGAAAATAGTTGAAACAAAATATCATTGATAGGTTAGAGCATAATGTACTTTATCTTTCCATAATAAAGTTTAATTTTCTGAAAGATTTTCTGTTTTGTAAGTTTAGAAAATTCAATAGAAAAACAGAGATAACTGGTTCTTCTAAGTGAATCGCCAATTGTTGTGGCCACCAAAAACCCCCCTCCTTATTTAGTATTAGCAATAACACTATGTAAGTGGGGACCCTTAGTCAAAAAAATTCAAAAAATCAATTAATGCTTATATATGTCACTCCTTAAAGAAACATTGCATCACACAAAGAATGATAGGGAATTTTCGTATGAGTAAAAATGATAAACTTCAAGATTGCGACGCGAATTCCATCGCATGCATTAAGAAAAACTCACGTTGGAAAACCTTAAAAAATCGTCGATACACATAACGATTTTAACGATACTGTGATCCGCGATCTTGCGATACTGTGATTTGCGATCTTGCGATAGCGCGATCAAGTAACCTTGCGATAACACAACACGATGAAATTGCGGTAATGCGATACAGCGAAATGCGATACTGCGATGTAGATCGCAGAAACATTTCATCGCAGATTTTCCTGGCTCAATATTGAAGAAAAAGTTTTCCATAAACCAAGAACTGGTTACGCGCTTTAATGATAATTAATGAATTATATGCCAGTTGTTAATGAAATATGGTTTTGTGTTGTTCGAAGAGCCAGTTCACGTAGGGTGGCGTGTTTTTGCATATCCATAGAATTTAAATCTTTCCTGTCATTACTTATTATCATTACTCTCTCCTCACTTGTGAACTACAGGAACGAAAAACAAAAATTACACAAAGCAATGTGCAGGAAGCTCTGAGGAAAAAGGGTAAAGCTCTAATATTCAAAGATAGAGAAAAGACGCCGTCATAAACTGATACCGCATGCAACAGAGCCGCAGATTCACAGAATGCTGCTGAGCCATCCATTACAGATCTTTCATATACAACCATGGTTGAATGAGTACTGAATGATGCTGATATCAACAGGCAGTTTAATGCTCAGGGTCAAGGGCTCACGAAAGCATTATTTTTACAAATTTTGAAGCTTTATACCCAGTAAAGAAATAGGCACAAAAGGCGAAAAATGTATCAGAGAAGCCTGGATCAAGGAACAAAGGCAGTTTCCAATGCGCGATTAGCGCCTAGCACTAATCACCCATCGCAGAGAAAACTTACTCAAGAAGGAAAGCTTCTAACTGCTCAGTCACCTGTAAGCCCGAAAATCGCAAGAAAGCATTGGTAAAAAATAAAATGGAAACAGAAAGCTAAAGAAAAGGCAGAAGCGATTCAAGGGTTAACCAGGTTGAACTTGGATTATTACTGGGCATACATGATAAAGCCACATAGTCAGAGGATGACTGTCGAGTATATCATCGATTTTGCTAAGGTGGTGCCAGCTCTTACCATTTCTGTTTGCTTAGCTCAAACAAAAGCGGAAGACAGTGAGCTGACTCTACTTAGGGAAATACTGAATTCTTGCAACATTAAGGAGCAAATGCAGAAATAGTTAGATATTAGATTTAATTTTAGAAATAATTTTGTTTTATTTTTTCTTAGAAAAAGGGTGGTCGTTTAAACCGTATCCTGAATCTATGTAATTAAGTTATTTAGTTAGTAGTATTTAAACCTTTCTCATGCATTTAGAGAAGGGTCCAGAAATTTATCAAAAACTTGTCCTCAGAACATGCACTTTTGCACCCTCCGAGGAGGTTTTGGTGAATGAATGGAACAGGATTTGTTGATGTTTGCATTTGATATCTACTACTGATGTTGCACTTCTGTACTCTTAGTGGATGTTAAAGCAAGGAGAGATAAATCATTGTCGCTTGAAGCTCATGAGTAGGACTAGTCATAAATGGTACTTTTATCTCTTGACCATTTCTGCTTATGTGTTAAAGTGATATACAGTGTTTAGTTGTTTATGTATTATTGCATGAATGCTTGAGTTATCATTTGGAACTTTTGTATGGTGATAGCTATTTATTTATGCTTAATGTATGAATAGCTCATTATGCGATATGTTTTTCACAACTGTTTCGTCTAACTTTTTATGCGAAGTGGTTCATCCTTATTGATTTCCTTTCTTATAATCGCTAAATGATCTTTATTACCAGTTGTTATTTGAAATCTCTTTAGATCGCATAATAGAAGAATTACACCCCGGGTTAGTATAGACTTAGATGTTGCTGCTTATTAGATTACAATAGTATAGAATTAGATTAAAATTAGAATTAGAATATCTTAATCAGGAACCGTTAGATCAGGAACATCGAATTCTACACACACACACTCACAGATTGGGAAACTGGTCCCATATCCCAAGTCGGACCCGCTATACCAAACGGATAAGGAGCTGCCAACCAAGGTCCGGACCGGGTGGGTATCCCCCTTGTTGTAGACTCGATTTTCGGGGCTTCAACAGTTCCTTTCTTTCCACACATTCCATATAATGAAACTTGGCAAGAGATCCCAGGCAGAATTGAGAACTTCATTATCCGAAAAATTATTCCTCCAATTGTTTAGAGTGTTAGTAATACTTGCTTTGTCTCCATTAGAGTAATTGAAGATGTTGGTAAAAAAATCCCATATCCTGGCGGTGAAAATACAATTGTTGAGAATATGCTTGATTGTCTCCTCTTAGGTCTCACAGAGATGACATCTAGAGGGTCCCAGCATACCCATTTTTTTAAGGTTGTCCCAGGTTAAAATTTTCCTGTGGTGAACTAACCACATGAAGAGTTTGATTTTCATCCAGCCTTTGTGCCTCCAAAGCTTCTGCCAAGTTTTATTTGGAGCTTGGGGTTCCAGATCAAGGAGAAAACCTTTAGCTTCCTTGATATTAAAGTTGCCCTCTTTGTTGTTACCCCATCTCAGTTGGTCTTGCCCTTCAGTTACTAAAATTATTCTCTGATCCAGTATTCTCTTAAGGGACTCTGCTTTACTGTTGAGGGTCCTATCCTCTCTGCCCTCTATTTTTTTCCAAGTTCTCCACTTTCCTACATTATGTGGATTCTCCCAAAAGTCTTTCACCTTTACTAATCCTTGTTTGTCTATCTCATTCTTGAGGCCCAAAAATTCTTCCTTCAGTAGATTAGGTTCTTGTTGCCATTTGTCCTCCCAGAAAAGTGCCAGATCTCCCTCTCTGATTTCCCAAAAACTATTTTTTTGAACCACTTCTCTGTTCTCCCAAGCCTTGTTCCATATGGGGGAGCCTTTCACTGTTCCTGTCATACGTATTATATTAGAATCTGGCCAGGAATTGGCATATTTTTCCTTCCAGATGCTTGCCCATTGAGCTTTAGGATGCTTAACCCACCTCCACCAAATTTTGGCTCCTAGAGCCTTGCTGAGAATCTCTAGATTGTCCAAACCTAGGCCTCCTTGGTTCCTGGGTTTACAGATCTTTTCCCATGAGACTAAAGCCCATTTTTTCCTAGTTTCCTCTTTGCCCCAAAGAAAATCTCATTGAATATTCTGAAATTGCTGCAAGACTCCTATTGGAGCTGGGAGGGCTGATAGCATAAAGATTGGGATGGCTTGGAGTACTGCTTTAGTAAGAACCAGTCTACCAGCTAAATTTAAAGATCTGTTTGTCCATTTCCTGACCTTGTCTTGCATTTTAGTTGCTAATGGATCCCATATACTCTTGTGTTGGGGTTTAGCTGTAAGAGGAACTCCCAAATACTTACAAGGAAGGGATTCTCTTTGAAAGCCTAAAATTCTGGAGACATTTCTCTAGATGGAAATATGAGTGTTAAAGAAAAATAATTTTGCTTTTGAAAGGTCTACTTCCATACCTGTAGCCTTAGCGAAGTCATTCAAATTTTTTTTGTAAGCAAGTGCTTCTTTAACTGTGGGAATTTCCTGTAACATGGTATCATCTACAAACTATTGATGAGTCAGAACTTGCCCATTCTCCGAAAGTTGGAGTCCTTGAATTCTTCCCATTACTCTTGCATGCTTTATGGACCGCCCCAACCCTTCCATCATGAGGATGAAGAGAAAAGGAGAGAGCAGATCTCCTGTCTAAGTCCCCTAGAAGAGAGAAAAAGTTCAAAAGGAGAGCCATTGACTAAAATTGAAAAGCTGGATGAAGTCACTAGGGCCATGACCCATCTGACCCAATTATGATCAAAACCAAACATTGTGAGCACTTTTTTGATGTATATCCAATTCACTTTGTCATATGCTTTGGCTATGTCCAGTTGCATGATCATACCCGCTCTCTTGTTGCTTGTTAACGTGTGAACCACCTCGTGAGCTTGAATTATGTTGTCTAGAATTTGTCTTCCTTCTATGTACCCAGTTTGTTCCCTGGAGACTAGCGTGGGTAGCAAGGGTTTGAGTCTGTTAGCCACAACCTTGGAAATTATCTTGTAGACAACATTGCATAAAGCGATGGGCCTATATCTCTCTAGCATTTGAGAATTATCCTGTTTTGGAATAAGGGCAATAAAGGAGGTATTGAGAGCTTTCAGAATGGTCTTGTTCCGCCTGGAGTCTTCTACTATCTCTACAATATCCCTTTTAACAATATTCCAGCAGGCTTTGAAGAAATCCACATTGAATCCGTCCGGACCTGGTGCCTTACCATTTTGCATTTCCTTGAGGACCTCACTGACCTCCTTTTCAGTTACAGGTCTGTTGAGATTACAATTATCCTCTCTGGATACCAGTTTAGGTATATGTTTAATTAAGTCCTTAATGTAAGGTTTTCTTCCTGAAAAGTTTTCCTTGCCAATGTCTCGAAAGTGCTTTACTAACACTACATCTATCTCCTCATGGGATTGATGAATTTGGCCATTCTCATCCTTGATTGAAGAGATTCTGTTGTGAGTTTTGTTTGCAATGGTAGATTTGTAGAAAAAATTAGTATTACATTCTCCTTCTTTAGCCATAGAACCCTAGATTTTTGTTTCCAAAAACTTTATTCTTGTTTACAAAGTATTTCCCATTCTTGGTGATATTTCTCTACTTGATCATTTTTGTCTTTATCAAAGGCATCCTTGATCAAATCTTGATTGAGCTCTAGGATTTCGTTTTCCACAGTTTTCTTACTTGTGAAAATATTGCCAAATTCCTTCGGGTTCCATTCCTTTAGCTTCAGCTTGATGTGTTTTAATCTTTTATGTAGTAGGAACATAGATGATCCCTGAATCTGTAGGTCTTTGGCGAACCATTTTCTAATGTTGATGATGAATTCTGGGTGTGAAAGCCATATATTTTCAAACCTGAACGGTTTGTTTCTTGGGGTTCCAATGCCCTTGATCTCCATTTGAATTAGCCAGTGATTTAAGCCTCTAAAAGGAAGAATACTTGCTATTATTTCCTTGTCTAGAAGCATGAGCTCTTTAGAGATCATGAATCTGTCTAGCTTGGAAGCTACCTGGGAATCCCCTCCTCTTTTGTTGTTCCATGTGCATAGATCATTGTTTGTCTCAATGACCACCAGCTTCATGTTTTCTGAAAAAATTTGGAAAGCTGAGGAACCTTTGTTTAGTGCTCTTGTACCCCCTTTTTTCTCCGAGAGAGATCTAATCATGTTGAAATATCCTCCTATAACCCATGGTAGCCCTGCAAATCTATTCCAAAGGTCCACTAAGGAATCAATAAACCTAATTTTTTCATCTAACCTTTGAGGGACATAAACATTCGTTACTAGATAAGTGTCCCTGTCTCCTATAGGCTGTATAACAACTGATAAATAATTCCTTGATTCCTCCGCATCAATAATACCTATTTTTGGGGGATTCCAGTGGGTGAGGATACCCCCTGCTGTATTTTCTGCTTTGACTTCTATAAACTCATATCTGCTGAGCCACTTACTATGGATTTGTCTTAACTTTTGAATGAAGCATTTCATTTCTTGGACAAAAATTATATCTAGAGCTGCCTGTTTCATTCTATTATTCAACATTCTTTGTTTTCTCTTGCTACCTAGTCCTCTGATCTTCCAAGTTGTAAAATTCATAATTACAGATTGGTAAAGGAGTAACTAGTTAGATCTTTCATCTTACCTGAGTCTATCATGAGCTTTCCACATTCCATTAATAGCTCATTCTGCTTTTTTCTGCCCCTTTTTTTTTCTTGGGTTTCTCGGAGCTAATCCTGGAGTTGTTTTTACTGCTTTCATTCCATGGTTGCTCTATCTTTCAATGTTGTTTTCTTCTACCAAGCCCTTTGCCTGCATTTTCCATAAGAATATCTACTTTATTCGATTGCATTCTTCTTGTGGTAGAGATTCTACCCCACCAGTTGTTCCCTTACTCAAGAACCCTTCTAGATCTAGGTTTTCTCTGTCAAGAATCTCTTGTAACTCATTGTCTTCCATTTCCATCTCGCTCTGGGTCATTTCCTAATCCATATCCATCTCTGATTCACTCATCATGATCCCTTTCTGTTTTTCGTTTACCTGTTCCTGATCATGTTCTTCTTCCTTCTCCTGCTTATCATATCCATCCTTCATTACTTGATTTTCAACTGCTGTATCTTCCTCCTCTTCAAGAACATGGAGCTTCTTCAGCCTCACCTTTTGGTCTCCACTTTGGTGTTGTTTTGGCCCTTTCTTCTGTTTTTACCTTTTTCATCTACTTTGTGAAAGCCATCTATTTCTTTCATTGTGTTAGGTTTGCTTTTGTTCTCTGCCTTAATGAGAGGGCAGTCCCTTAGAAGGTGCCCGTTTTCATGAAATTTTCGACATCTAAATGGAATATGCTCGTAGTCAACCATTTGCACCGATTCCTCATCATAAACCTCCAATATGACCTTGTCCGAAAGTGCTCCAGATAGATCCATCTCTACAAAAATCCTAGCAAAGGAGGTATATTTTCCCCTTCTTATGGTTTCAGAAGTTTTGACATACCTCCCTAATTTATTGCCTATGGTTGTTAGTGATTCTATTTTCCAATAATCCAGAGGTAGCGAATAGAGTCTTACCCAAACAGGGACTGAGGTAAAGGTTTCCCGCTCTGGCACAAAGTTCATCATCCATGGTCGCATATAGAGCCCTGCTGCTGCATAGAAGTAGGGCCCGCCTTCAAACACTCTGTCTTTGTCCTCAATATTTGCAAACACCACAGTGAAAAATCCTTGGATCCTAGATGAAGATCAATGCTTCCTTTAGGCTTCCAATGGTATCTAATCCATGTTTGTAAAGCCTTTCCAGTGGGCCATAGTCCCATGAATTTGCATATGATTGCATAAGTCTGCATGTGCTCCCTGTGGGCCTATAGCTCTAGGTTATTTAAGATTAATATGGGAGTGATTTTAGCTTTGGGCTTGCATGGTCCCTTTTGTTTCTTGTCTTTTGTTCCCTGTTTTTTTGTCATTTTCCTCCTTTTCTTTTGTGCCATCATTCTCCTTCTCCTTGTTACTTTCTGTTTCCTCTTCCCTATATTTTCCTCCTTCCTTAGCATTACCTCTGCCTAATTCTGGAGCTTTCTTGCCCTTGTTGGCCACTACCTCTTTGTAGGAGGGAGTGGAGCTCCCTCCTCTGCATCCATCCATGGAGAAAATCCCGCGCAAAAACCCTCAACCCTGGTCTTTCTCTCTTCCATTCTCCTGCCCCCCCCGCAAGTATCCTATTTTCAATGGTACTAATTTTGTTGTAAATTTTATTAAGGAAATTGATTCTTGCATAGAATAATGTCAGAATATCCATGTAATGAGTGTTTCTTTGCAAGCTACTCCTGCAAGGTGGTCGACAGAACATCGGGATCAACTGCAAGAATGGAGCACTTTTAAGGTTGTTTTGTTATATCGATTTTCTCCGTCGAATGGGATTTTGAGCAACATTCATATTTATAATGGCCATACTTCTCCACAAGACCATGTTGCACATTTTTCTTCTATATGGAAGGTTGATGGTCTAGTAGTTGAAATGTGGCCACATCTATTTATTCATTCTTTGTGAAATATTCCACAAGCTTGGTATTTGCAGGAGGAGATAAAATGTCAGACAACAAATTGGGGTGTATTGATATCTCTGTTTTGTATATACTTTTATTTTTATGATGTTGATGATAATATGACACAAGTTCTTAAAGCTATTAGAGGTGTTTTATTTTCGGTATAGAATGTGCTAGAAAAATGAGATAGGTATGGAGAATTTGCACACTAGTATGAATTAGGATTTCATGATGTTGTTGTTTGTGGTAAAGTTAACAAAGACCTGGATGATGATTTAGAGGAGTTAAGGCACCTATCTTTCAAAGAGTCTGATGGGGAACAACAAATCAAAGTGGATCCTATTTGTGATGCTCCACACTTGCAACAACTTAAATTGAAGAAGATGAATATTGGGACCGAAGAGAAACTAAATCTTGCCTCTATTGGGGACTACTGGGATGATCAAACCACGTGGGAAATCTTCAACTTGCTCAAAGAATATGAGGATATCTTCCCCTGTTCTGTCTCAAAATTGAAGGGAATTAAAGGCGACCTAAGAGAAATGAAAATTGCACTAAATCCAAATGTGAAACTTGTTAAGCACTAGCCTTACAGGTTGAATCCATGAGTCAAGGAGAAATTCAAGAAGGAAATTGATAAAATGTTAGTTTTCAAACTTATATTCCGCGTTAATGAAGCTGAATAGACATGTCCCGTTTCCATATAGGATAAGAAGGATTTAGATGAAATTAGGGTATGTGTTGATTATTTTAGTCACAATAGTGTATGTGTCGAGGGTCCATTTCCCACCCCTTTCAGTAATGAATTATTGGACAATGTTGGGGAAAATAAGGTGTATTCCTTTGTTGGTGGGTTCTCGGAATATCATCATGGATGCATTGCTGAAGAAGATAAGAATATGACCACATTCACTACTGATTGGGAGTCGTATGCATATAATGTTATGCCTTTTGGGTTGAATAATTCTCCAGTTGTCTTATATCATATTGTTATTGTTGCTTTTAAAGAATATATACACAAATTACTTGAAGTTTACATGGACGATTGGATTGTTTACATTTTTCTCAAGAACCACCCTAGCTTGTTGAGCGTTATGTTTGATAGGTGCAAGAAAATTCAAATATCATTGAACCTAAAGAAATGCATTTTTGTTGTTCCTTTTGGAACACTATTGGGGCATATTGTTTGCAAGGAGGGAGTTTGTGTGGATTGCACTAAAGTTGCGGTGATATTGAATATGTCGCTTCCCACCTCAATTCGACAGTTGCATTCCACTCAGGGACATACTGGTTACTATCATAGATTCATATGAAATTATTCTTCATTATGTCCCCACGGAAGAAACTCCTTAAGAAATCTGAGTATGGTATGTTGAATGTAATGTTGCATTTGATACATTGAAAGAGAAGCTTGCGAGTGCATTGATTTTAGTTTATCCTGACTGGAATAAGCAATTCCATGTCCATGTTGATGCATCCAGGATCGATTTGGGTGTTATCTTAATGCAACTAGGTGAAGGAAATTTGGACCACCCTATCTATTTTGCAAGAAAAAAATTTCTAATGTAGAGAGGAACTATACCACCACAAAACAAGAAGCCTTAGCAATGGTATATTCTCTCCAAAAGTTCCGACAGTACTTGCTAGGAGGTCTGTTCAAGTTTCTTATAGACCACTCAACGTTGAAGTACTTAGTTAATAAGCCCATGCTTGAAGGAAGAATTTGTTGGTGGTTGGTATTGTTTCAAGAATTCACATTTTGTTGAAAAATGTGCAACAAGAAATGATAAATTTAAAATGTGCTAAAAATAGACCTGCTAAAAATAACATGTCTAAAAATAGCAGTTTGGCTAGTGAGGTCATTGGCAACATTGGGTGAGAGGTGAAACTGCTAAAAATAGAAAGTTCTAAGAATAGAATTTTTGGGTCCCTTCCTATTTATAGCAGTTCCTAGTCTATCTAAAGGAAGTAAAATTAATTTTGGTCTTAACAGCAGTTGGAAATATTAATTAATTAATTCAGTTGAGTTAATTAGTTAAGGAAATTCGAATTTGAAGTCTTTGTGAGCATGCACATGAGTTGTCCCACTGATCAAGGAATATATCCTTAATTTCCTCCACTGATTGAGGGAATAAGTATGAGTTCTATAATGAGAGAATTAGTTGACTTAGTTCTAACTAGTCAAGTCCAGTTAGATTATTTTAACAAGTTGTTAAAATAATAAAATATAGTTTGTTAATGCTTGCATGCATGTGACAACTATTATTTTAGATAACTGAGGATTCACTCATGGATAACTGTTGCATGTCAGTTCTGTCAGAGACCCAGTTGAGATCAGATGTGGGAAAATGTACTATCAGATGCTTGACTATTTCTAGTAAGTAGTTTTTGCATGGTTAAGGAACTAGTGTCCTTAAGGATTGCATAGTTGGACCATTGGTTGACTTGGTATGTTTGGAATTAATTGCATATGCTTTTGCTATTATTTCCTAAACAAACTGCGCAAGGAAATAGGGATTGGACCATAGGTAAAGCCTTTATATACAGGGCTTGGTTGGTTCATGAGACATATCTTCATATCTTCATAGTTCATTGAGAATTGGATAGCTTGAGAGCTAATTATTTTTGTATTGTGAAGAGGATTTCCACTTGATTGATAATACATGGTTGGGGTTTTATGTTGGTGCTTTCCCCTGGATATATCTTGTGTTATGTGTGATTATTTCTCTTGATCAGTTATGCATGTTTCTACTTGATGTTTCTCATGAATTCGATTATGCTTTCGTTTAATGTTTTGTAGAAGTAGAACAAGTATTATTCTTTAGGACATTGCATATATCGGTTTGTTCTACAAGTGAAATTTCTACACATTTGAAGTCATTGTCAAGCCAGGAAGGTCAAATGTGGGGCCAGATCATATTTCTAGGTTGGAGTCAGGAGATTTAGGAGGGATGATGGATGATGAATTTGCTAGATGCGCATTTGTTCCACATTGAATTTATCCCTAACTATTTAGAAGAGATTGCTACCTTTCTTAATATAAGCTAGTTCCCATCCAATTACACTATAGTGCTAAAAACAATTAGTAGTTGGAGCATCGGACCACCAATTGATTGTAGGGAAGTTATATAAAATAGGGCTTGATCAGGTTTTACGCAGCTATATCCTTGATCATGAACCTAAAGGAATATTGTGGGAATGTCATGTTGGAGTTGTAGAGGGAATTGTTGGAGGTATGTTGGGGAAAATACTGAGGGGTGGGGGGACTGTGAATCAGTATTTTCAAATCATTAGCTTTTGATTTGACATGATTTCTGTAAGTGACTTTACTAAAGGGAACCCAAGTGTGTATGCGACTGTTCTTAAGACCACTAGTGTACATCCAGTAAACTTATGTTCCAATTAATTCCTCATCTGTTTGTCTTGATTCAGTGCATCAATACTTTATTAAACATTAGATAAAAGTAACCATGTGCAGTAAGAACAAAATATACCATCACACATAAGAAACACACATGAACACTAGGATTTAAGGTGGAAACCCAATGAGAGAAAAAACAACTTGTTGTTGTCATCTTTGCCTTCTTTTAAGTATAAGGAAAATATTTTACAATCTTGTATTGGTGTAGACTCATACTAGTACATAGACACCCACCTGCAGAAGGCTACAACCTTTGCTCATTCTCCAACTCCTACTAGAAGGGAGCTCCAACCCCCTAGTTCTTGTATTGGCATAAACTTCTACCAGTACATAGGCCAACCTGCAAAAGGTTAGAACATTCAATCATTCTCCAACTCATAATGGAAGGGAGATACAACCCCCCAATCCAATTTACCAACTACCACTCGAAAGAAGCTCCAACTTCCTCAACTTTAGGGACCACGTTTCATAAATTTTCATACTGGATCCACCTGCTACAACACATCATAATTTGTAGGCCATGTTTCATAAAATTTTCAAGCTGGACCCACTACCAACATTTAAGCTCAACATCAATCATCAAACTAAAACTTATCTCTCCAACTCAATCATAAATCTCTAATGAAACTAAATCAACCAATCACTGAAACCCAATCAATTGAAACTCAACCAACCAACTGGAACAGTTAGATAACTGTAATGAGAATGCAAAACAACTTACAATACATCACAAAAACCAGATTCTGCTACTACAAACCCTGATCAACCATTTGTTAAAATGTATACGCTACTTTACAGTAGAAAAACCATGTGTACGCACCTTTCATGAAGAATACTCACATACATATCTTAAACTTATGAAAACAAAAAAATGGACCACTACCATTCTGAAACAAACATTGAATCATATCCATATCTATTGAAACATTCTGAACTAATCACATAACTGTTTATGATATTCAATCACAATCAGCAAGTAATCTCAACATTCTTCAATTAATCAATTAATAATGAAACCACCATTGTTTAAACATAGATCATTAAGAAGACTTCATTGAAAAATAGCAAAAAGAACTTCAAAACTGATTAACTAATCATACATTCTTTTTCATCAAAACCCTAGTTTATGTACGCATTTTCCTCAAAGCATATCCACATGTCTATGTGCTTTTTAGGAACCAAACCCGCGTGTACGTGACTTACCAAAAACACATCCACATGTGTATGTGCCTTGTAAGTTATAAAACCCGCATATAGATTTGAAAAATCAGGGTCAAATCTTCACTGCAACACAGAACTTATGACATACCTAGATCTCAGCATACCGAGAAAAATCACGCGATAATGAAAAACATATCATCTCATAATAATGATTTTCATCTTAGATATATTGGATCTGATCCATCATCAAACTCCCAGGTGCATACTTAGTTTAGATCAAGCAAAGCATCAATAGCCCATAACATGCATATTTGCTTTAGATCTAACTATTCATAATATTTCCATCACTTGTAGAATTGCACTCTATGTTACCATCTTGATCTTCATCACCTTATAGCTTAGCCTTTTTCAATACCACAGGTCAAAACCATACTCCATCTAATGGTTTTCTTATACCGGATCAGAACATCCATTACTAGGCTCAATACCACAGGGTAATATGTTATGAAACCAGCTCACAAAAAGATAGAAAAGAGAGATCCACGCCTTAGAATTCAGCCTCTTCGAGGGGGCAACCTCCTTTACATTACATAAATGAACAATTCTTAGATGATACAAATGAAAATACCTCCTTTCTATATATAGGAGTCTAAGTGGTCCCAATACAATCAAAGCCTACATAACAATAATATTGTAGGGCACAACAGTAACAATGGTGGGCTTCTATGTGGCATAATAGTAACAATATGGGCACTACATGGGTACATCAATATAATAAGTGGGTTATACTAATAACAATTAGGGGTTACACTAGTAGTATAGGGGCCTAACAGAATACCATGATAAGTACCCTTGGTATTTAGAATACCATGGTGTGGAAATTGTACTCACCTTTTCTTCTTCATATTCACATGTGTACACGACTTTGCTTAATAGAACCCGCATATACTTCTTGAACTTTCAACTTTAACATACATCTACCTCTGAATTGATATGCCTTTTCCAAAATACTTTGTCAAATCTATAAAACATTTTATCACACCCTGTTTACATCTTCAACAAGTAGGTTTTCATCAAGAGGAAACATATCAAGTAGGTTGTCATTCATCAGGTAGGTTGTCATCAAGAACAACTCATCAGGTAGGTTTCCATCAAGGACAACACCTAATTCGTAATGCCAACAATCTCCGCCTTTGGACTTGATGGCAACCACTTTGGTTTTTTGTCACCTCAACATGTAAACACCTGTAAAACACATCAAGTCAAGAACCAGACCAAGCTACTCACTAAAAACCAAGCCACTTTCCCCCTTTGACATCAAGGAAAAGGGTTGCCCAAATTTTGAATGAAGACTTTTGTATTTGAAATGTTGAGTATGAACATTGATTCATATGACTCTATGACTCATATGACTCTATGACTCATATGACTCTATGACTCATATGACTTGTCTTAACACCAAGTAGTCAATCTTACATCAATTACCCAATCATAGTGGGTTTACGTATTTTACATCATTATTACATTAACTTCCCAAACATAGTGGGGTTACAAATTACTTCATATATCCAAAAGGACCTGAGCACAAAAGTCCATACACGAATGAATTTTACAATGATTACATCATATGCATTTTACATGACCTTTACATCAAAAGATAGATAAGATATTTATAACCAAGAGAAAATACCTCAAAAATACCATGATAGTCATCAACAACTATCATACACCATATATGACCTACACCATAAGCATCTGTCAGCAACACCAAGAACAACAACCCGTTGATGAATATCATTAACCTGTCACAACGCATGCAACATAGATATTTGTTATCAACTCATACTCTTGACCTCATCAAGGCCAACTTTCTCTTTTCCCTTAGTAGAAAAAGCATTAATCCATGTTCATCAAAGCATATGTTGGCTTGAGGGGGCTTGGACCTAAGTTTAGAGTTAGCTGCGCTAACCAACAAAACCCTATACTATTGGCCCATTCAGCAACAACCCATGTAGCGTGAGTTGTAGTCTCACCTAAGGCAATACTAGGGGATGCTAGAACCAAGCTTCTCCATCTAGAAGGCTATGTGATGTGGTTTAAGGCACTTTCTGCAATTTTAGTTCAGATTTGACCTTCACAAACACTTATTCATGAGACTTAGATGATTTGCAGTTAAAGACAGTTATAAGATTCCTGTAACTATCTAATCATGCATAAAATAACATCTAACAGTTGATCCAGATCTTTGTGGAGTAATTAAGATAAAATACAAATAAATATTATTCAGTTGTGCGTAAATATAGAAAATACACAGTGCATAAAAATATACACAGTTTTGTTTCAAATATCTTTCTATTACTTCAGATCCTCCTTTATAACTCTTCAAGACCCTGCGCACAGAGCTACAGAGGCCCACGCACTCAGCTGTGGACTTACCAAGGTCTTCACGCACTCAGCTATAGGAGCCTTCCCCTTCATCCAAAACATAGAAAGATCTACAATTAGAGACCCAAAATCATATCATCATGAAGTACTTAATTGTCTTAGACTTGTTAAGACATCTCATTATATATCCTTCGTTATTACAATACCATGGTCCACAAACCATGGGTAGATCTCAAAAAAATACCAAAATATAAGGGTTTTGACCTTCCTAAACCCCTTGACTCCTATTTGACCTGTGCTACTCACACTTCGCTCCTCAAATGTGGAGACTTACAACATTTTAACAAAATTGACCTAGGGGACCCCATCCCAATAGGCCCTGAACACAATTATGTGACTTGTCCTCGAGTCACTCCGCTGGTACGCCCTAGACCTTTGCTTTCAGGCCACTGAAAAAAGACTTCACTAGTTGAAGCACCTTTTTGCATTGAACAACTACCTGTCGCACTTCTTCCACCAACATTTTTGTAGTTAATCCATCCGCTGATAAGTTGATGTTTTGTTGTGTCTGATGCATACTCTTAAGCGTGTCTTCCACGGTCAATGAGAGCTTCCCTACTTCTTCCTCGCATGGTTGCATTCATGTAGTGATGATTTTCATCTTCTTCCATATCTCCTCAATCTGTCCTTGTAGAGATGTTCCCTCTTTCAATCGATCAAACCCTTGCACAAGGGCTAGGGTGCACGACATTGCCTTTATCTCATCATAGTGCAGTTGTTGATCCTGAATGGCAACTTCAATCATCTTCACTTGTGGATCCTCCTGCAGCAAAGCCCACAGTTCTAGATATTTGTCAAACAACTGGCTACACTCCTTGTCTGCAGCATCAGGCTTTGCCCTATTTCTTTTGATGGTAGCGTCACACTGCTCTCTAAGCGTTTGTGGTGTGGTGGGATGCAACTTCAATTAAAGCTCAATAATTTGGAGCTACATATCAAAAATAACTTTATCCACTTGTGCCTTTGATAATCTAAACACATCTGCCAGATGTTGCACATTCTCTTTAGAACTGGCCTCCGACTAAATCTGGAGCTCAGGGAGCTCACAACATACTCTTGAAATGACCTACGTCAGCTGTGCCCTTCTTGTAGCTGCATCATCATAGTATTGGAGAGCTCTATGCTTTTCATCACACATCTACTGACTAGTGATCTTCTCATCCTTGATCACCATGACAGTCCATTGCTCTTGCACCTTAAGCTCATCTTCTACACCTTGTTGTAGCTCATGTAGTCTAGATAGGGGGAGTGCTGTGAGATTAATACTTATGTCTTTGGGAAGCTGGGCACTCTCGTGTTCTGTAGCCTCATTTAAATATAGGGATCCATCAGGCAGGGGTACAACATGGAGCTCTGAGGTGAGGAATAATTGCACGCTACATGATGTCATTGGCTTCACACTCACTTGAGACCGGCTTGCTTGAACCATGCTCGCTTGAACCTACAACTCTGTCACGCTTGCTTGGACCTCTGAAAAAAATGATTGGTACTGATCTTCAACATGGCCCAAAATTTCTTCTGTCATAGTCCAAATAGTATCTCCAATCTCATCAAGGTCCCCATCAGTGAGGACCATGGCCTCCACATCAACAGTCTTATCAGGATTGTGCTTCTTGTGTGCACCTCCCACACCTGACTTTTGTTGCCATTTAAGAATAAAAGGAGAACCAACATTCTTCAGGTCTATAAAAGGGTCTTTAATACCTAACCCAGTTCTTCGGTATGTGGCTCTTCTTCATGCTCACCCTCTGTCATGCGGAAATAGTCAATTTTGTGGACAAAACCAACCTCCCTAGAAGCTAAGGCTTTCTAGTGACAAACAAGACAAGTAAACACTACCTTTCTCTAAATATGCATTTAGAATACAAGTAATAAGATGTTTGTAACATACCTTTAGTCCAACGCTTTGTAGTAGTCCAGCCTCGCCGATCCGGATGAGCTCCTCCTTCTCTTCGAAACCTGCATTCACTAACAAGCCAAAAGATTACATAGCACCTGAATAACTTATAAAATAACACATATTCATCATACAGACCAAGGAGTATATGAAACAAATCATGTATAACAACTTGTTGAGAAAAATGAGTTTATTTGCATTAAGTGGAAACAAAAGAAACCATTACAACCTGAGCCTTGGTGTTGTGCAAGTCCCTCCCTGGGTCCAACAAGAGTTTTCCTTTACTTTGATCAACTCACCCACTTCCAAATGAAGCTAAGAAAGGATGGGAATCTCTCCTCTCAAGCTCTATAAGGGAGTCCTAATCTCAACAGCATCTACCCTTAGGAATGTTCAGCTTTCAACCTCCCCTCCCTCTGGCCCAATGCATGTATTTATAGTGCTTTGGAGGAAGTTAATAAGGTCCACCATGAATGGGATAAGCCCCTCTTTCAAAGGGATAGCTCCCCTCTTCATGGGATAAGTTCCTCTTACATAGGATGCATGAACCATCTGGAGGCACCCAATCCACGTCAAACCATCTTCTAGAATGCTCTAGAAATGACCACAAGTAACTTTTTTGAAGTGAAACTTGCACCTTTTGACCTTTACAGGAGTACGCACCCAGACCTTTACATACAAAGCGTACAAGTATGCAGGTTTTATGAACTGGAGGTGCGTACACGCAGATAAGGCTAAGAGAAACTGCGTAACCAGAGTTAAGTGACTTTTAAAGGACTTTCTCTTTTTCTTGGAGTTTGACATGAGGAGCAGAGGTATGAGACTTGCCAAGGAGGATAGTATGATAGTTGATATAGCCATACTAACTGTAGATAGTCATGGTGACAAATTTTAGTGTAATAGATTGCCCCCTAAAGTGCGAATCATGTAGTAGATTAGGGTTTCATATCATCTAGGAAGGGTGAAGTACTTTATCATTTCAAGGATTATCTTGTGGAGAGCCTGGTTGGAACCTGCAAGTATTCAACACAAAATACATGTATGAGATCATATCATCGCTGAGGTAGGCATTCCCATACTCAGATCAAAAACTTTAACTAACAAACTAACTACTGCTCTGATACATGAATGATTTCGCAGTACATCATAATCATAGACTCATGTAGACACAGTATGGATGCAACCATCTGTTTATAGTTAGTCTACTATATAATTAATACAAAACTCCTCGCAGCCTCGATGGTGGAAACTAGATCCAGGGTCTTCATTTCTACTTCCCGAAATAGTACGATTCTATCCATGCGAATAAATGAGTTGATGTCGAGCATGGTAGAAACCACTTGATTACCAATCAATGATGTAAACTGTTAACAAGTGTGAGAGAAACCACCAGTGATGTCAATGGTTCTCAAAGTACCCAGTACAATCCATGAGATGTGAATGAATGTGCTGATGTCGAACATGTCACGGAATCCTTCGATCGAAAGTCAATGATGTAAACTGTCGTCGAAGGCGAGAAATCTGCCATTGATGCATGTGGATCTCAAGGTATTGATGATTTCTAGATCATCTTTCTAGATAATGTGTCGATGTCGATAGAAAGCGATCCGCCGTAGGCAAGCCCACAACACGAAATCATAAATCAAGTTGAAGAAATGTAGCTGTAAGGACTGACTCAGGGATGGTCAAGATGGATGACAGGTATTTTGCAGATGAATGGCTTGTTTGCAGTGACCTCTTGAACACATAGCAACACAACGGATGGCTTGGTAACATTTGACCCAAAGTTAATACCCAGCTGAAGAATTTCAATGTGGTTCAATCAACTGTGAGGCAAAGGATTTCCCAACCCAGGTGAATGAAAAGTGTCGTGTTCAAGAGTGGTGATAAGGTTTCTTCTAAGACAAAGGATAACAAATAGGCTCATTTTTCTTTCTTTTCCCCCACCATTTCTGGCAAGTACCTCTTTATTTTTACAAGCTTGAGGAGGATAACATATGCTTGATTATAAGCTCATCCTTCGGATGAGTCCAACTTAGTTTAGATTCGAACCCTAAGAAGGAGTGGTCCGTTCCTGTTTGTAATCGAACAGGTCCTTTACTGTGAAATTTTAATGAGTCCAGTATAGGAGAAACTCGGCATTTTTCAATTTTAGAGCTGAAAAGCTTAAGAAGACTCCAGGGTTGACCTTTTTCGTAAGTTTGTGTCTCCCAAGCCCGAAAAAGTATAAAATAATACTTGAGAGAACCGCTTGATCTTTTACGACCAAGGAGTACTTTCATAATTAGTGTCTTTGACCTAAAAAGTAAAAAGCAATCAAGGACACGTCGTTTTATTTCCAGTATCGAATTTGAAACGACAAAAATCCGGCAATCTTTTCCTGTTTTTACGGTCAGAAAAGGGCTATAAGGGGACCGTCTTTTAATTCCATTTTAACGAGTGTAAAAGAAACGCTCGACAATCTTTTCATGTTTTAAGAGTCTGAAAAGGGCTTAAAAGAGAACTCCAAGGTTTCACTTTTTCGTAAGTTTTAACGAGTTCTAAAAAATGATAAAAATGTACTCATGGTTTTCATTTTTTCGTAAGTTTTAATGAGTTTGAAAAAATGATAAAAATGTACTCATATGGCCAACTTTCAATTTAATTTACGAGCAGGAAAAGACGGAAAGAACTCGGCATCTTCATTTGTTTTACGAGAATGAAAAATAGCAAAATAATCTCGGGATTTTCATGAGTTTAAAGAGTCTTGAAAATAACTGAAATTGACTCGAGATAGGTTTCATTTTTACAAAAGCTTGAAACTGAGAAAAACTATGCTTCAAAGTAGTTTCTTTTTTACACAAGCTTGAAACAGAGAGAAAACTGTGCTTGATGCCCCCTAAGCATAACTGCTAGAGCGCATGCCCCCCAGCTTCATTTCATTCAACCAGTTGGATGAAATGAAGGTTCAGTTACGAGATCATTTGAAAGACTCAACCTAAAACTGTAAGAAAATTATGCAAAAAACTGAAATAACTAACCTAAATATACAACTTAACATTTATGAGATCTAGTCAAACTCTCGACTCAATTAGAGGAGGATTTGTTTCATTTTTTAACGAGCTTGACACAGGAAAAGAAATATGCTCGGATTCGGTTTCATTTTTACGTAAGCTTGAAATGAAAAACTATGCTTGTTATAAGTTCGCATTCCCCCATCATAATGATGCCAATAAAGGTACATGCCCCCCAAGCTTCATTGCATTCAATGAGGTGGATGAAATGAAGCTTTACTTTCAAGATCTTGGAAAGACTTGTGGGAGTTGTTTCATTTTTTAGTGAGGTTGACACAGGAAAAGAACTATCCTCAAAAACCCTTGTTTCATTTTTTAAACGAGCTTGACACAAGATAAGGAACTATGCTCATGACTACTCTCTACAATCTACCTAACAAAAAACTCTACTCTAAAAAACCTTGATTCATTTTTTAACGAGCTTGACACAAGACAAGGAACTATGCTCTAAAATCCTTGATTCATTTTTTAACGAGCTTGACACAAGGCAAGGAACTATGCTCATAACTACTCTCTACAATCTACCTACTTAACCTACCCTTGTTTCATTTTTTAACGAGCTTGACACAAGACAAGGAACTATGCTCAAGACTCCTTGTTTCATTTTTTTAACGAGCTTGACACAAGACAAGGAACTATGCTCAATACCTGATTCATTTTTTAATGAGGTTGACTCAGTAACAGGAACTATCCTCAAGCCCTACTTTCTACAATCTACCTACTTAACCTACCCTTGTTTCATTTTTTAATGAGCTTGACACAAGACAAGGAACTATGATCAAGACTCCTTGTTTCATTTTTTAACGAGCTTGACACAAGACAAGGAACTATGCTCCAGAAGTTCACATGCCCCCAGCATAACGATGCAAAGCGAGGTACATGCCCCCCAGGCTTCATTGCATTCAACCAGATGGATGGAATGAAGGTTTACTTTCAATATTTAACTTGAAAAGGGAGTTGTTTCATTTTTAAGGAGGTTGACACAAGAAAAGAACTATCCTCATACCTGATTCATTTTTTAACGAGGTTGACTCAGTAACAGGAACTATCCTCATACCTGATTCATTTTTTTTAACGAGGTTGACTCAGTAACAGGAACTTTCCTCTGACGAACTGATTCATTTTTTAACGAGGTTGACACAGGAAAAGAACTGTCCTCAGATAACTGATTCATTTTTTAACGAGGTTGACACAGGAAAAGAACTGTCCTCATGGCAGCCTGTTTCATTTTTTAACGAGGTTGATACAGGAAAAAACTATCCTCGCACCTGATTCATTTTTTAACGAGGTTGACTCAGTAACAGGAACTATCCTCATACCTAATTCATTTTTTTTAACGAAGTTGACTCAGTAACAGGAACTTTCCTCTGACCAACTGATTCATTTTTTAACGAGGTTGACACAGGAAAAGAACTGTCCTCAGATAACTGATTCATTTTTTAACGAGGTTGACACAGGAAAGGAACTGTCCTCATGGCAGCCTGTTTCATTTTTTAATGAGGTTGATACAGGAAAAAACTATCCTCGCCAGCCTATTTCATTTTTTAATGAGATTGATACAGGAAAAAACTATCCTCGTACACACTGATTCATTTTTTAAAGAGGTTGACACAGTAAAAGGAACTTTCCTCACCATATCCTATTTCATTTTTTAACGAGGTTGATACAAGAAAAAACTATCCTCGTTGCAGCCTGTTTCATTTTTTAAACGAGGTTGGTACAGGAAAAAACTATCCTCGCCCAACTGGTTCATTTTTTAACGAGGTTGAGATGGGAAAAAACGATCCTCGTACTCACTGATCATGGCTTCCAACTAGAAGAAAGACATGTCACTGGACACACCTTGATCATGGCTTCCAAGAGATCTTCATCAGAAGGAAGAATAGTTCTCTGGAAGGAACACATGTCAAGGGACTCAAAAGGGATAAGAACATTGCGTTCGAGTAATCCCATAGAGTTTTGCATGTCAATTACCGGATCTAAATCAAAGGAAGATGAGAAAATAGTGAAAGGCTCACTTACATCGGTAACTAAAAACATGGGACCAGTTGCCACATAATTAACCCGTGGCGGGGTAGATACCACTTTAGAATCAGGAACATTTAGGGGTGTCATATTATTGGTAGTTGAAACAAGACTAGGGAATGAAAGCTGGTCTACAGTCACAATACTGCCATTGTGAGGGAAAGACATCATGCGAAAGAGTGTCGATACGACAACTTTCATTGCATAAACATAGTCTTGCCCAAGGAGTAAATTGAAATCCAAGGGACCTCGAAGTACCATAAGATCAATACAGACAGTTTTACCTTCCAAGGTAATAGAAAACTTAGGAAGGATCCCTAAAGGTTCACTAATGGTTCTGTTAAAAGCTTTCAGATTCTGCGTAATAGGTGCAAGCTGAGGGGAACCCAAAGCTTTCCAAACAGTTGATGATAAAATACTAACAGAAGCACCTTCATCTACCTGAGTACGATGTATGTCCCTACCACCAGCCTTGACAATGATTTGGAAAGGGATGGAGGAAGGAAGACGAGGTTCTGTCAGTCTATTCCAATCAAAGGAAAAGACCTCAGTACTTGGAGGGGGTTATGTAGAAACAGGTGAAATGTCCCCCGGCATAGAAGAATCTGATGTAACAAGAAGAAACTGAGCCGTATGAAGTTCACTCTCTAAATGGAAAGTGGGATCGACCGAATGTGAAATTGAATCGACCATTTGATGAACTAATGGATCATCAACCTGAGTGACATGAATTTCACTCTCCAATGGGAGAGTGTGATCGACTGTACTTGAATTTAGATCAATCACTCCGTCAGTTGACGGTAGGTTGGGAGAAAGTTTACGGTAACGAGCTGGAAATTCTTGCTGTGGAATAGTAAGGTTTTCCAACAATGTTGAGGCTTCATCCATGTGAGGGCAAATGTGAGTTTGATGACTCCCTTTGCATAACTTACAAGGAAACCTAACTTTACCCTTTTTCCCAAGAACCTGACTATCACTGGTTGATGGATCAACGGAAAGTTGATGAGATTTTTCTGACCATACTTCCAAGACCTTTGGAATACCAGGGCAATTGACAAGGAAGTGGTCACCCTCACAAAGCCTGCAAGGGTATTTGGGTTTACGATGCATGTCGGAGTTTTCCTCAACACAACTAACACTTACAGTCGTGGTTGGTTGGTTGACTTCTTTCTTATCTTGCTTCTTCTTCTTCTTCTTCCCTTTCTTCTTCTTCTTAGACACCTGGTTACTAGCGTCAAGGCTTTTACCAAGCGAAGAGGAAGAAATGGAGGAAGAAAAATTAGGCGAAGAAGGTAAAGGGTCAACAGAAGGTTGGTGATGTTGAGATGGTGAACTCTGTTGAGGTGAAGCATTCGGTTGAGGTGGAACAATTGGAGTATTTTGGGCCAACGAAGTTGAAAATAACCATATCGATAAACCTATTGTAAATCCAGGTAACGACAAAGTAGCCATATAAGGAGGACCAACATTTCCAAAGTAAGAAAAAGTACTAGGATTCTCGTTAGGAGGGGTTCCTAGGTTGGTAAATTCCGGAACATTTGCCATTATATTCAACTTCAGTGAATTTTATTAACAATTTAAAACTAAAATTAACAATTCACAATTCACACGTAACAATTAAAATTTACAATTCACACCTATGGTCTCTAAAAGTAAAAACAAACAAATTAATACGCGTTATCAAATCTAGGAGTCAAACCACACACAAATAGTAACCTTCCGGACCAAAAACACTAGTTGGTGATGAAATCCAACGTCGCAGAATTCAGTACAGAAGTGGTGGGTGGAACAGTTACCTCGGCAACCTGCTTAATGAATAGACTGGACCAAGTTCCTCCACTTTAACCGTCTCGAGTGAAGTGAACCCCCCAGAAAATCCAAGTGAGTCTAGCGGACGTCTGCTCCAGGTACAGTGGGATCTTCCCTCCACTGTCACCTTGGGTAGAACCCTAAAGATAATAGTCACTAAGGTCACCAACAGCAACAAATATACATGGGGGAACAATCTACGATCCGATAGCACGCAAGGGTAGAGTAACAAGCTCAATCCCCTTACCGGCTCCTTGACAATAATCCAAGGTTTACCGACAAGTGACCCCAGGCTCCTCGACAATGGTTAATCCGAGGTTTACCGTTTGTAGTACGTGCGTATCTGGCGTCGTTCCCAATGAAGGAGGATTGATCCCCTCACTGGTTCGGACACGATCTCGTGCTTCTCCTTTAAGAGGAGCTTTCCCATAGTATAAATGTAACAGTTGGATTTATCCTACCACAAGATGAGCTACTTGTTTGGTTTTACTGTCTTCGAGAGTTAATACTCTCCTACTCCAAGACACTAGCCTAAGCTATGTTGGTGTATCAGAGCCCTAGAAATGTAAAAATTACTAGATGAATTTTAATTAAGCGTTGTGTTATTAAGGCTGTTATTACTCAAAGGGGTAAATGGATATGAAACCAATGGTGTTATGACCTGACTCAACTGAATGCAATCGAATATGATAATGTAATCCTTTCAATTCGATGAATCCTAACTAAAGTAAGGAGAGAGTTTCCATTCACTTCCGACAATGCAAGAAATTGATCACAAAGAGAAAATATAACAAATTCTCTAATGCACTAATTTCATCAAGAAAAACTAATGCAAATCAATTCCCAAACAGCTTTTTTTTATTTTTATTTTTATTTTCGTGTAAATTCAAATCAAAGAAAATTGATCTAAATCTACGATTGATTTTTCGGAATGTAAACTATGCAATTGTAATCTATGCACAATTCACTTGAAAAGTATGCAAATGTAATCTATGCACATTTTTCATTCATATTCTGAAAATGAGAATTCTAATTATGCAAATGTGATCTATGCAAGAGAATTCTCAAACACAAGATGATTCTAACGTAATCTAAGAACCAATCAAGTGCAAGTCGAGAAAACTGGGTGAGAGTTCCAAAGATCAAAAATAAAAACACTCAAAGGCGATTAACACTCATACACAATTTAGCCCCTCCCCCCCCCGGCGAATGAGGGGGAATTTTTTTTTTGCAAAAACAAGAGCAAAAAGATGCAAAATTGTGAAAAGACTGAGACAAACCTCCAAGTAATGACCAAAGGAAATCAAATTTAGAATTTCTCAAAAAAGAGACTCAAAACACCCAATTGATAAAAGCTTAAAGTAGGAATGCTAATGAAATTAGCCAAGATGAAAGCTTCTGACAGGTGAACAGTGGATCTGGGCAGCAAAAACAAGCTATAAACAAAATCTAATAGGAGAAAAAGGAAAAAATGGACTTTTCTAGGCTTCTGACAGGGGTACACAGGAAGCCTGTTTGCACAGGTGCGTGTATGCTCTGTGTACAAAGCTGCAGTGCATACAGGTACGCACTGTGCTTAACGTAGAGGCCGTGTACTTCTAGAAAAACCAAGAAAAGTAAAATCTAACCTAACTAGAAGCTATTCCACCCAAATACACAGTCAAACAGCAAAAAACCAGAAAGAAAACGACTTTTCTCAAATCAAAGTTTCATACAAAGGAGAAATCATTCAAATCATGGAGTTCCCCAGCGGAGTCGCCATTTTGTCATGCGGAAAGAGTCAATTTTGCGGACAAAATCGACCTCCCTAGAAGCTAAGGCTTTCTAGTGACAAACAAGACAAGTAAACACTACCTTTCTCTAAATATGCATTTAGAATACAAGTAATCAGATGTTTGTAACATACCTTTAGTCCAATGCTTTGTAGTAGTCCAACCTCGCTGATCCGGATGAGCTCCTCCTTCTCTTCGAAACCTGCATTCACTAACAAGCCAAAAGATTACATAGCACCTGAATAACTTATAAAATAACACATATTCATCATACAGACCAAGGAGTATATGAAACAAATCATGTATAACAACTTGTTGAGAAAAATGAGTTTATTTGCATTAAGTGGAAACAAAAGAAACCATTACAACCTGAGCCTTGGTGTTGTGCAAGTCCCTCCCAGGGTCCAGCAAGAGTTTTCCTTTACTTTGATCAGCTCACCCACTTCCAAATGAAGCTAAGAAAGGATGGGAATCTCTCCTCTCAAGCTCTATAAGGGAGTCCTAATCTCAGCAGCATCTACCCTTAGGAATGTTCAGCTTTCAACCTCCCCTCCCTCTGGCCCAATGCATGTATTTATAGTGCTTTGGAGGAAGTTAATCAGGTCCACCATGAATGGGATAAACCCTTCTTTCAATGGGATAGCTCCCCTCTTCATGGGATGAGTTCCTCTTACATAGGGATGCATGAACCATCTGGAGGCGCCCAATCCATGTCAAACCATCTTCTAGAATGCTCTAGAAATGACCACAAGTAACTTTTTTGAAGTGAAACTTGTGCCTTTTGACCTTTGCAGGAGTACACACCCAGACCTTTACATACATAGCGTACAAGTACACAGGTTTTATGAACTGGAGGTGCGTACACGCAGATAAGGCTAAGAGAAACTGCGTAACCAGAGTTAAGTGACTTTTAAAGGACTTTCTCTCTTTCTTGGAGTTTGACATGAGGAGCAGAGGTATGAGACTTGCCAAGGAGGATAGTATGACAGTTGATAGAGCCATACTAACTGTAGATAGTCATGGTGACAAATTTTAGTGTAACACCCTCTGGTTCCTGCATGGTATTTTTCTCTAGATTGATGGTCACCTTCTTCTTTTCCTTCTGCTCTGATTTACTAGTTCCAGCTATACCTTCGGCACTAGTCCCCACGATACCTTCGACAACATCCATGGGAAGAAGCCAGTCGGTCAGCCATTTAAGAACTAATTGTGTGATATCATCTTCGGTGACCAAAAATGACAATGCCTTCCATTTCTTCATCAGATCTTTCATCACAAGGATGTATACATGATGGAAATCGGCCTTAAAATATGTAATGCACAAATATTCTTTGAATAGAGTGGGAAACAATTGTGGTTTCTAGTTAATCACCCTATGCAATTCCAATTAAAACAGTACCTAGAAAATCTTGTTTTCAATGATGTTAGAGCCTAGATTGACCTCAGACTGAATGGAGGCAATCCTAGGATAACCACAAACCACGCTTAACCTGGTAGCTAGAACTACCAGGTCAGGAGAGGGCTCTCTTCTTGTAAATCTCAGTTGAGATGACTGAATCAAATTTTTATTTTAGGCTAGGTATAGTAGCTCTAGGGTTTTATGGTTGATTTTGATGGTTTTGCTGCTGGATCAAATGGAGCAAGCAGCTTGGGTGTGGGAAATCAAGTCAGGGATGCAGGGTGTTCCGCAGGGCGAGGTAGGTAGGTGTTTCAGCACTTGGAATTTAGTGAGATGATAGGTCTAAGACTTGTGAGGAGCTAAGGAGGGCATGCGAAGAGCATGAGTCCTCTTCAAACAGCTAAAAACATCAAAAACTAAATGTATTCCCAAGGCAGAGCATTGCTACCAATGTATTCTACCTATCTATATTGATTTCATTTAGTTTAGAAGAGTGAATTAGATTTTGGCAAACATAACACATGAGAAAAACTATTGACAGAAGGAGAAACAATGCAAAAACACATTAACACAAGAATCCCACAAAATAGCTGCAAATCCTAGTTTATTTCCTTGCCAAGCTGCTGTAGAGATGTACAATGTAGCTCAAGCATCCACAAGTGTCCAACCTTTACAAATGACTAAGAAATTACATAATATAGGCATCAAACCACCCATGCTAGCCATCAGGGGTTGAATCCATGAGAAGAGGGGTGCTTCAACCATTTCTAAACTAGGAACAAGAATATAGGCAGTGGAACAACTTGCCTCTGTAACCATGGAAACTGATTCATTTACCCCTCAACCACCTCAAAATGATGAATCTACCCTCTAAGGTAATTCTTCAATTAAATTTACATAGCATAGCATCATTTACATTCATAAATTCATCCACAATGAGAGTAAAAGTCAATTTGTGAAATAAGTAGGTGAAAATTGATTTTTGAGCAAAACTGGCAAAATTCATCCTATGCGCAGTGCCACTTCAAACCCGGTTTTGGAGGCCTTCCCCTTGAAACAATTGAGCCCAAGATGGATTTTTGGAAAGGTATTTCTATCTAGTTTTTATAACATCTTTAATTTTTGTATTTAGAGGTCATTTTCGCGTCAAAAGTGGAATCTCCCAAGACTGCTTCTTGTGTGTCCAAAAAGTGGCAGAGAGGTCATTTTTTGATGTTTTTTTGACCTTTAGGTGACCAAGATTTTCTCCAAATTTGTTGAAACTTTCAGGGATTGATGTCCTCATCATGATGAATCTCAATATGCAAGCCATTCTTTCAAAAAGTGTCTCCATCAAAAGCACAGCGTTACCTATTGCAATTTCCTATGTTGAAAATTTCTATGCACAATGCTACTAATTCTATGTGTAGCGCCACTTTCAGACCTAGTTTTGGATAGGATAGCTCGTGGGAAATATTTTTGATTACACTTTCCAAAACATCTTGAATTTTTCCATTTAGAGTTCATTTGCCCTGTCAAAAGTCAAATCTCCCAAGACTGGTCAAAATGTGCAAAATGAGGCTGCCTAAATGCAGAGTGTTGTTGCAGTCAAATTTTTAAGGTCTTACTCAATTTCAAATTGATATCACGATAGCTCATTGGAAATCTATTTGTGTATAGTTATCATTTGATTCATCAAGAAAGTCATTTGGCCAACCAGGCTAGGAGAAAACTTGATTTTACCAAGGTCACTCCAGAGGTGTAGCAACCCTCCTGAAGCAACTGTATTTTTGACATTTCTCTAAAACCATGACACTTGTGTAAAACAAGAAGGAGGTTTTTGTTCCCTGGCCTATTATGGACAAAAACCTCTCTAATTTTTTTCAAATTCATCTTCTATTGCTTAGAACCATCATTTGAGTAAAACCCATCCCGATGTGTGGAACAGGGGATTTGTAGAAATGAAGGGAAATGAAGGGGATAAGGGGCTTCTAAATTCTTGAGAAAATTTTTGGAAGTAGGGAGGGATGTTAGAAAGTAGGGAAAAATGGAATTTCAAAGATTGAGTGAGGGTAAGGGGTCCAAAAGGGCAAAACACAAGCCTAGCCTAGAAAATTGTCAAATTGTAGCAACAAGCTAGGGTTTGTGGGAAAATGATGAATTTGATGGATATCAGTGATGGGAAGTGTTTAATAAGGTAAATTAAGGATAGGGGAAGGTGTATGAGCATCAGAATACAAGTTTTGTTTATTATTTGACCATCCAAGAGAAATTACCTTCAAAACCCCAGGAGAGGGAAATGAGCCTTACCCAAGTACAACTGAAGCACGAACAAGGTGTAAAATGATCCATTGGAAACTGAAATGATGATGACAACTCTTTGAATGATGGTACACTCAACTGAATGGTGACATGGACCGACATTTGGAAAACTTTGGAAGGAGTGAAAACAATCCTAGACCTAATACCTATTGACCAAATTTTACTTGAAGACTCACTGAAATGACAAAATTTGACTTCGACACCCTAATACCATTTTATAAGAGCATATTTGATCGCTGGTGGAAGGCTTCAAAGACTGACACTAAAAAATGACACGGTTAGGGTCTTTCATTACCCACAACGAGGAAAATTTTGCAGCCTCGCACAAGCCTAGATCTTTTGTTGGGAACTGGGAATCCTCTAGCATCCTCCAAGCTATCAGTGTGATCAATAATAGTAGCCACGCGTAGTGGAACACTTTTTCTTCCTCCTGGGCTTCACGACAATCATCCAAGAATTCTTGGCAGAGGTACATTTCCAAATTGAATTGGACCCCATGGTTGCATTGCACAGCTAAGGATACCACTGGTGCCAGTACTTCATCAACATGATACTTCCTCATTATTTTTCCTACCAAGATCTGTGCAACAAACTGCATAGCTTCATCCGAGATAGAACTAATGTCATATCCTCGTGACTTATTCAAAAACACAAAGTCACTCTTCATTTGATCTGCAAGTGTTTTCTCCTGTGACTTCCCCACAAAATCATTTCCTAGGTTCATGCCCCTGATATGGTAGTGTTGTGACCCTATGGACCATAATATCATCAATTGGGATGGGCCCTCCTAGCCAGAGGCACCCATCTGAACCAGCGCCATCAACTAGCACACACAAATGGTATTAATAATTTTGCAGCTGAAATGTGGGACCTACAACATGTTGAGAAACCCTGCGCACTCAATACCGAATGCCCACTTCATTGGTTCAAGCCTTGTGACACCCACCCCCTCATGGTAGATTGATTTCAAGTATTTACTTAGTTCTAACTGCGAAAGTTTCTCATGATCGCCCAAATCCCAATCCTCCATCTTTAGAAATGGTACCCAAGCCAACAATTCACCCTTAATAAGTACTTCTTCCTGCAGTAATGGTGTGAATACCTTGAATTTCAACAAGTCATGGTCCTTAGTTACTTTTGCAGTTAGTTTCCTTGAGGGTATATACGGCGACAACTAAGAAATTGGCTCTGTGCCCTCTGCACTAATATTTTCAATCCCCATAGTCATCTCTTCATCATCCAGGTCCTGATGGGCATCTTCCATGGGATCATAAAATCTCCTACACATCAAATTTAGATGAGGAATTGGAACACTGGTAGAATAGATTACATAAAGTGTCTACGCTACAATGTAATATGATGACCAAATCACTGTGCCACGTATCATGAGAGGTAAGAGGTATGCCTTATTATGATGGTTTAATTGACGTTGATAAATTTCTCGATGCATTCGAAAGGGAAGTGTCAGAGAAGAATCGCTCCCAAGCCTTGGACTTTGCGCTACGCGGTACGCCTGCAAGATGGTGGGGTACGCATAAAGGAAACTTCGATGGATGGTGCGAATTTAGAATAATGATGAGGGCGTGGTTTGGTTGCCCAAAGGTATGATTGACAGAGAAATATGATGGAAGAAATGATCCATGCAATCACTTAGCCAAATGGACCAATGCTTATAGAGAAGAACTACCACCGGTGTGGGTGCATCTTTTTTGTCACACCTTAGACGTAATACCTATGAATTGGTACTTGGAAACAGAGCTCCGCTATGGCACAGGCGAATGGGATTTTTTGAGATAGGGATTCTTGATGAAATTCAGTTTTGAAGATGGATTTGAGTGCATTGATGAAGCGCTGCAGGAGGTAAAAGCGGCGATCTTCAGAATACCACAGGATCCCTTGGATCTGATTCAACCGGATTGGAAACCCAGCTATGCCATGTGCTAGAATGCTACAATGCGACCACTAAAATGGAAGATGAGGATCCGAGGAACATTAATATGCTGGAAATAGAGCGTCACCATGAAGTTGAGCGGTCACAAATAGAAAATTCAGATATCATTACACTGTTGAAAATGAAACAAGTGAACATTGGGACAAAGGTGGATCTGAATTTTACGAAGATAGGGGACTACTGGGATGATGCTACGGTGGATAATATCGCTAAGTTTCTCTGTGAATACTAGGAATTTTTCCCTACAAAGTTCTTAGACATAAAAGGGATAATAGGGGACCTAGGAGTTATGAAAATTATGTTGAGACTGGACGTGAAGCTAATCAAGAAAAGGCCTTATTTCCTTAATCCAAAGTATAAAGAAAGGGTCTACTTAGATTTGGATAAAATGCTTGCAACAGGTATTATTGAACTGGTGGAAGAATCTGATTGTGTGAGTCCAATAGTAGTTGACGAAAAGAAGTAGAAGGATGAAATAAGGATATGCGTAGATCTTAGGAAGCTGAATGACGCTTGCATGCATGATCCTTTTCTAACTTTTTTCACAGATGAAATGTTGGGTAATCTAGGAGGACAGGAAGCATATTCATTGATTGACGGGTTCTCAGGGTACCATCACATCAAGATCACGTCAGAGGATAGAAGTAAAATGACCTTCGCAACCGAATGGGGATGCTTTCATTATACTGTAATGCCTTTTGGATTGAAGAACGCGCTGATGATATTTTTGAGTGTGGTCATTGCAACATTCAAAGACTTCATTCACAAGTTTCTAGAGGAATACTAGGATGATTGGACGGTGTTTGGGCTCGTGAAGCACCATGTAGGTAGCCTACGCTTGATGTTGGATACATGCTAGAGGTATCATATCACAGTCAAGTTGAAGAAATGCTTGTTCTCTGTCCCATTCATAATTTTGTTGGGACATGTGGTATGCAGATAAGGATTAATGGTGGACCCAGCTAAGATAACATTTATAATTATTTTGGAGGCCCAAAGAAGTGTGAAACCACTACGTGAAACATTGGGGCATACAGGATACTATCGAAAGTTCATCAAGAGTTATGCCCAGATTACCGCACCGATGGAGAAGTTGCTAAAGAAGGATGCTACATTCTATTGGAATGAGGAATGTCAGTGGAGCCTAGATGTGCTAAAGGAAAAGATGGTCATCGTGCCGATCCTAGTCTTCTCGGATTGGAAGAAGGAATTTCATGTGCATGTGGACGCGTCATGTATTGCGCTCGGAGCAGTACTGACAGAGGACGGTGAGGGAGAGTTGGATCATACTATAGTGTTTGCAAGTAGGAAGTTGTCTAAAGTTGAGAAGAATTATTCAACGACAAAGCGCAAAGGTTTGGCTATGGTGTACGTGCTCCAAAAGCTTAGATACTACATTCTAGGCAGACACTTTAACATGTATATAGACCATTCTGCATTAAAGTACTTGGTTAACAAGCCTGTGTTGGGGGGAGGGGGGGAGATATGCAAATGGCTGCTACTATTTCAGGAATATGATTTCGAAGTCATTGTGAAGCCAGGATGATTGAACGCAGGACTAGATCATCTGTCGCGCATTGGAACAGGAGAGGAGCCTACTAATTTGGAGGAAGGAGAGGCTGATGCACAACTCTTTGGGTGTGCGTAGCTGACAATCACTTTGCAGATATCACACACTTCTTAATGATGGGAACGACTGCAGAAGGGCATACTAGTCATCAAAAGGAGCTGGTGGTGTGCACGTCGTACTTTTCTGTCATTGCGGGATACTTATATAAATTGGTCTCAAATGAAATTTTGTGACGTTATGTGCTTGAGTTTGAAAGGAACAATATCCTCATTGAAGTTCATGGAGGATCTGTGGAAGGACATTATTAGGAAAAACAACAACGTAGAAGGTTTTATGCGCTAGGTTTTGGTGGCCGACACTGCATAAGGATTCTAAGGCTTATTGTAAGGCATGTGATGTATGTCAGAGGATGGGCAGGCCATCGCGGAGGGATGATATACCTATGAATCCATAAGTGTCATTACAACCATTCAAGAAATGGGCAATTGATTTTGTAGGCCTGATTTGGCCTCCAATAAAGAAGATGGGTGTATGATATATCATCACCGCGATGGACTATTTGACCAGATGAGTGGAGGTGCAGCTTGTAAAGGATTGTACAGGGGAAATAACAGTGAAGTTCCTCTTTGAATATGTGTTGGCTAGGTTTGGTTGCCGGAAGATTTTGGTGAGCAATCATGGTACACATTTCCTTAATGAAATGATCAGCGCTGACGGAGGAATTCCAAGTTTATCATCAAAAGAGCATGCCATATCACCCACAAGATAATGGGACAGTCCAAGCATTTAATAATATATTGGAGAACACACTGGCGAAGGTTTGCAATGTACAAAGGAATGATTGGGTCGTGGCATACCCGCGGTGCTATGGGCTTACAGAACTACTTGTAAGAAACTAATTGGACAGACACCCTTCAGGCTGGTCTATGGCATAGAAGCTATGATGCCAATGGAGTACATTGTACCTAGTCTACGCATAGTGCATTCATAGGAATGGTGGATCACAGAGCCCTGGAAGAGAGGCTCGCATAGTTGACAGAGCTTGAAGAAGATATATTTTTGGCTAGATTCCATCAACAGGTTCAGAAGGAGCGCGAAACGGCATGGCACATCATCACATCAAACTGCGCACCTTCTAGGTAAATTATTTGGTTTATTTTATGACAACAAGTTTGATAAATTTCCAGGAACATTTCAGATGCATTGGCTGGGGCCATATGTCATCAAAGAGATTAGCGATGGTGGAGCAGTTCAACTGGTGAAATTGAATGGATTCATTTCCCGGAAAGGTAAATGGTAGTCGATTGAAGCCATACACCGAGGATCTGGCCAGATGACTATATGATGGAAGCACGGTCTTAGTGCTCCAGGCAGCTGAAAGGGGGCACAGGACTATAAACTACACTGCCTTGGTTGTAGAGTTGCACGACTAGGTGACTACGCGAGATGGAAGAATGTCATAGCATCAGCAAAAGTGCAAGGAGAGCTACACTATAGAAGGAGATACCACTCTGGGCAGCCAGAAAGTGACCGTTACGGTCACTGTTCATGATTTGGTAGTGATAAAATGGCTAAGAGGAGTGGGGGGCGGCATTTTAGCCTGAAATTAAGAGCGAGATCTTTGAAAATCTGCTGCCAATCTAGCATTTATTAGTGGATTTTGGGGGGAACAGTCAGATTTGAATTCAAATTTTTCTATGATCCATGTGGATGTTGGTGGCCACCCACCTATCCCACTTGGACCCCCACAACTGTCTCTTTTAGTTTTTCAGTTTCCTTAATTGTAACACAATCTACTATTTTTAGCAGTTTTTTAGGTCCTAAACTTCCGGAGCCATTTTGAGGCCCTACATGATGTTTTTGGGGAAACCTGGGACCAACATGGATCCATGGACGGATGTTGCTCTTCCCAAAGTTGTATTCCTTGGATACATCTTTCTAACAAGCTATGGTGCGTGCCAAACAGAGATCATATGCCAAAGTTACAACCTCGGGAAGTTGATGTACCAATTTACCCAAACAGGGCCCATAGTTTGGTGCTTCATCTCCATTGTTACTCAATAATAAATAGGCCTTTGAGCCTCATTGTAACATAGTTCAAAGGCATGTAGCCGCCACATCTCTTCTCAGAGATAAGCTACCATTGTCCTAACTGGTTTATTTCCATTTCTGTTTGTAAGCATATTTCAGTATTTTACATTAATGAAATGAAGTATTATTTCTGCTACATCTCTGTAGTTATGGTTATATCTATAATTTGTTGTGTTTTTGTTTAAATCTAGATCAGCCTATAAATTACAAATGGCTGCCCAACGAAAAACACTTTGCACGTTGAGAGCTTCTGTGTCGTTTTATCGATTGTGCATGAATCCTGCGGTTTTTTAGGATTTGGTGGCCAGTTCAGTGTTTAACAAGTTCCCTAAGGAAACCTAGGAGATCCTGAATAGCCTCATGTCGATGCCCATAGAAATTGTAAGTGTTGGAGGATCTATGGCCTTTGAGGGAGCTTCCCCTGAGGTTGTAAGTGTGGAGATGCCCGCCACGGTGCCAAAATCATTGAGGTAGCCTAGGATGAAGCCTACGCTAGCAAGAGAGGCTTCCAAGATGACGAAGGACAAACATAAACCAACACAGCTGGTGCGCGAGTCACCAAGGAAGCACCAAAAGAAAGAGAGGCCCACCACGCAGGGGAAAGGCAAGGTAGTGTTGTGGTAAAACACAACCCCCCCATTTTTGACTTGTTCACCTAAACGCCTTTTAGGATTTTTATTAAGTTAATTACCCCACGATTTTGTTAATTTTTTTATTTTCTTTAGATTCTTGTTTTGATTGCTTTGTTAAAATTTATTTTTTATAAGCTTCCCATTGATGCTTGTTTCACCTCATTTGGTCAACTGGTTTGCGAATGGCACTCTTTTGAAGTCCAATCATTAATGTCGCCTGGGTTAAAAATGCATAAAATGTACAATATTCCATTTTTGTAATTAAATTAGTTCAATAATGCATTTATTTTAAATACTAACCCCTAGTTAGTTATCATTAACATTTTTCGTTTTTTTACTTATATAGCCAAATCATGAAGCATCAGGATTTCAGTAATTTACTCCATTTTTCAAATAGAATACTAATATTGAAAACCCAAAATGTCAAAGTGGCTATAGTTTAGATAAACAAAATATGCTTTAGGTAATTTTATAAGTAAACGAATCTTTATTAAATAAAACCAAAATAAAACAATATATAAAATAAAACAAAAAACAAAAAATAAGAAATATATAACACAATCGCGTCCATTGCAAATCGCGCATCGCAAAATTCATAACGAATCAAGTTTTCAAAACCCTGACAGAGTCCCCTCATGCGATGCGATGAAAGTTCATTACCAGATCACAAAAAAGCTTATAAGAAGAAAACACTTCTCGCAAAAGAGTTCTCCCAAAGTCTTATCGCAGATTTAAAACATCAAGAAACCTTAAAATTTTCACAAAGAAAAATGTGATGAGTTATAAACAATTGGTTTTATACGTTGTATTAAAAAACTTTAATGTAAATTTTTGAGCTCTTGTGACCTCATGCTCACTTCATTGCATAATTTCTCACATCACATCTTTAATAAAAGGGCATTCCAAAACAAAATGCGATCAATCATTTTTTGCAATATGTGATGGCTAAGAAGGACTTTATGTGCTTGCACATAGTTTTCATAACACTAACCTTTAAGTTTAAATAAACACTCATACGTGAGTGAAATAATAAATGAGGAAGGATTCATTCTAATGTTCTATATGGCATGTACTTTGTGTTGATTCTAATGGTTTGTTTATATCATAGATTGATTCTAATGTTTTGTTAAAATATTATATTTACATTATAATATCATTATAATTTATATTATAATTTTGATATAATTTAAATTATAATATAAATATAATATGAGAATATTTTTAATTAGTTTTTAAATTTTATTTAATTATGTTAATAATAAATTTGTAAATAATTTAGATTAATATCATATTAGCATTAATTAAAATTAATTATAACTTAATTAATTAAATGAACATTAATTAAATTAATTATTAGTTAGTTAATAATTAATTTAGAATTATTATTAAATAATTAAAGTCTAATTTAGGATTAAATTTTTTAATTAAAATTCTGATTTTTTTTAGCCTAGCAACATAAATTCCAAAATTGTGCCAGATTTGACTTATCAACTTTGGAGGCTCATAGATTGAGTTTTACTTGGCCAAATGAGACCCAAGATAGCTCATTGGAAAGATAAAATCAATGAGAACATTTTTGAGGAGGTTTTGCTAACAGATTTGGTCATTTATTAGGTGAAAAATCAGGCAGAAGATCAAACTCCGAATTTTTAAAACAAAATCAATTTTCTGAGTTTTATTTTCTGCATTTTCATTTGTCCAAGCCTCTTTTGAATGCAGATCCATTCATCAATGATATCCTTGGTCAATTAAACCATCCCAGATAGCAATATAGAGTTTATATTTTATTTTCTATTATGTATTTAAATTGAAATTGATTGGATTTGTTTTAATGCCAGAAATGATATTTTGATTTTATTGTTGCATCTTAATTTATTTTGATTTCTTTTTGCAAGAAAGTAGTAGAAGAGATATGGAGAAAAAGATCTTAATCAATGAGAATGATCCAGCAATTAAAAGATTGGAATTTTGAGCAAATAAATTGATTCGGTAGATTTTTCTTCAACAAACGTTCCTCCCAAAAATACCTTTGAAAATATTATAAATACCAGATTGTAGAATGTAAATAGGGGCTGCTCTCTTTTGCAATTCTTGAATTCTAAAAGGGATTTAGAGTTGTAGGTGGGAGGAGTAGAATCTCAGATTTTGAGATTATTGAGGTTTTTCTTTTACATTCTGAGTTATGTATAATGAACAGAGTTTGCACTATTGTAGCTCTGGTTTTGAAAGTAGAAGCTTAGGCATTGTAAATGACTATTAAAGACCGAAGCTGGAGAAATGGATTCAATAAATTGGTATTTCAAATACTATTATTTTAAATGCTGGTTTCATTTTATGATGACAAGAATGTGTCAATTTACTTTCATATTTGTGCACTTTTGTCGGTATGGGTAATTTGTCTCAATTTTATGTTATTATTTATCTCTGCTGTTATGGGATGAATTCTTATTTCTGAGTAACTATTTACTCCTAAATATGTCTTTTAATACTGGTTTAATAAATAGTGCCATGTTGTGAACTTCTTCCGCATATTATTGTTTAATGATTCAAGTTACTGATTAAATGATCAAAATCATTCTGTGAACTTTTTCTTGAGTGTTGTTGATTGATTATTTCAGTTAAAAAGTCTCAATAGGATGTGTGCGGTATTCATAATGTTAATGAATTGAACTATTTCATTAGCTTGATATTCATTATAAGCTAGACATATTTAAATCCCAATACTTTAAATATCTTGCTCTTGGTTGGGTTAGATATATATCTACCTAATTGAGATAGGATTAAGATAGTTTCTTTTGCTTGTATCTTAGAATAAATTTGCATTTAGATTAATTTCTACATTCTTTTAAGTCCTCTTCCCAAAGTGGCAAACTCTAGTATTAGATTGGCTGAGCCCTAAATCATCTTAAGGATCACTTTCTTCCTTGGTCAGCAAGAGCGTTGATCTGATGTCTCTTCTCAATTGGTGAATTAAAGTTATATTCTAAAGCCATTGGAGATTGAGAGAAGGTAACTGGACCTAGTTGAACTAGTCAGAGCCACCATTCTAAACGAAAAGGAACTGCTTTAAGGTCCAGACCGAGTGGTCATCCCCCATGTTGTTGCAATGATTTTCGAGGCTTTAAGAGGTGGTAAACCTAGAATCCTACGAGGGTGCTGAAGAAACAGGTATGGGCACATAGGATATTGACATTGAGGGTGTAGACGCTATCTAAAAGCTAGTAGAATACATCCCTTTCTGGTGGGGTAAGGTGAAGATCCCAAAGGACCCAGACGAGGGAAAGTTTCTTCTTAATACACCCCTACTGCCAGAGAAGATCACGTTTGAAGGATCGAGCTTGGTGTGCATCCCCCATCTAAATCTCGAAGATTGGGACTTGGCAGACATAGAGCGGTTCCCCCACCTCGCTACTGATAATTTCATGCAGAGAGTATTCTACAAGGATTCAAGTATCACCGCGCTGGAGCCGGTGTTATAGACATTTTTGGGCACTGCAACCCCAAGCATAAAATGTCCATAAACCAAGGGCTTCTAAGTCCCTAAGAGTGTTGTTCCAACCCCTAAAGGAACAAGGTCAACTGATTACAGCTTCTCCCAGAAGTTCGCCATGAAAAACTACTCAGAACTGGTCAAAACAGGATCATTTCACCTGCTCCATAGGCAAAGTGTGTTGCATCTCACCTAAGTACACTCAGTGGGTGTGTTGCATTTCAAAAAACCCTTCTATGGGGTGCAATGGGCGAGAAGAGACAAATGGCAGTGTCAATCCGCGAGGTGGAAAAGCATGGAATCTTCCAGAAACTTCTCCTGTGACACTTGCCTCTCTGAATTCGACCAGGGATGAGTAAGAGATCATCAATCTCCAAGTGGAAGCAAGAACTATCAGAGGGAAGACACTAATCAAATTACAAGTTGGCTCATCTCCCTTACAGACATCTATATATGGATCCCTCATCCCAGAGATCCAGAGGCTAGAATTTTGCACCTTGTAAGGAATTGCTGTTGGTTTATTGGTGTGAGATCATAGTGTTGGGTGATCTAATCTTGTCATGAGGTGAAGAAGGGCTTCTTCTTGCTGAGAGGATGATGCTGGGTCAGAACAACTGGTTGTAACTCTCTTAGCTCTTTCTTGATTATCAATAAAGCTATTCAAGTTTTCCTCCATACTCTTGTGTGATTTGTGCTTTATGCATTTGTATGGCCAATTTACATCTGATCCTAGATTGTTTATGATAATAGATCTATGTTCTCGTATAGTATTGTGCTACTTTCATTTTACAGGTACTTTGTGAAGCTGGGTATACAAGGAAGCAAGTAGCAAAGGACTATCAGAAGAGAGAGGAATCGAGTAAGGAGACAAGCGCAAGACAGAGGTTGGTCTCCTTTATTCTTCTCTCATCTATCTCTCATAAAGGAAAACAAAAGTAGTCTTTACTTTGTTTTTTTCTAAGGTAGCCACTAGCCTTAGTGGGATTATCAATTCTACATAGACACTTTTCCCTGTAACAAAATGGCGACTCCACTGGGGATCGACTAGGTTGTTTGTTTATCTACATTTGTTTACTTTATAAACTTACAGACGGAGCCTGAAGTTGAGCCAGGTAGCCTTCGAACTGCATTTTCTCTGCAAATGCAAAGTAGATAAATGCCGCTTCAATCAATCTCTGGGTTTTGTTTATGAATTAAACAACTGATTTACAAACTCTCTAATTGCCCTTGTGGTGGCTCTAGTAACCTCCTTGGATCTACCCCCATGATTGATTTACTGATTACCACTTGCTCGGCCAAAATCCCTGAACTAAACTGCAAACTGTGACCCGGAACCCAAGCAAAGTCTCGTCCCTGGCCCAGCGCACTGTCTATTCTGTGAATCTCAAATTCAACGCACTTCCCGAGTGTGGTAGGTGCGCTGCATTCCAAATTCACTGTGTTACAGGTGCGCTGATCAGACTAGGCATTGTTCCCAAATTTTGGTTTCTGTGTTCACTCTTTTCAGATCCATTCAAGAGTTTTGCTGCCTGTAGTCAGTACACCTCTGTTTGAAACCCCTTTCCTTGCTGATTATTTCGCCTCCATTGTGCAAGGAACTGTAAATGTTTTTATGTATTTGTTGAGTCATTTTAAGTTCTCCATTACAAAGAAGTAGCGTAATCGTACTGTCGATTCTTGATTTGAAAGTGTCACATGTGTCGTTTTCAGTCATAGAAGAGAGTCGGATTGCTCTTGATAGTTGATTACCCTATTACTATTGTATTTGGTTTGAATTAGCAGTTTTTCCTAGTTTCAAAAGCAAGTTTTCATTTCCAAATCACAAAGTGTTGTCATTGTCTTCATTTTGATTTTGAAAAAGAAACTTGTTAGTAATTGTTGCTTTGAAAAATAATTCAGATTTGTGCATTAGCTTTCTTTTTATCATTCACATATTAAGAAGGCTGAAAATAAATACATGCATGTGCATTTGCATTTAGACTGTTTGATTGGTTTGATTTAGGACAGTGCATATAATGTGTTCTCTTTGCTCTTTGTTGAAAGAATTCGGTCTTTCTTTCCTTAGTAGCTAGGATTTGCATTGCACAAAGAAGATAAAAAGACTATTTATCATCTTGGATTGCATTTTAGGAATTGTAAATCTACATCACGCGGTGAATCTGAAAGGAAAATTTCTTAAGCAAGATCAACTATAAAATAAATTTAATGAATCTAAAAACGCTTTGGAACCTAATGCACAACATCTAGAAGTCTAGGCTAGAGACGTATTCCAGCGTCGTAAAGCTTGGTAACTGTTGTTCTCACTGTTGGTTGGGTGATTCCTCCACTTTGAGACGATAAGTGCCAGTACGGACTTGTGCTCCCACGTACCGTCGAGTATATTTTGGGAGACCACAATAGGCTTAATCCTTTATCCATAGGAAGCTGTGTCTGCTGCCCTATCGATCGCAATGCACTGAACACAGCATTCGTGAAGATTGACTGCCGTACCATAAAAAGTATTCTGCAGTTTTGCGATTGGTTTGGTAATCCCTCTACCTAGATTTTCAGAGCAGTCCCTTTCATTCCTTTTCAGACTGCTTAACGGAAAAGGTCCATTTAAGCACTTGTCACTTCAGACTCATTAAAAATCGAAGGCAACTAGAGTCATCTTTTGTTTTTTCTCGACTCTTTAAAATTGAAAAAAAAAGTTGTGTCAAAGCGTCTAAAATTTATTTTAAACAGAATAACCATCCCTTTTCCTACGTTGCTCTTAGGTTGAGAAAATGGAGTCCACCAACCAAGGAGTTCCCCTTGGAGGAAATCCTAGTCCCTTCTCCTCTTGGGGAGATGTTGGTGCACCCCATATGGTCACATTGTCGCTTCCAGGATTGACAATCGGCTTGCCCGTATGGCTTTTCTCAACCTCCATTGTTCAGAACACCGCAATTCCTGAACAATCGAGTCAGCAACTAGACAATTCCAGAGTTACCCCCCAACCGTCTACTTCGTCCAATTCTTCCTCTCCTCCTTCCTCTTCGCTTGATGAGGCTGATAAAGCCAAAAATCAAGTACTTGAGAAGAAGAAGGAAAAGAAGAAGAAAGAGAAGAAGAAGAAGGAGCCAAAGGCGAAAAGGGCAACCAAGAGTCGTCTAGCGAAAATCCACACACTGCACCGACCAGGCCTAAATCGCCATGTGTCATTTGCAAAGGAGACCACTATCATAGAGATTGTCCCTGCATCCCTTGGATCTTAAGGGACTGGTCTCCTCGTTTGCACAACTCGGTGTCGTCAACCTCTGATGATCATGTTGAAAACACACCGTCGACTAGTGAAAGTGAAGCTCCTGGAGAAAAGGGAAAGTGCAAATTTCCTTATAAACTGTGTGAGGGCGATCATGCCATCCACCGTTGTCCCTTCTTAGATGAGGCTAAAAGAGTTTTGGACGATCGTCCGGTTTCACCGTTATGACTTCTTCCTGGATATAAGAGACTCTTACCGAGTCTGTCACTAGTTGAAAATCCGACTGACCCGCCCAGGTGGTCAGCCGAAGCATCTATCATTGAAGATAAATCATCTGAACCCATACCAGATGAAAGTCAAAAGTTCGAGGCGGTAGTTGACCCGGTCTTGCCTTCAGAGGTTTCGTCTTCAGATGATACAGTCACCGAAGAGAACAAGGATGACACCATCCAAATTATTTTCGTAAACACAGACTCCGATGAACATGGGGGAAATTTACCCATTCCTTTACCGCAGGAAGGAAGTTCGTCAGAGTCGTACCCGACCGTCTATTCGGTCCCACCTCCAAGCAACCTAGTTGTTTCCTTCGACTGGAATCAGCTAAGCAGACCCCGTTTACCGGCTGCTGTACCATTCCGAATCATTTCTCAAGTATATAGAATGGTCATGGTCGGTACCATCATAGATGAAGGGGCTTTTGTGAGTATCCCTTCCTCGACTGCTTGGAAAGCACTTGGTTCGCCATCACTTTTGCCTGAGATGAGAAATCTAACAGGCTTTGACAAAGGAACTAGTCGACCGTTAGGGATCCTTCCCAATGTGCCCATAAAATTGAGAGGGAAAACCGTTCAAATGAACGTAATGGTAGTCCAAGGACCCCTGGATTATAATATACTCCTTGGACGATACTATATTTATTGCATGGGAACGATTGTCTCCTCACTCTTTAGAGTAATGTGTTTTCCGCACGAAGGAAGAGTGGTCAAGCTCGTAGACCAGCTTTCATTCCCCGGTTCACGCATAGCAAATAGTCATATACCATCCCTGAATGGTCTTTTCATGCAAGGAATGTCTCATCAATCCCCAGTCCGTCCACCTGATGAGCGCGAGTGATTCGGGGGACATGACTGAAACCCAGGGGGCATGCACCCTCGTCTGCTTCAGTAGGAAAACTTCAAGTATAGGATGGGTTTCCGCGAGGGATACATGACTAGTATGACACTCCCGTTCGTGATTGGAAAAGGGGGTTGGACTGGAATAATATTCCCTTGTCAAAGTTATGTGAGTGGACACCTTTGTCTATTTCGGTAGACATTGCCGAAGGAGTTTTTTGTTTGCGCTATAGATAAAACAATCTTTGGTAACCTGAAAGAGGTAAACCTTTCCCGATAAAACAAATGTTTTGTCGGTAGATTGAAGGGTGACCTTGAAACTCTATTTTATACCTGGGGGCATGCAAACCTTTTGGCGTGCAAGCGAAGAGCAACAATTTATTTTTTAAATTTGTAGGTCCTCTAACCCTTTAAACTCATAGGATTGGTCATTTCCTAACTTGCATAAAGAAAGGATCAGGAGCAAGGTTTAAGCTTCTGAAAAATGGCATCTTAGATGAGACATCCCTATTATACGACTGGATCGAGCAGTTTTAGCACATAGTTCAAGCTCATTAAAAAATAAACATAAGTCATGAGAAAATGTTTCTCCCCGCGTTTAAGCTCATTAAAAAAATGAACTAATTCCCGGTAAATAACCATCGCGAATGTAGTACTTCAGCCTTTAAAGCGTTGGTCGTGTTCTCATCATCACCTCCACTTTGTATTGGTCGATCATTCACCTCCACTTGATTGTTTACCCCTTTTGAGGAACAGCTACAAAGAGTGATTCTATTAGCCATCCTTGTAACACTGACGTGATTGGGAAATTCCAAACCTTACCTGGAATCAGCTGCTACTCGAATTTATCACTCATTCCTCAAAAAGCGAGTCTCCTTTAAGCTCTTTTCAACTAACTCGTAAAATATGAAAAGATTGTCGAGCCATTGGCCTCTCCAGCTCGTTAAAGGGACCGGAAGTGCTATCCCTCTAGATTTTAATCTTTTTGGACCCGAGGGATTATTACACAAAAATATCGAGCACTTGTTTTGTTCGGCTCGTTAAAAGTATCGAAAATTTATCCCTTCTGTATTGTTTTATACTTTTTCGAACTTAGGGGATTAGATGATGAAAAATGATTTTTTGGAGTTTCCTTTATGTCCCTTTTGAGACTCTCTAAAATTGAAAAGGACCGAGTTATCTTTGTCGTTAAACTCGTTAAAACTAAATAGCGACAAACTTGTCCATAGCAGACAAGAACGAGTTTCATTATTGCTAGGCTCATTAAAAAATAGCGATGGGTTTGCCCGAAGGGAAAATTATAGAACAAGCATATGTTATACTCCTCAAGATTGACAAAAATAAAGAGGTAATGGTCAGCAATGACTGGGGAAAAGTTGGGAAGAAAACTTGAAGAAACTTTGTTGGTAGCAAGTCGCTCTTGAACATGACACTTTCGCTCCACATCCAAGTTGGGTTGGGTTGTTTCATTCACCAATCACATCACCATGGTCACATCACACCATCCACATTTGGGGTTAATGCTACCAATCCATCATGTCAGTGTCGCCGATATGTTCAAGAGAAGTCATTCAGAGAATTCACCTGTGTCTCACCCACTATAATACATCTTCTTTCATGACCGCCACCCTGAACCTTATATCACCAGATCATTTTCACCTCCATTAAAATCATTTGCTCCGTTCTGTGTCATTGATGTGGGATTCACTAAGGCCCTCCTATGACGGATCGCTTCTTGTCGACATCAACTCATTATCCAAGAAGTCGATCTAGGGACAACCCTTTCAGTACTTTGAAGCTTGCATGCCTCAATGGCAAGTTTCTCACTTCCGGCGACAGGTTTACATCATTGGCCTTCGACCGAAAGATTTTGCGTGGTGTTCGACGCCAAATCCCTTATTCACACCACGTGAAATGTACTGTAGTACCTTGAGGGTCATCATCATTATCGGTGATTCCTCTCGCGCCTATTAACAACTTACATCATTGGCTGGTAATCAGGCGATGTCTTTCCATGTTCGACTCCAGAACATCTCTCACATGGATCGACTTGTACTTTGAGTGAAGATCGAATGAGTTTGAAGACCCTGGATCTAGTTTCATCCATCTGGGCTGCGATATATATTCAGAAAATAAAGACATCAAATGTAGATCATTGTTGCACAGATAATCATCCAATCAAAGGGATGATGGCTCTATCAGAATCATCAGTCTACACTTAGACGATTGTCTGTCCTATGTACATGAAATGAATTTATAGAGTTGAGCATGGAAATGCCCGCATCAGCTGGATCATGAAAATATTATGAAGATAATGTATTGTATTGTATCTTATTACAGGTCTCCTCCCAGCTTGAAGGAACTTTGGATCCTCATGATAAAGCATTTCACCCGAGATCGAAAAAGATTAACGACCTCATGCTTTAGGGGGCAACTGTTATAGAAATTTTTGGGCACTGCAACCCCAAGCATAAAATGTCCATAAACCAAGGGCTCCTAAGTCCCTAAAAGTGTTGTTCCAACCCCTAAAGGAACAAGGTCAACTGATTACAGCTTCTCCCAGAAGTTCTCCATGAAAAACTACTCAGAACTGGTCAAAACAGGATCATTTCACCTGCTCCATAGGCAAAGTGCATTGCATCTCACCTAAGTACACTCAGTGGGTGCATTGCATTTCAAAAATCCCTTCTATGGGGTGCAATGGGCAAGAAGAGACAAATGGCAGTGTCAATCTGCGAGGTGGAAAAGCATGGAATCTTCCAGAAACTTCTCCTGTGACACTTGCCTCTCTGAATTCGACCAGGGATGAGTAAGAGATAATCAATATCCAAGTGGAAGCAAGAACTATCAGAGGGAAGACACTAATCAAATTACAAGCTGACTCATCTCCCTTACAGACATCTATATATGGATCCCTCATCCCAGAGATCCAGAGGCTAGAATTTTTCAGCTTGTAAGGAATTGCTGTTGGTTTATTGGTGTGAGATCATAGTGTTGGGTGATCTAATCTTGTCATGAGGTGAAGAAGGGCTTCTTCTTGCTGAGAGGATGATGCCGGGTCAGAATAACTGGTTGTAACTCTCTTGGCTCTTTCTTGATTATCAATAAAGCTATTCAATTTTTCCTCCATACTCTTGTGTGATTTATGCTTTATGCATTTGTATGGTCAATTTACATATGATCCTAGGTTGTTTATGATAATAGATCCATGTTCTCGTATAGTATTGTGCTGCTTTGATTCTATAGGTACACTGTGAAGCTGGGTATACAAGGAAGCAAGTAGCAAAGGACTATCAGAAGAGAGAGGAATCAAGTAAGGAGACAAGCGCAAGACAGAGGTTGGTCTCCTTTATTCTTCTCTCATCTATCTCTCATAAAGGAAAACGAAAGTAGTCTTTACTCTGTTTGTTTCTAAGGTAGCCACTAGCCTTAGTGGGATTAGCAGTTCTGCATAGACACTTTTCCCTGTAACAGCCGGTGAAGTGGATTTGTGGGGTGGAGAAGGCGGGATTGTTAAACCTGTTATGGGTGCCAGATTACCACTGCATGCCCATAAATCTGATAGTTATCAAACAGTTACTATGCCTGGTGCACGACGGGTGGCTGTGGTTGCAGGAGCCAATCCCTATAACCGACATGTTGGTCCATAGGATCACTTTATTACCACATTTGGGGCTGAATCTGGCCAAGGCATTTGGTAGAAAGACGGGCGAGCGCGGCCTCACCGAGAGAATGAAGACAAGTTTAAGCTTGTCAAGACGTCACGGAAATATTCAATTTCAAGCATAACCGACCCCGCGGTGAAGGTAGCCACCCAGATCTTGGCTAGAAAGGTAATGAGGATGTGTCGTGCAAATGAGGTGACAACACCAGTTGTTTCGTTAGTGGCCCATTGTGTGGAGGGTGTACAATTTAACTGGGCACGCTACCTCTGCATTGATTTCCTCACGAACTGTAGAGAAGCATAGGACCACAACAAAACATTCCACTATTCATGGTTGTTGGTGTCGATTGTGTTGGTCGCATGGCAGTTATTGGAGGACAGTTAGTTTCCTATGATCGCGACAAATTTTCTAGAAACAACAAAGTTTTCTTCACTATGGGCCATGAAGGACGCTAAGCGAGTCTGCGAGAGCAAGGTATTCTGGGTATTGATGGAGATGAGAATCAGTATGGTCATCAACCATAAGCCAAGGTTGCCACCAACTATTTATGAGCAGTATTCAGGATATGCGGAGTTCAAGGAGGACTTCCACTATATCTCCATCTAGGCAAGGAAGGACCCCAAACATAAGTAGTATGATCTCCCACACCTTGCAACGGATGATGCCATAGCAGCGGTCCTCGATCCTTGGCCAGCCATGTGGTGTACGAACTCAGACTTGTCAGTTGGGTCTATTAAGCTCGCAAGAAAGTAGAAGAAGCAAGAGGCTAGGTCAAAAATGTAACACTTGACTGAAAAACAGAAAAAGGAGGCTAAGGAAAAATCATAAGCAGAAGCGGAGTGCACCGCGAAGGAACAAGAGGAAGAGCGCGAATTTGACAGAAGTCAGAAGTCTCATTCACCACAGATGGAGGAAGAGGAGCAATCTGAATAGGGTGGTAGAGACCAGGAGAGCACCCCCTTTAGGGTGAAGAGGAATCAGGAGCAAGAGAAAGAATGGCCATGGAAAAATTCCAAGGCCACCAAGCCGTCACTAGACCCGATCACCTTGAAATAGGGCGACTTGGACGACATCAGGGATAAAGTAAGGGACGCGATGGTGGAACTGCTACAACAGTTTGAGCAGCAATAGGAGGAAGCCTTGGTTTCCATTCATACAGGTCTGTATGAGCTATAGATCCAAACTACTCAACTGTAGGCAGGTGTCAAGCAGAGCAGTGTAACATCGACTTATTTTGTGTCGGGGACCACTAGAGCTGTGGAGATGGTTCGCTCTTTGGATCCTCAAACCGTCACACTACCTAATAGAGCCCTCACTGTAGAGGCAGATGCTGAGAAGGCTACATTAAGAAACATTCGTCTCAACTTGGTCGCACTCTCAAGCGAAGTCCTTCACACACTGCAAGCAGGTGTGATCGCGGAACTTAGGGCCCGAGAGCAGCGCGCGCTGAGTGTGATCAATGAGCAGAAGGTTAACAATGAATAATTGTTCATTGAGAAAACAAAAACGATAGAAACCTGGAAGAAGGTCTAGGAGAAGAATGAGCACACCGCAACGGTGGTAGCAAAAACATGTAAAACTGTTCCAGAACTGCACATCCCAGAAGAAGCGCCAGTGGAAGCCAAGATTTGGAAGCTCGCTGCCGGTGTACGCGATGCAAAGATAGAGATGGCCAAAGTTCAGTTTAATTTGAACCTTTAGATTACAAAGCTCGAGTTGCGGGCATAGCCTTCAACTCCACCAGAGGTCAGAAAATAGTGCGAGGCAGCTGTCAAGAATGCAGTCACTGCAGTAGATGTCGCAGTGGCAGATTGCACTCCTCTTTTCGAGCAATCGCTGGAGGTACTTACTAGTCTACAGGAAGATCCCAACATGTATAGGTTAGCAACTGAGGTGAGGGAATTGCGTCAACAGTATGATGAGGCAAGAGCAGCGGAGCGTACCATCGCTATCATGCAGAAATTGGCAAAGCTGCAGGAGGCAAAGGAATTGAAAGAACAGGTGGATGCAACGTAGTGAAGAGAGGCAGTAATCAAGGCCAGATTAGGGCCTTTGCTAGATGTGGCTTATGTACTCACCGCCAACATTGAGAAAAAGTTGACTAACTTGCAAACAACACAGCAAAAGATCTAGGCAGATAGCACAGGACCAACAACAGAGTAGTTGGTAGAGCAGGTTAAGCAGGCAGCGACATAGTGTACCGCTGAAGTTGTAGTGGTACAAGTGGATTTGGTAGGTCTTCGCAGCAAGATATCCATACCAGCAGATTGACTCGAGGGAGAGTCACTATATTTGTGTTGGGGGCCTCCTGGGATAGGGTCCCCTAGAGTCAATTTAGGGGTTGAAAGCCCAAGTTTTTGTATGAAAATTGTAAATTCTCCGTAGTTTGTGGTCGCAGAGTGCGTAGATGTAAAGTGTCATAAAGGGTTTCCGCCCTTCTTTTATGTAACTTATGTTACCTTTAGAAGATCCACCCATGGTATGTGGACCATTGGATTGTATAAAAGGTAGAGTCTTAGAATATTCTAAGGTAGTAGTTGAATTTAGATGATGAATGTAATGGGTCATTAGCGAAAAGGGTGAAGAGTCTTAGAATAGAAGAAAGACATTGCAGTTGTGTGTGCAGAGGCCTAGGGTAGAAGTCCGCAGTTGAGTGCATGGACCCCTGCAGCTGAGTGCATAGGGTAGTTAGAGTCTGTAAGAAGATATGAAGTACTAATAAAGAAGATTACTATGGAAATATCCATGTTTTGATCTATTTAGTTCTATTATGAATAAATGAGGTTATTTTATGTTGAATAATGGTTTCATGATTTAGCATCGTATTGATGCGTGAATATATGTGTTTTACATTGTTATTTATACACAAGTGATAATATCTATTTACGTGAAGAACATATTGATGCATATTGAAGTTATCAGATACTTAAGCTGACATGGGTCAATACGAAAGTAAGAGTACTTATAGAAGCATGCAAGTGGTTGATTCACCTGCTTAGGGTCCGTGAACTATAGTCATAAACATTCATGAAGGTTTAGAAGCCGATTAAGAGAAGCATATCGATAAGCCCTAAAAGACTTATCGATCGGCACAAAGGCAGATTTATGGCATAAAATGAAATCATAACCATCTCTGGGTGCAGAAACTTGGTTCCAACATCCACCCATACTGCTTCACGTGAGACTTCAGTCCACGCTGCATAGATTGATGCCGAAAGGGCCATTAGTCTAGGGATTTTTTTGGCTAAATTAATGATGAACCTGGGTCAGGGCCCACTAAGCCAACATATGGTCATTTCTATAAATTTCATATCTTTGTAAATAAAGCCATTAATTTTAGAGTTGTTAAAGTTGAAAGAGATGCAAATTTCAGATACAGAAATTATCAAAATTCTATAGTGTGGAACTTATTCTGCAGGAATAGAAATCGTTTCTCTCCCCTTATGGATGAAATTGAATGCTTCAAGTGTAACAGTTTTGGGCACAATGCAAGTGAGTGTGAAAGAAGGTTTGAGTACTCCTCTAAATTGTGGTATACTGCAAAACCAACTTTGTTTAAGAACAAGAGGAGTTGGAAGCAGAATACTGAGAAAAAATGACGAATGTGGACTTGCTATGTATGCACATTATCAAGAAAACAAATGCTATGTGGATAGTGGCTGCTCTAAACACATGAATGGGGGAAAAAGTAAATTCTTGTTTCTAAAATAAAAATATAAAGGGAATAATGTCACCTTTAGAAATAATGGTCCAACAAAAATTAAGGGGAAGGGCATAGTCATTCTTGATAAGAAGACCAAGGCCCAAAATGTTGTATGTAGAAGGCCTCAAGCACAATTTTCTTAGTGTAAATCAAATGTGTGATAACGGCTATAATGTAAATTTTTAATCTAAATACTATGAGATCCAAAAAGAAGACAATGTGAAGATTGTAGGAAAGGCAGTCAGGACTCGAAACAACGTATATGTGTTTCATGATTCCAAAGTGAGTTGTTACCTTAGTAAGACAAATCAAGCTTGGTTATTCCATATTAGACTTGGTCACATAAATTTTGACAACCTAATAAATATCAGTAAATTAGAAGAAATCAGTGGATTGCTAGGATTTTGAAAGACCCATAGCTTAGTCTACAAGTCCTGTCAGTTTAGCAAGCTAACAAGGACTCAATTTAACACAAAGTAATTCTCAACCTCAAAAACATTGGAGCTTGTTCACATATCTATCTATGGTCATAAAAGGACAAATATCCTAAGGGGAGAAACATACTTTATTTTATTTACAGGAGATTTTACTAAGGCCACCTGCATAATGTTGTTGAAAGAAAAATTAGAATCTCTGAAAAAGTTTGAAATATTTAAAGCTTGGGTTGAAAATGAGAAAGATCTAAAGATTAAATGCTTAAGATGAGATAGAGGTGGATAATTCACCTTGAGAGAGTTTTAAGAGTATTTTGAAGAACATGTCATGAGGAGGAAGTACTCAGTGGCTAGAACTCCACAATAGAATGGGGTAGTGTGGAGAAAGCCTTAGAAGAATTCAGGAGGTGTCCAGAGAAATGATGGATGAAGGGGAGGTGCCACACACCTTTTGCGGAGAGACAAAATAAGTAGCTATCTATTTGGTAAACAGGAAATAATTCAAGCCTAAAAGTGATGAGACTCCATATGATTTATGGAAAGGGAGACCAACATCAGTGAAACATTTCAAAGTGTTTAGGAGCAAATTTTATCTCAAGAAAAAAATAAAAATCTTGGGAAATTTGACTCTCCAGTTAATGAGGGTATATTTCTTGGATACTTAGTTAAGAGTAATGGCTACAAGTGCATCAAAGGAAAAAAAGGGTTGAATATTGCATTGATGATTGTAGTGGATGAAATACTTCCACATTCAGAACCTTCTAGATAAAACGAGAACTCAGGTGAAGAAGAATATTCATCCTTTGAATTCTCAGATTAATAATAACTAAAAGCGAAGGACGAATATGAAGAAGAGGAGGAAACAAAGAAGCATAAAAATCCTTCTAGGAATGTGTAGAAAAAACACCTAGAAATTCAAAATATTGGTGATTATAGACTCAATCGTCAATTTAGGATGAAATTCATCGATAATTGAAGATGTGAAAACCTTGCTCTACTATCACAAATTGAGCCCAAAAATTGTTAGATAATGTAACTAGTTTTGATGTTCATAATTGTTATTATACTCATGTCAATATGTATATATTATGTATCAAACAAAATAAGAAAGGAAAAGTATTATTTTAGAGCATGGGTTTCATGATTCTTATTGATGGACTTCTAGGTAAAAACATGATCTTCATCCTTCTAGGGTTTGTTAGGTCATAGGATTTATTCTCATAAGTCAAGGAATTCAACATCATGATTATAATCTCATTCTAGGAAATATGTACCTTGTAAAATAAATTATATTGGGTTAAAGAAGTCAAAATAAGATTCCTAGCACAAGTTGGCTCTTCCAGAGACAAGTTAGACCAAATATGGGTATTCAACTCACCCATAAGAGTATAAATAGAATTTTTTCGGCCACATTTTCTCACCAATTTGATATTAAATGAAGGGCCTTAATCTCAAGTGCAAAGATCAAGAATAAGGTCAAGAAAGGCAAGGAAAAACAAGCAAGAGCTAGAAGGAAGAAAAATCGAAGTTTTGCCCTAATTTTTCTCTCACACATGTGAAGTAATTTTGTTATTGCAAAGTTTGAAGTTGCAGAACTACTGCAGGTCTAAAATTTTGAACTTGGGCAGACGAAATTCTAAGATTGGTGCAAATCTAGAAGGAATTTTCTCTTGTTGACTTGGTTTGACTTTGACCTAATTGGAAGGTCGACTTGGTGTTGGAGGAGGATTTTGTCTTTTGGTTTGGGTCTTGGTTTTCTCATTTAAAGAAGATTCTATAAGAAGAGAATATTTTTTATTGGTTTTCCTTGGCTTGGAGCCTAATTTATGTGTCCATTGTCTTTACCATTTTTCTCTTGACAATTGTTTGAGGAAGAACATATAATAAGAGAAACATAAGAAGATAAATAATGTTCATAAGAAATTATTAATATTAAGGAGAAATTAAATTAATAGTTTTCCTACTGCATCCTCCAATAAAAATATCAATTAGGAAAATGAAGAGAAGTCTTGGGTGAAGGAAATGAATGAAGAATTTTATCAAATCGAGAAAATAAACTTTTGGAGGCTTGTCCTTGGACCTAAATAAAAAATGTTATAGGAACGATATGGGTATTTAATAACAAGATAAACACGGAAGGACAAGTAATAAAAAACAAAGCAAGACTAGTTTCCAAAGGATATGCATAGGTAGAAGGAATAGATTTTCAAGAATCTTTTACACTTGGAGCAAGAATGGAAGCCATCATAATGTTTATTTAATTTTCCAGTCATAATAATATCAAGGTATCTCAAATGTATCTGAAATCAACATTTCTCAATGGAGATCTGGTAGAAGTAATATATATAGAACAACTAGAATGGTTCAGGATCTCTGGGAATGAATATTGTGTCTATAGATTGAAGAAGGCACTGTATGGACTAAAACAATATCCTAGATCTTGGTATGATAGATTATATAAATATCTTCAACAAAAATATTTTAAAAGAGGATATATTGATCGTAATCTATATATAAAAACATAAAATGATGATTTACTAGTTGTTGTGGTTTATGTGGATGATATTATCTTTGGCGGTGATTTGGAACAAACGGGACACTAATTTGCTGAGTCTATGCAAAAATAATTTGAGATGTCTATGATAGAAGAAATATCCTTCTTTATTCAAATGTAAATAAGTAAATTTAAAAATGGCATCTTCACCTCTCAATTCAAGTATTTAAGAGAAACACTAAAGAAATTTGGGATGGAAGAATGTAAGTCAGTTAAAACTCCCATGATTACTGGCTTTAAGCTATGTGACAATGAAACTCCTTGTCTAAATTAAACAAATTACAGATCAATTATTGGTAGCTTGTTGTACCTCACTATCTCTAGACCAGACATAATGCAAGTGGCATGATTTCAATCCATCCCTAGAGAAATCCATGTCAATGTTGTAAAAAATATTTTTAAATACTTGCAAGGCACAATAGACTATGGCTTGTGTTATGCTAGGAGTAAATATTTTAAGTGAAAATATTATACTAATGCTGATTGGGAAAGGAAGCTTGGAGCAACATTATTTTTTAGGAGATTTTCCTCTATATTGGGTCAACAAAAAACAAGTCTCAATCTCGTTATTTACAACTAAATTTGATTACCTTTCTACCACCACCTCATGGACACAAATTATTTGGATGAAGTAGAAATTAAAGGACACCAAGGTAGAGTTGAATAATTTAATTCCAATCATGTGTGACAACGCTAGTGCTATCAACATCTCTGAAAATCCTATCATGTATTCAAAGACCAAGCATATTCCAATCATGTTTCATTTTTTAAGATAATAGGTTGTCGTTGATGTTGTTCAACTGGAATATGTGGCCATTAATGAATAGCTTGTAGATATATTCATAAATCCATTTTCACAATAACTCACTGAACACCTTAGATAGAAAATGGGAGTTGTTTCTCCTACAACCAAATGACTCAATTTGAATGGGTATTGGAAACTACTTAGCTTGTTGGATCAATTAAAGAGTAGGCTACAAATTTTGAGGGTGACTTTCCCTCTTTGGATTTGTCCTTTTCCACTAATGTCAAAGGTGGAGAATATGATTTTGAGTGGAATTATTTTTGATGATAGGGAGAGTGTAGAGATGAGGGAACCTCGCTTGGTTTTCGCAGGAGTTGCTACAACAAGGTCTGGGACTGTTTCCATCAATATCAATGGGGGAGATTATTGGACAATTCACATTGTTAAGATAACATGTGGCATCATTTTGTTGGAATTGATGTCACCTAGGATAGAATTGATGTTAGATGCATAATATGTTTGAGATTAATGTGGTGTGTTGGCTAACATAGATGTGCCTAATATAGCATAGTTGGATAGTGCTTAAAAAGAGCTTTCCAATGGTATGGTGAAGTCTAGAAAGGGATTATTGGAGAAAAATATATGGCTGGTCAAATTATATAGATAAAAAATGTCAACAGGCAAGGTTCCAGAGCTCAAGGTTTCATCTCTCCATTGTGTTTTGAAAAAAAAAATCTTTATTTTTGACTTAGGTGGAGTTTGGAGTAAGGTCCAACTTATTTGTATTTGAGCCTAGTGAGAGGTCAAGCCACACAAAAAAATTTCAAAGTGGAAATCCCTCCAACCCTAACCCCTGAACAAGTGGGACCCTTTACTAGGTGGCATCACTCTAGTTAGTCCATTGGCTAGTCGGTGTTAGAAATGTAGATCACTACTAAGGGAGGGGGTGAATCAGTAATGATGACACTTATTAAGTTTTAACCAATTGATCAACCTTTAAACATTTACAATCCTGAACACATAAAATGAGGTCAAAGCATCATGTATAACACATAACCATAGAAATAATCACAGACATAAAGACACCAACGGTTTCTGGTGGAAACCCTACCCACTATTATTATGTTGCTTATTGTTCTCTTACTAATATAAATCAAATATTTTACATCTTTCAATTGGCCACCACCAGCTAGGAGACAGTAGCCCTATGAGTAATATTGTTGGACACCACCAGCTAGGAGGTCTCTACTCACACAACCTTATGGGCCACAACTCCTAGGAAGTCTCTCCTCACTCTCTGCTCAAAATTCTACATGCAACATGTTTTTGCTACCTGCTTCCACCTTTTTTCTATCTCTGCAAATCTTCAATAGAACTGCATTTTCCACTCTGCCTGCACACTCTACTCCACACACACAATAAAAATAGATAGAACCTCTCCAAGATGTAGATATATCCAATATATAGATGATCTAAAGTGATTAACATAGTAATAACTAAGGAGTGTCGAGCTCAAACAACTCTATTCATACACTCATGGATTGGTCTGGTATTTTAAGCTTGTCTCCTCCTTGACCTAATACTCAATGATCTATATTAAATGAGAGATATATACAACTTTAACCAACTTCTGTAATATTTCCTCAAACTATTTAACCAATTACCAAGTTCTTTAATCAATTACCAAGTGAAATTACTATCCAAAATACCCCTAGAAATGTCTTGAGTGCACACAAAATCTAGAAACACTCACTTACAAAGTGTAATGTAGGTGCTATCTTCAGGTAATGTGTTACTAGTTTAGGTTTCCTTCATATTACCTATTTTACTCTTGCTTCTAATAGATGTTTTCTTCATACTACCTATGTTACCCTTAACAAACCTCCTTTCATCCATCTACTCAGCTTCAATCTTTCAAAACCTATTCATGAACCTTTTTAACCACCTCCTAAACCTGAAGAATCTCTGCAAACTCATGAAAAGCATCTGATAATCATGAAAAGGCCTCCAAATATGTTCTCTGCAAGAATCAAGGAATCAACATAAAAATCCACCTTGGTAGGTGCCTGTGTATCCTCCTGCAATGTTTGTACCAATCATAGAGGTGAGATATAATCTAGGTTTACATCAACAGAAGACAAACTCTTCTAATTCTATTTTGACATCAATTGCAACACTACAATACCAACATGAACTCCCTTTGGCATTAATGTGAACCTCAACCAAATCTCCATAACTTTGAGGGTTATTTTATCTCCATACTCTTTCCATTTTCTCTCCCCCTTTGACATCAATGGAAAAGGGAAATACTAACATTCAGGCCTTAGTCCTTGATCTAGTCAGTACTTTGGCCTAGTGGAAAGGTCAGACAATCGGGAGGTCAGTTGTTTATGTAGTTTCAACAATATTTCAAAGGACTAACCCTCCAACCCCTAACCTTAATGGTACAATCTATAGGTTCTCTGCATTGATTTGCTAACAAGGGTGATAGGTGGTGCTACTTGGAGGTGCCCACATGGTATCAGTGACATCAACATAGGATGACATGGAAGCATAGGAAGAGGACATGTGGCATGTGTTTTTGACATTTTTAGATGGTTAAGTGGGCCAAATTTGGGTGACACACGTCACCACTAAGGATGTGCCACATGGCCTGGATGAGGTTACCGTGACATAGCAAGATGACGTGGCAGGATCTCGAAGTTTGTATGAAGTGGTCAGTTTGTTGAATTTTTCTTGTATACTTGGGTTATAAAAATAAATAAAAAGAAAGGGATACTCGGGCCTTGAACCTCGGCTAGTAAAGCCTCTAACGAGTTGGGCCAGCATCCTTTAGGGGTTTGAAAAAATAGTTAAACCAATCCCCAACCTTTGACCCCTCAATCGACACTGAAAGTTGAGCCCATATTTGGTGTTAAGGCCATCTTAGGAAGAATAAGATATATTTAGTGGCTATTCTATCAATATTTAAAGGCCTAATAAATGTTGAAACCTTTGCTAAATCCTACAAACACTTAAATTAATATTAGAACCACAAGAAGCTCACTCATGCAAAGCAGTTAAGGTCGATGAAATTGTGTTATACTAATTCATATGTGGAGAATATTATTTTAGTGATGGATTTTCTCTACAATCTTTCCAAATGAGAAAATGAAGTACTCCTAGTGCCATTATGTATTAAATTGAAGGAATCATTTCACATAACTATAGAAGACTCAAGATATTTTCAAATTCTATGATCTTTACAGAGGTGGAGAAAGCTCGTAGTCTCAAGAAAGGTTGCAGAGACACAACATGCACAGTGCCATACCAAAATTGAATGAGCCAGGTCCTTCAATTGTTTGGGAAGTGAAAGGAAAAATAAATGAGCAAGTCAGCTGATGAAATCAAATTGAACAAGTAATGTGAATTGTTGGGTCCTTCGGTTTTGAAGGAATAGTAGTTGTGAAGGATATTTTGGATGGAACTACTAGAAACAAAGCATTGGAAAACAAAAATGGTTGTAAGATGGTTTGGAACTTGCTCAACAGAAAATAAGGGAGTGTACCAAGGAACTAGGAGTTGATTTTGACATCGTCGTTAAAAACCCAAGGTAATGGACCTAGGTATTAAGAAACCATGGATCATGTGAATGAGGTATCAAATCAAGAAAGCGTGGCTATAAAATAAGAAAAAATAAAGCGAGAAACAAATTTAGATAGTGCCACAAATTTCAGATCAAGCCAGGAGAACATATGGTGCCTAGTGTCTAGAGTTATCCAGGTTCTGAGATTTTTTATGTATTATCTATGGATTTTGATTCTACGCGCAAGTCTGTAACTTCCTATTGTAGCGGCTACAACCACCCTCCCAAATTTTGGCCTGCATCAATTTCGGAGTCTCCCTTGTAGAGTTTCACTTGATGACTGCACACACCCGGGTTCACTCCGTGAGCTCGTGTGAGTCTTTACATTCGCCTTTCTTGTTTATTGCACTCAAGTCTCTGCATGTTGATGTCTAATTCATGCTTGCGACCGTGTTTTGGTTATGCTTAAAGTCTTTGCTTCATATGTATTTGTTGCGTTCACCATGTAATCATCTGTCGCACTCACATATGGAGTCACATTCACTATTGCGCAAGCATCGTCTCAATCATGAACCATCAATCATGACTGTTGCGCTTGTCACTTGCACCATCAGTGAGTCATGTTGAGCATGTGTGCATAGATGGTTTAGTCATTTCATTGTCAAGTCATACGAGTGTGTGTTCATATGACCACCTACGCATCTTTCTATTGTTCACACACTTAGTCATTTTTGCTGAAGTTTTGATGACCAAACTCCTCACTAACAGCTAGACCATCACCCTACTTTCGAATTGATCGACTGTCAACCAGAACATCGCAAAAGCACGAAGCTAGTTCCTTCAAGTAGCGCTTTCCATAAGAAACTCAAGAAATACTCATGCTAGCCACCCAGACAGTCGACTGACTATTCATCTCAAAAATTGCACAATTCTCATGAGAAAGTCTCCCGTTGCCCATCAGTCATCTCAGCTTAGAAATTGCGTAGAGATGATCAACAGGCCAACCTTCTGGCCTTAGTGTAGTTTTCCCACCCAGCAGCTCTGAGCACCAGACTACCTGTTCCCTCGAGGAATTCCTCAGTCTCTGCTGCCAGTGACCCTAATAGCCAACTGGCAGTTCCCTCTGGGAATTGCGCAAGTCTAGCTTCCAATGACCCCAGCAGCCAACTAGCAGTTCCCTTTGGGAATTGTGCAAGTCTAGCTGCCAGTGACCCTAGAAGCCAACTGGTATTTCCCTCTGGGAATTGCATAGTTCTAGTCGCCAGTGACCCCAGCAGCCAATTGGCAGTTCCCTCTGGGAATTGCATAGTTCTGGCTACCAGTCTCCTGGGCAGTTCCCCAGAAAAATTATGTAATCCATGCCTACAGACCCTTCATGCAGCCCGACCCATTCCTCTAGAAAATTGCACAGATCTGGTTGTCCCACCCGTGCTTATTGTTTGTTCGAAAAAATGTGCAAAGCATATCTATCTTGCCCTCTTGTAGCCCAGACTATCCCTCCCAAAATTTGCACAATGTTTCCTCCCAGTCGAGCCAGACCTTGTAGATAGTCACTGTCAACTCAGTAGTTGCCCAGAGCCATCATCTCACATCATAGCCCTGCTAGGTCTCCCGATCACCTGCATTAGAATGATCATGTGTCATGGTAGACTAAGAGGTTTTGGATTTGATTTTGTCTCGTCGTGAGTGACTGTAGGTACAGATACACCAATAAACATGCCAAGACGACGAACGTGATGAATGAAGGGAGCACATGGAGATGGATAGGTTCACAAACGGATGGATGAACGAAGCATGCAAAGTGGACTAACACAACAAACATGCACCTTCGCGAACAAGTGAGTCTGTCAAGCCTTCCAACATGAAAGCAATGAACAACATGGTAGAGCTTCATCAAGCGAACCAATGACCATCAAAGACTCCTTGAACTTCACCATGTGGAGGTGAAGCTATGATACACCATGAAGATATCCAGCACCCAGTGGCATTATAGCTCGAAATGCAGTCCAGTATTGGCACGAATGTACCAACATTGTCATGTCAAGTCAAGTCACGAGTCATGTTGCCCACATCTCCACTATGGCCTTGTTTTCAATCAATGTGATGTAACGTGGAAGTCCAAGAGACCCACTTGTTGAACATAAAATCATGTAAGCCGCAAGGTCATGGAAGTCGAATGATCATGAGGGTAGTCAAACAGCCACAAGGGTCAGTTTCACCCTTGGCTATAAATATCCCCCTCATTTGTGCATGAAAAAACTTTTCACCTCAGATCCTCCCACATAGCCAAGAGAGTCTGTAATATTTTCTTTGAGGAGTAAGTAGTGGCTCCAATGCCCCACTGACGGGGTTAGTGATGTATGGTGTAACGATGTGTCTTGGAACTTTCGCATAATTTAGAATCATGTCAACATGCCAGCACGTTTTCACACATGTATTGTATTTTTTGTAAGACTAATCTTTAACACTTGTAATGCATGTTGCTTTAACCATGTGTTCTACATCTGAACTGATTCATTTGTTGTCATGCATAATATATTAACGGAAATGTGTTACATATGTTGTTAATGTTGTCCCATCCATGTTGACTACGCTATCGAACATCAGACAGAACTTTCACATTAACCTTGCTGTAACAATTGTTTCTCTCATCTGAGACTGATTCATGAGTGTTGTATGTGTTATCTTACCTTCTATGTTGTGACTGCGGTAATTGAGTGGATTGCTCCACCGGAAGCTGTGTATGTCCTTTGTGTTATGTGTTCCTAGCTAAGTTGGGACTGATCCCTTTCTACCTGGAACTCATCTTCACCTTTTTCCCCTCTCAGTGAAAGAACCATTGACACAATTACACTTACACTCACCAGGCATGTGAACCTGACTTCTCGAAGACAAAGCGAACCACTCTCCTGTGCTTACAAGCAATAGTTGAGGCAAATCCTTAAGATAATGGCAACCAGGCCATCATACTGGATGGGACTCCCACACCAAACGGTGTGAGGTCTAGTTGGGACTTCATACCGGGGTGATCCCCTGAATGTTGGTGGGTCTAGCACTGTCAATATTTTTGGTGCTAGAAGGAGGGAAGCTAGTTGTACATGGCTGAAATTCCCCTCACACTCATTCATCAACTATCTGGTTAAGGCAGTAACTCACACTCCCTCTCTCACGACTCAGTAATTGGTTATTCCTCACCCTCAAGAATTGAACACGAGATTTCATATCAACACCTTCGCTCCATCTGTCCCATCACTCATTAGTTCAAGAAAGCAGTCGGACTGATCCCAAACATATAGTATCTTCCACATACATTGAAGAAGCCAAAAGCCACTCCCACAGGGGTTTTTGTATCATTGATGGAAGAAGCAGTCCTTGGTACTCTTGAAGGGTTGGCAGAAACTATTGAATATAGATAGGAACCTCAAATATTCTTTGAAGATGAACACAAAAATCTTGTGGTCTTGGGATCAAACTCTGATGTAGGAGTCAAAGGGGAAGGCAGTGGAGGAGGTGGAGGTGGAGATGAACCGACAGACTCAGATCCAAAACCATCAGATTTGAATAGAGAGGAAGAAGATGAAGAGATGGCTGAAACAAATATTTAATGGATGACTCAGGGACCATTGGCTCTCCCAAATGTTCTACACAAGATGCCAAAGCGAGCAGAGAGAATGAACATCAAGTTTAACCCTAACTATGTGGTGAAGGCAGAAGACCACTTAGACAACTTCTACCTACAGTTGCAGACCCTTGAGGTACGTTATGATGACGTAGCATATAGATTGTTTCCATGTACCTCGGACTGTCGGGTAGTTTCCTAGTATCACAGCCTTCCACACAACTCTATACAGAACTGGGGTTCTTTCAAACGTATGATCCTTGAAAATTTTGCCGATGGAAAGACCACAACCAAGCTACTCAAAGAATTGGGAAGCCTCAAGATGGAGGGAAAAGAGAAAGTGAAAGATTTCAATTGGAGGTTTATGAGTATCTTCAATAATTTTGTAGGAAACACCAAGCCTCATGACTCCATCACTGTCGACTATTACACATTTGCACTTCCAACCACCATTGCATAGTTCATCAAGTGAGCTGTGAAGCCAACACTATTAGAAAGCTACGAAGAGGTTATTGTTTTTGAGAAAGACTTGAGTGCCATTAGAGTCATCAAGGATGACAAATCAACGAAAGACTCCAAGGATGCAAGAAGAAATCCCCAAGCAATGATGAGCAAGGGCAGAGACAAGGAAGCAACTGATATTGAAACCCTCACTCGCTTGGTCAATAACTTTACCACCGAAATGTCCAAATTCAAGCAACAAAAGATGGACACATTCGTGAGCAGTCATCTTCCCAGACAGAGATAGGCAAGTAGTTCATCAACCAACTCATCAAGCGACAACTTGTTCGGTTCCAAATTTGTGCAGAAGCTTATGTTCCAACTTGATCAATGTGTTGATCCCAATTACTATTCCTTCCATGAAGAATTTCACCCTGAGAACTCTTGTTCAGATTCGAAGCGAGCTGTTACCTCTTTCTATAATCATACACTTGATGTGGATGGTGACATACAGGAGTAGCTAGAAGACACTGATGATAACGAATAGGTTGCACCTGATGAAGCACCAAGGTCTCAGCATGTGGTGAACACATATCAGTGCTCACAAGTAATCTTGAAGATGAATATCAAGAAGCAGCCCCAAAAGAAAAATGATCGTTACGATCCTAGGAGTAAAGGGGCTACTGTGAAATTTGAGGAGATGAAACAGAAATTGAGATCGCTGATAAAGAAGGTTGATCCACCAACTACTTGAAAGCAACAACAATTTTTTTTTTTGGGGAAGACAGTGGTGGATAAGAACACATCCGTGAGCAGCAAGTTGCAGAACAATCTGCCAGACAACACGAGCATTCGTTCCACCCCGGACACCTCGGTGAGTCTACCACCTCTGGATTACAACATAGTCTTTGACATGAAGAAAACTCGAGAAAACATTAGTTTGTTCGAGTTATCTGAAGTCTAGAGCCAACGAGATATCTTGTTGCTTGCATTGGGACAAATAGAAACATACAACACAACCTCTACCAGCAAGGGAGCATGCACACCTCCCGGATCACTATCCACTATGCTCAATACACTCTGGATGGAAGAAGAAAACTCAGGTTGCCCCCCATTCCTGCTTTCATTCGAAGTTTTCAACTATAATGTCCACAACTATTTGGTTGATTTTGGCGCGACAACCAATGTCATGCTGCTCTCCATTGCTAAGAAGATCAATGCACAATGGAGCGAAACATCTGCGAGAATCATCCAACTTGATAGAACATTAGTACTAGCCATTGGTGAACTACGAGACATAATCAGCCGACTATCTCATGACAATTGAGTCCACCAGTGCATCAAAATAGTTGTTTTGGACATACCAGAAGCATATGGTCTACTGCTTAGCAGAGACTTGTGCAACAAGCTAAATGGATAGTTTCCTAGAGACTGGTCTCACTTGTGGCTTCCGTACAAGGGCAGATGCAACCAAATCTGGGTGTTATCTAAGAGGTATATGAAACACAATGTCACTCCTCTTGATGGCGAGAACGAACCATTGGCCTTCGCAAAAATCATGTTTGGAAATTGCCTCCTGGAAAAGACATTGGAGTGTTATCCTGCACGACCTACTTCAACATTGTCAGATAAGCAGTTGGAAGTCCTTCCTCACCCAATTGATGATAATGAAACTTGTACAGTTTTTTTTCTTTTTTCTTCTTTTTATAGTAGTAGTAGTAGCAATAGCGGTAGTAGCAGCACTACCAGCACACCAAATGGTCCATGTACAGACAAGCTATGGGCCATGAGTCTTGGTGAATCAAGAACACATAATGGCTCAAGGACCGAGTGTATCTTAGCCATCCAAAATAATGAACCATGTGTGATTTCAAGATTTTTGAAGACCAAAGTCACAAACTATGATGCTGAAGCACTCGTGCTAAACACACGAAGGACCAAGACCATGAACGAATAAAGCAACTTGAGAACCCACTATGATCCAAAGATGGCCAATCTCGGTACAAGTTACACACTACAGCAGCAACCAACTATTGACTCCTTGATCGAAGAGTACTGAGATGGGTCTACACGAGTAGATGATGACCTAGGTACCCATTTCCCCTGAGCAATCCAACGTAAGATTCCAGGTAAAGGAGGACACAAGCCATTGCAACAAAGAACACGTAACACATACATGTTGTTTGTCCTCCTTTTGCTGAAAATATTGACTAACATTTTAAGTGTTTGGATTACTTGCAAAGTTCATTCATCATACTTGGTTTTCTAATTCAAATCCTACACATAAGAAATCTTGGAAGATCTGCTTACACATTGACTTCATAAACTTGAACCCTTCCTGGAGTAAAAACTATTACCCCGTGCCATCATCTGAGCCCATGTTGCACACAGTTCCTGAGACAGTAGTGTTGTCTTCACTTGAAGATTTTTTGGAATGCTTCTAGGTTTTGGTAGCAAAGCCCAATGGACCAGCACTAGTCCACGAGAAACTTGGTTCACACACGTATCATTTTCAATCACTTGACAAGAGGATTCATAATCTTCCTGTTAAATGGCCAAGTCCTCAAACATTATTTTAGTAGGTTGGGCCACGCCCGTGCCTTGTACATAGTCTACTTGCTGGTTGTTGTTTCATTTGGTTTGTTTTGCATATTATCTTTTCTTTTGCTTTGTTTTATTCTGATTACTATTTTTGTTTTCGTGCATTTTTTTTGTTTAATATATTACTATTTTTGTTTTCGAAAATAAGTGTTGCTAACTACTACGTTCTGGCTTTTGAATAGAGTATGTGGCTGAAATTTGAAGAGATTTGTGACACTGCAACACTTGGTCAGTCTTGTGCCCATTTTCTATGTGCTTGGTTACAATCTTCGGCCGATGAAGTCCTGAAAAAAAATATGAACCGTCTATAAGGGAAGTTTTTGTCCAATCATGAACCTGTATCCACACTGGGAAACCCCATGCTTGTACTCAGCCTTCTCCTCTATGTGTTGAAGCTACTCCAATTAGTAGAAACAAAGAAGGGTAAAAATCTAAATGAGAAAACCTATGTCAGAGGTCTTACATGCTTCTCTGAAGGAACAACCTCTTCTGTTCTCAATAAGTTGGGATCCCTATTCCACCCCTGTTGTTGGGAAAAGTATCTACTCAGAATGCCCCTATCCCACTCTAAGGTGTGACAGTGCCTTAGCAACAAACAAGGAAAACTACTTTCGTATTCTTCTTTATGAAATGTAAACGAAGAGGAATAGGATGAACTAACCTGTGTCTTGCGCTAGTCCGTTGATCCAATTACTCTCCTCTTTGACAACTTCCAGCTACCTGCTCCCTTACTTTCCCAACTTCACCAAGTTCCTGCAAGATCACAGAAGAGGACAACTACACAAAGACATAGATTTACATTCATAAATAGCTTAGGATCAGATTTAAGCTAAACATGCAAATATAACAAAACATCATTGATACACAAGCATGTAGGAGAAACTCAAATAGTTTTATTGATATAACAAGAAGATCCGGGAGGAGATACAACCAAGTGAGTCCCGATCCAGCATCTACCTCCCAGCAAAGGAATCCCTTCTTCACCTCCAACAAAGCATAAATCACCCAATGCACTAATCTCAATCTCAAAACCAACAGCAATTCTCTGCAAAGTACAAAATTCCAGCCTCTGGATCTCTGGGATGAGGGATCCATATATAGATGTAAGTAGAGAGGATGAGTCAGCTTATGATTTGACTTGTGGCTTCTCTCTGTCAGTTCTTGCTTCCACTTGGAGACTGAGAGCCTCTTACTCATCCTTGGTCGAACTCAGTGAGGCAAGTGTCATTGGGGAAGATTCTGGAAGCTTCCATTGTCTGTCCACCTCGCGGAATGACACTTCCATTTGTCATTTCCCACTCAGCGCACCCTGGTAGTGCATTTAGGTGCGTTGCAACGCACCTAGCTAGTGTACTGGGGTGCTATGCAACGCAGGTAGCTAGTGGAGTAGCTGAAATGATCCTGATTTGACTGTTTCTGAGTAGTTTCTGGTGGAGAACTTCTGGGAGAAGCTGTAATTGGTTGACCTTGTTCCTTTAGGGGCAGGAACAACACTTTTAGGGACTTAGGATCCCGTGGTTTATGGACATTTTATGCTTAGAGCTGTAAGGCACAAAAATTTCTATAACAGTTGCCCCCTAAAGTATGAGGCTGTTTATCGGGTGAAATGCTTTATTAGGAGGATCCGAAGTTCTTTCAATGCTAGGAGGAGACCTGTAATAAGATACAATACAATACATTATTTTCATACTGTTTTCATGATCTAGCTGAGGCGGGCATTCCCATGCTCAGCTTTATAAATTCATTTTTATGTACACAGGACAGACAATCGTCTGATGGTAGACTGATGATTTTGATGAAGTCATCATCCTTTTGGTAGGATGATTATCTGTGCTGCAATACTGTACATGTAAATGTCTTTATTTTTTCTGAATATATATTGCAGCCCGGATGGATGAAACTAGATCCAGAGTCTTCAATCTCGTCCAATCTTCACCCGAAGTACAAGTCGATCCATGTGAAAAATGTTTTGAAGTCGAACATGGAAAGACATCGCTTGATTACTAGTCAATGATGTAAACTGTTAACAAGCGCGAGAGGAATCACCGATAAGGATGATGACCCTCAAGGTATTGCAGTACAATTCACATGGTGTGAATAAAGGACTTGGCGTCGAAAACCACGCAAAATCTTTCGGTCGAAGGTCATTGATGTATACCTGTCGCCAGAAGTGAGAAACTTGCCATTGAGGCATGCAAGCTTCAAAGTACTGAATGGGGTGTTCCTAGATCAACTTCTTGGATAATGAGCTGATGTCGACAAGAAGCGATCTGCCACAGGAGGGCCTTAATGAATCCCACATCAATGACATGGAATGGAGAAAATGATTTTGATGGAGGTGAAAACGATCTGATGATACATGGTTCAGGATGGCGGTCATGAAAGAATGAAGTATACTGTATGGTAGTGGATGGGACACAGGTGACTTCTCTGGATGACCTCTCTTGAACATGTCGGCGACACTTATGTGATGGATTGGTAGCATTTACCCCAAATGTGGATGGTATGGCGTGACCATGGTGATGTGACCGGTGAATGAAACAACCCAACCCGATTCTGGTACGGAGTGGAAGTGTCATGTTCAAGAGCGACTTGCTACCAATAAAGATTCTTTGAGTTTTTCCCAATTTTTCCCCAGTCATTGCTGACCATTACCTCTTTATTTTTGTCAAGCTTGAGGAGGATAACATATGCTTGTTCTATAATTTTCCCTTCGGGCAAACCCATCGCTATGTTTTAACGAGCCTAGCGATAGTGAAACTCGTTCTCGTCTAAAGACAAGTTTGTCGCTATTTAATGTTTTTAACGAGTCTCACAACAAAGATAACTCAGTCCTTTTCATTTTTAGAGAGTCTGAAAAGGTACGTAAAGTTAACTCTGGAATTCCTTTTTTGTCATCTAATCCCTTAAGTCCGAAAAAGTACAAAACAATACAGAAGGGATGAATTTTCGACAGTTTTAACGAGCCGAACAAAACAATCGCTCGATCTTTTTGTGCAATAATCCCTCAGGTCCAAAATGATTAAAATCTAGAGGAGGGATAGCACTTCCGGTCACTTTAACGAGCTGGAAGGCCAAAACTCGGCAATCTTTTCATATTTTATGAGTCAGATGAAAAGAGCTTAAAGAAGACTCATCTTTTGAGGAACGAGTGATAAAATGGGTAGCAGCTAATTCCAGGTAAGGTTTGGAATTTTCCAATCACGGCAGTGTCACAAGGATGGCTAGTGAAATCACTCTTCGCAGCTGTTCCTCAAAATGGGTAAACAATCAAATGGAGGTGAATGATCAGCCAATGGAAAAGTGGAGGTGACAGTACAAACACGACCAAGGCTTTAATGGCTGATAATGTTACATTCACGGTGGTTATTTACCGGAGGGTAGTTAATTTTTTAACGAGCTTAAACGCGGATTGAAACACTTGCTCGGTCTTGCGTTTATTTTTTAACGAGCATGAACTATGTGCTAAAACTACTCGATAATCCAGTCATATGATAAGAATGTCTCACTGAAGATGCCATTTTTTATGGAGCTTGCACCTTACAAAGCTTTGCCCCGCATTCTTTCTTTATGCAAGCTCGGAAACGACTAATCCTACAAGTTTAAAGGGTTAGCCTACAGGTTTAAAGGGAGGACCTAAAAATTTAAAAAATAAATATCCGCCCCTTGCTTGCACTCCAAAAGGTTTGCATGCCCCCAGGTATAAAATACGATTTCAAGGTTACCCCTCAATTTGCAGACAAAACATTTGTTCTATCGGGAAAGGCCTACCTCTTTCAGGTTACCAAAGATTGTCTCATTCGCGTTACAAATGAAACACTTCCTCGGCGATGTCTACCGAGATAAGCAAAGGTGAGTGACAACGAGCGCCACACACAAAACTTTGACAAGAGAATCTTATTCTAGAATAACCCCTCTTCCACTGACGGACGGGGTACATACTAGTCATATTCTCCCGCGGAAACCTACCCTATACCCAAAGTTTTCCTGCTGAAGCAGACCAGGACGCATGCCCCCTGGGTTCCAGTCATATCCCTCCGAATTACTCACGCTCATCGGGAGGACGGACTGTGGGTTGAGACATTTCTTACGTGAAGAGACCATTTAGGGATGGTATATGACTATTTGCGATGCGTGATCCGGGAAATGAAAGTTGGTCCACGAGCTTGACCACTCTTCCTTCGTGCAGAAGACACATTACTCTAAAGAGTGAGGAGACGATGGCTCCCATGCAATAAATATAGTCTCGTCCAAGGAGTAGGTTATAATCCAAGGGTCCTTGGATGACCATTACGTTCATTTGAACTGTCTTCCCTTTCAATGTTATGGGCACATTGGGGAGGATCCCTAAAGGTCGACTGGTTCCTTTATCAAATCCTGTCAGATTTCTCATCTCAGGAAAAAGCGATGGCGAACCAAGCACTTTCCAAGCAGTAGAGAAAAGGATACTCACAGAAGCCCCCTCATCTATGATGGTACCAGCCATGACCATTCTATATATTTGGACGATAATTCTGAATGGTATGCTTGCTGGTAAACGGGGTCTGCCTAGTTGATTCCAGTCGAAGGAGACAACTAGGTTGCTTGGAGGTGGGACCGAGTAGACGGCCAGGTACGGCTCTTACGAACTTCCTTCCTGCGGTAAAGGAATGGGTAGGTTGGCCCCGTGTTCGTCAGAGTCTGTGTTGATGAAGAGAATTTGGACGGTGTCGTCTTTGTTCTCTTCCGTGACGGTATCATCTGAAGATGAAACCTCTGAAGGCAAGACCGGGTCAACAGCCGCCTCGACCATTTGACTTTCGTCTGGTATGGATTCAGATGGTTTATCTTCAATGATAGGTGCTTCGGCTGACCACCTGAGCGGGCCGACCGGGTTTTCAACTGGTGAAGGACTTGGCAGGAGTTTTTGATATCCATGAGGAAGTCACAACGGTGAAACCGGACAATCTTCCAAAACTCTTTTAGCCTCGTCTAAGAAGGGACAACGGTGGAGGGCATGGTCGCCTTCACATAGTTTACAGGGAAATCTAGCTTTCCCTTTTTGTCCTGTGGCTTCACTTTCACTAGTTGACGGTGTACTGTCAACATGGCTATCAGAGGTTGACGACGCCGGATTGTGCAAGCGGGGAGACTAGTCCCTTAGTATCCGAGGGATGCAAGGACAATCTCTGTGAAAGTGGTCTCCCTTGCAAATGAAACATGGCGATTTAGACCTGGTCGGTGCAGTGTGTGGATTTTTGTTAGAAGACACTCGTTTGCCCCCATTCGCTTTTGGCTCCTTCTTCTTCTTCTCTTTCTTCTTCTTTTCCTTCTTCTCCTTAGGAACTTGGCTTTTGGCTTTGCCAACCCCATCAAGCGAAGAGGAAGGAGGAGAGGAAGAATTAGAGGAAGTAGAAGGTTGGTGGGAAACTCTGGACTGGTCTAACTGCTGATTCAATTGTTCAGGAATAGTGGTGTTCTGAACGACATTGGTTGAGAAGAGCCAGACCGGCAAGCCAATTGTCAGTCCTGGAAGTGACAATGTGGCCATGTGGGGTGCACCAACATCTTCCCAAGAGGAGAAGGGACTAGGATTTCCACCAAGGGGAATTCCTTGGTTAGTAGACTCCATTTTCTCAACCTAAGATCAACGTAGGAAAAGGGTATGAATATTCCGTTTAAAATAAATTTTAAGACGCTTGGACACAACTTGTTTTTTCAATTTTAAAGAGTCGAGAAAAAACAAAAGATGACTCTACTCTCCTTCAATTTTTAATGAGCCTGAAGTGACAAGTGCTCAGATGGACCTTTTCTGTTAAGGAGTCTGAAAAGGAACGAAAGGGACTTCTCTGGAGATCTAGGTAGAGGGTGTGCCAAACCAATCGCAAAACTGCAGAATACGTTTTACGGTACGACAGTCAATCTTCCCGAATGCTGTGTTCGGTGCATTGCGATCAGTAGGGCGGCCGACACAGCTTCCTATGGATAAAAGGTTTAAAGCCTATAGGGGTCTCCCAATATATACTCAACGGTACGTGGGAGCACAATTCGTACTAGCACTTATCGTCTCACAGTGGAGGAATCACCCAACCATCAGTGAGGACAACAGTTACCAGGCTTTACGACGTCGGAACACGTCTCTAGCCTAGACCTCTATGTCGTGCGTTAAGTTCCAATGCGTTGTTAGATTCATTCAATTTATTTTAAGTTGATATTTCTTAGAAGTTTGCCTTTTTGGATCACCACGAGATGTAGATGTAATTCCTAAATGCAATCTAAAGATGATAAGCAAGCTTTTATCTCTTTTCAACAATGAAAATCCTAGCTACAAGGGGAAAAGAAAGACACAATCTTTTCTCAAAGAGCAAAGAGCACACTGTAAATGCACTTTTCCTAAATCAATCCATCAATATGAAAATGCACATATGCATGTATTTGTTTTCACTTTCTTAATATTTATTCCTAAAAAGAAAGTTGATGTACAAATCTGAATTTGCTTTCAAGTGAAAAACACAAACAAGCTTCTTTTCGAAATCAAAAGGTAGAGAAGATTACGACACTTTATGATTTTGAAATAAACACTCGTTTCGACACTAGAAAGTGACAAATTCAAACCAAAGGTAAAAGTAAAAGTATAATCAACTGTCAACAGCAAATAAACTTTCTCCTAAGATCAAAATTGACACTTACGACAGATCTAAATCCAAGGACGACAGTATGACTATTCTACTTTTCAATGGAAAACTGTAAATGATGTAACAAACACACAAAGAACATCTACAGTATTTTTGTAAAAAGGAGGTGGAATTAAGGCAAAGGAAAGGAGTTTTCAGACAGGTACACACACTGATAACAAGCTGCAAAAATCAGAGATAAAACTGGACAAAATGAAGCAAAGAACCTCAGCTGCACAGGGAAAAAGCTGATCAGCGCACCTGTTGCACAGAGAAACTGAATTGCAGCGCAGGTAGCCCTCTCGGGACCTGCGTTGAAATGCAGAACCTCTTCACAGAGCCTGCGCTAGGGCAAAAACGAGACTTCTATCTCGGTTCTAGGTCACGGTTTGCAGTTTAATCTATGGATTTTGGCCGAGTAAAAGAAATCAGTAAGGTACAATCAGAGGGATGATTTAAAGGAGGACTAAGAGCTATCACAAAGGGTCATCAGATCATTTGTGAATCAGATGTTAAAATCATAAACAAATCCAGTGAGTGGATTGAAGTAGCAGGTGTCTACTTTGCATTTGATAATGGCAAATGCAGTTCGATTGCTACTTCTGTGTTTATGAAACAAACAACAAGAGAAACACAAACAAACTAACTAGACACGATCCCCAGTGGAGTCACCATTTTGTTGTTGGGAAAAGTATCTACTCAGAATGCCCCTATCCCACTCTAAGGTGTGACAGTGCCTTAGCAACAAACAAGGAAAACTACTTTTGTATTCTTCTTTATGAAATGTAAACGAAGAGGAATAGGATGAACTAACCCGTGTCTTGCGCTAGTCCGTTGATCCAATTACTCTCCTCTTTGACAGCTTCCATCTACCTGCTCCCTTACTTGCCTAGCTTCACCAAGTTCCTGTAAGATCACAGAAGAGGACAACTACACAAAGACATATATTTACATTCATAAATAGCTTAGGATCAGATTTAAGCTAAACATGCAAATATAGCAAAACATCATTGATACACAAGCATGTAGGAGAAACTCAAATAGTTTTATTGATATAACAAGAAGATCCGGGAGGAGATACAACCAACTGAGTCCCGATCCAGCATCTACCTCCCAGCAAAGGAATCCCTTCTTCACCTCCAACAAAGCATAAATCACCCAATGCACTAATCTCAATCTCAAAACCAACAACAATTCTCTGCAAAGTACAAAATTCTAGCCTCTGGATCTCTGGGATGAGGGATCCATATATAGATGTAAGCAGAGAGGATGAGTCAGCTTATGATTTGACTTGTGGCTTCTCTCTGTCAGTTCCTGCTTCCACTTGGAGACTGAGAGCCTCTTACTCATCCTTGGTCGAACTCAGTGAGGCAAGTGTCATTGGGGAAGATTCTGGAAGCTTCCATTGTCTGTCCACCTCGCGGAATGACACTGCCATTTGTCATTTCCCGCTCAGTGCACACTGGTAGTGCATTTAGGTGCGTTGCAACGCACCTAGCTAGTGTACTGGGGTGCTATGCAACGCAGGTAGCTAGTGGAGCAGCTGAAATGATCCTGATTTGACTGTTTCTGAGTAGTTTCTGGTGGAGAACTTCTGGGAGAAGCTGTAATTGGTTGACCTTGTTCCTTTAGGGGCAAGAACACCACTTTTAGGGACTTAGGATCCCTTGGTTTATGGACATTTCATGCTTAGAGCTGTAAGGCACAAAAATGTCTATAACAACCCCAAAAATAAAAAAGTTCCTATTCATAGTTCTCTTTAGAAATACAAAGGCAAAAAAAGAGAAAGGATTCTATGCAAAGAGGTGAAGCATGCAACTCCACCAAGGTACTGACCAGGCTAGTTGGTAGTGGGGCAATGTGTGTGTTCCTACATGACTCCGTCAGGGTACTGTCCTTGCATGCTGGTAGTGGAGCAACACTAGAGATGAAAACTTATATTTTGAAAATATTCAACTCGTGAACTAAACTACCCTTCCCAGACTTGAAACATTGAGATATAACCTCAACTTTTGATTGTATTTTACTGAGTTGGCAAAGGGTGAATCATGCATGTCCGTGGGGTAACTGGGGAAACTGAAGTAACCTGCATAGCGATTACTTACAACTTGAAATACCAAGGACCTATGCTAGCAACAAACCAAAATACAGAAGCTGTAGTTCTACCAGTGTGTCGCCAAGTGTTGTAGCGCTACAACCACCCTCCAAAATTTTGGCCTGCACCAATTTCAGAGCCTCCCTTGAATAGTTTCACTTAATGACTGCACACACTATTGAGTGATAAAAGGTGCCTTTTAACTCCTAATTATCTTCACATTAATTGTCAATCTAGGCAGGTCTTTCTATTTCAAGAGTGTACACAGTATGTGGCGACTATTTATCTCAGAGAGTAATGTTTCTAAGTTGTAGTACAGACCTTAAATACAAGAGTAAACAGATGTAGCAAGTAAATTGTAATTGCAATTAAAAGAAAACTCAATCATTTAATGGAACCAAATCAGACATTCATCAAAGTAACAACAATAATTAGTCGAGAATACAGTAGTAATAACTCATTCCTCTTTTAACTGATTTATTCTCAATCAAACACAATTCTTAATATAAGCAACAGATGATCTCAACTTGAGAGCTTCGATAGCAGTAGTCAATACTCTTTACAGTAGATCATCTCAAAATAGAACGGTTAACTAAGTAACTAGATCTGAAATAACAAGAAACTGAATCCACGATATTACTGCAGAATATATAAATAGAACAATTCTGTTGAGATTGAAAAATAGGAAATAGCAAATCGATACAATTACAGAAAGTAGAAATTCAATCAAACCATCACAATGCAAGAATCATAAACACATGATACAGGAACAACAAATGAATCCACCAGGGTCGGGCCCTTAGCCGCCAGTGAACACCGCTGGATTACTTCAGGAGATGTGAAGGAACAACAACTGTTTTTATATACTAATCATTGCATAAGCATTACAGTAAGTTCGTACTCTGCTCAACAGTGAGAGTCAGTGATAAAAGTTACAATTTCTCAATAGTAATTCTCTCCCTTCTCAATGCGAAGAGCTCCTTATATAACAGAAAGGGTGAAAAGGTAGAGGATGAATGTGATCCCTCAGGATCTTTCGATCCTGAGGGATACACAATAGTTTTTCTATCTTCAGACATCTTGCATTGATTTTTCTTATTCACTCTTGGATTTTTTTACCACTGCCGCGTTTCCTTCTTAGTTGGTCAATTTTTGTTGTTGCTTCCTAGGGAACAAAGTTTGTCTTCTTTTGCTATTTTCCTGCATAAAGGAGGGTAATATTTAGCCAAATCATAACTGCTGATGATTTCTTCATTCTTACGATAATTCTTTGATATATTAACATATTAAGATATAGAAGGGATATAAATAAAGGAAAAGGATGATGAGATAAATAGCATATGCATACCTTTTTGATCACTCAACATACTCCCCTGCTTACCCTTTTTCATGTCCTCATGAAAACCATGTAGTTCGTGTGCAGAGCAGTCAAGGAATAAGCTCGAGAAGGAATGTCATAAAGTGGTCTGAAACCATGATTCTTGGCCAAAATTTCAAAGATGTTCCTTGTTTGTCCTTTAGGTAGTTCATATATAGCCTTGTACCCCTCACTAGAATACCAAATAATAGGGATGCGGAACCGACAGCCTAGCCAATAAGGACCCTCCCTTATGATGAGATTACTATAAATGAAAAAACGTTCTGCAACTGGTTTAAAATTTTTATAATTGAATGGTTCTCTATTCTGTACATTGTTATTGGAAACTGTCCATCAGAACTTGGTTGCAGCCAAGGAGCTTTCATGAATGGAAAGGAAATACTCTACTCCTTTTTAGACAATCTTTTTGAATAGGCCCCATAGTTTCTATTACTTCTTCCCTCTTCATCAAACTTTTGTGATTGGCCAACATTTGTAGCAAATGTCTTGGTTCACCTCTAACCCAAAGGTCCTTTCCATTTTCCTGCCTCTGGAACATGTTGTGTTCTTTTAACCATTTTAGTTGGTTAACAGCGAATGAAATAAAATCTTGAAATTGTACATCCCCTATAAAAGGACTGAGGTTCTTTTCAGTTTCTTCTTCTAATGAAAAATTGTGTAAATAAAATTCACACAACAACCTCTGTACTTTTACCCCATGATGTTTGCAACATTTTATGAAATCCTCAATTGTTTTCAATTCTATGGGTTTTCCAGCCTTGATAGCTTTGATTTTTAGCTGTAAATTTCTTTCTAGCAAAAAGAAAGCGTAATTGTTGGCAGGGGATATGCATGCCAAAAAATCAGTGTATAGTGAACAAAGAGTATCCATTTGACTCATGACCTTCTCCAATATGATCTTAATTTTCTCAATTATTTCCTCTGCCCTTTAGTATTTGTTGAAGGTCCCACTTTTTGTCGCATTCATATCCTGTAGTTGCCTCTATAATTCTTGGTATCTCTGTTGGGGGACAGTTTCTACCTCAAACCGTTTTATGGTAAGTCGAGCTTGTGCCAGATTTTCTTGAAGATTTACTATACTGGGGTCGCTACTTCTCATAATATCTTTGGCTTGAATATTTGTCTGCGTATTCTTGCTATGGGACTAAATGCTTATAGTCTGTGTACTTTTATTATGGACAGTCGGTCTTTTTGTCTGAGTGGCTGTGCTGTCGGAGGGTACCACCTCCGTTTGAACAGCTAGGTTACGAAAATGTATACTCTATGTTTGGGCAGCTACTCTTGCAATAGTTGCATGTTGTTCCTTAACAATTTGAGTGAATATGGTCTCAATTTGAGTCCCAGTAACCTTTGTATCATGAAATTCAGTTTGAATTGTTGCATTCATTGTTTCTGGGGTTCTGTCTGAAACTTTCCCCTATTAATGTCCTTATCTTTTGCCTGAGTCTTTTTACTAATTTCTGCAGCCTCTGTTGTTCCTTTCTAAGCCTTTTGATTTTGTTTTTCTTCTTTTCAGGAGGAACAATTGTTCCACTAATCATTTCTGCTCTTAGCAAGCTTGGTTGCTCATTTGGGCTTTGTTCTACAAGAGCTATGTCCTTACCCTGGCTTGTTTCTATTTCTCTTGTTTGGCCCACATCCTCTGTATTTAAACCGACCCGACTGGGTTCTCCTGGAGGTGTATTACTAAATTGGTTCACCTCTTCTTGGGTGGGTTCTGCTCTTGTCTCTGCTCTACCACTTATGTTTTCTGATATAGTTCTATCGTGGCCAGAGATCTCTGCAGATTGTGTTGCCCCAATGTTCAAATTGAGGGGACTTTCAGGCTGTATGAACTCATCCATATTGGCCAAAATCTGGGCCAATTCAATATCATGCAGTAAGTCACCTGGGGGACTTGATGTTGAGAGAGGTTCTGATTCATCTCTTCCTTCTTCTTCGGACTGCCTTAATTCTCCCTCATGATCTGACTCAGGGCTCTCCTGGCCTTCTATTTGCAATTGTTGTTCACTTTCTGAGCTAGACAATTCCATAGGCTGGGTGATACTTCCCTGGGGGTTTTCAGTTGTTCCTAAGTTCGTCTTCATCCTAACAGAATGTCTACGTTTTTGGGGAATGTTGGTGGTATGGGTAGTCTGTTTCCTTTTTGGAATAGGGTTAGGCATAGGCAGAGCCAAACCCCCTTCAACGGCAAATACTAATTCCTCCCAACTTGACTGTTGTTGGACGAGGTTGTAACTTACTATCAGCCTAATCAAGCAATGGTGGCTCATGATAGTCTCTATATGCCAGGATTTTTTTATGCTTCGAGTAGTATCATGCAATAAGAAATTCAAATATGCAGGCAAGTTTACAGAACATTTTTGTTTCAGAACTGCTAATAATTGAAGGTGACGTGGCCTTACCACATCTTTTCTTCTATCGTATGTGATATAGCTCTGAATGACTCTAGCCAATTCTGTACATGATTCACCAAGGGATAAAGGTTGAACTCCTTTGCCTTTGACAATGAGGTCCTGTCCCTCATCCCAAAATACTGCAGTAGCGTCCTGCAACATCAATTTTTGGTGAGTCCATCTGGGTCCGACTGCCGGTAATCTAGACACTTTAGCTATTACTGCGTCTGTCACTATAATTTGTCTTCCTCTTATCGTAGAATGTTCATTTTGTAAATTCTATAAGAATTCATTAGCAAGTGCTTCATTGGGTTGCTGCAGTCACGTGAAATATGTTATCTAGCCAACTCGGGCAAGAATTTCTCTGGTTGCATCAGAAACAACCAGTATTAATGGCTCCCTTCACACTGTTCATCCTCCCATACTACCTGGATTCTACAAACCGTTAGTATCACAGAGATGTTATAGAAATAGACAGAACTGCGCTTATGGAACAACAAGCTATTATAATGGTTATTTCAAATGATGCTTTAGACGCAAAAATATCGTTATTCTAGGACTTGCTATTATATCACATATTTCGTAATCATGGAATGTTGAATTGCCCTACATAATCTAATAAAGAACTGACACGCTTGCATAAATATACTGGAGATTGTGCCTCGCCCCCCTTAAAATGATAGGTCACCTTCGACCAATTAAATGAAGGAATGACGTACTGGCGACGACGTACAAGAGTGGTAAAAATGGCAAGGTATACATATTTATGATAGGATCACAAAAGATATCGGGGTGCTGAAATCAATGCATAGAACGAGAATTATGAATAAATGTGGAGATGTCGTGGAGTGATTCGAAAAGGGAGAAAGGACATCTGACGTGGAAAAGATGCTTTGCAGTCATTATTCCACTTAAACCACTATGATTGACTTTTTAAAAGATATCTCATGCATAAAGGTTCAAAAATAAATTAGGAACATAATCTCTCTGTAGTAAAGATAAAGAATAAGAAAAGGGAGTTATAATAACTATTGATGTTGAAAATATGACTCCAATACCATCAGCAGAACTTCTGTTGCCCATAGGTGTTTATAACTCTGACAGAGTTGCTTTTTCACCCTTTAAAACCATGATCCTTTATGTATAATTAGGAAAGTGCCTTATGATGTCAGAATGGAGGCCATTGTGCTGTCTTGGTGACCAGATGAACACAATGTCATTCATTGGGGAGGAGCAAAAGTTGGGCAGGCCGGCTTGCGATGAGACCTCCTATTCCAATGACTTTGTTGTTCTGATGCATCCATTGGATTATATCCTTGGTGTGGTGGCCATAGTGCGAATGCCACTTCTTTTCTTCCTTATGATCATTTTAGGTTGGCTCATGATGAGACCCCCTATCCTCCACCTGACAAATCATAGAATTGTTAGTAAACATATGTATATTTGTTTCTTTCCTTCCTTTTATTTTTTTTAGATAGAACTTCCTATTTATATATAGAGGGTGGCTCAACACTCCTTAAGAGTAGTGATGGTGGAAGAAGTCTGAACATACAAATAGAAAAAAAAATATGCCCTTAATCTTATTCAATGATAATGAGCAGATAGAATGATAGGGGTTAAGGAAGAACCAACATGGTACAAATAAGCAATCATTTTGATTTATAGTGGAGACAAGGACAACAAAGTGATATAGATGGTTGTGTCCTTCCCTTTTTAATCAATACAAAGCACTCTCATTAAAGATGATAATATTCTATTTTTTTGTTATAGTAACCTTCAAATTTTGTATACTTACATATATGTTTGTATTCTTGCCCCATAGAGGATCATAGAGAGTGAAATAATATTCACAAAGTGCTTATTTCCTAAAGAAAACCTCACACAAAGAGTGTTGTTCCTTGTAGGGAATAGCAAGAAAAACACACAAAAAGGTGTTGTTCCTTAAAGGGAACAACAATTGTTCCTTAGGAGGAACAACAAAAAGAAACAAAACTGCACACCAAAACTGTTGTTCCTTAGAGGGAACAACAACTATTCCTTAGAAGGAACAACAATTATTCCTTATAAGGAACAACGAAAAGAAAGAAAAATAATTGGACACGAAATTGTTGTTCCTTAAAGGGAACAACAGTTGTTCCTTAGATGGAACAACAGAAAAACAGATGCAAACGAAACTGTTGTTCCTTAGAGGGAACAACATTAAAACAAATCCAAACGAAACTATTGTTCCTTAGAGGGAACAACAACTTTTCCTTAAAGCGAACAACAAAAAGCAGATACAGACGAAATTGATGTTCCTTAGAGGGAACGATAGTTGTTCCTTAGAGGGAACAGAAACTGTTCCTTAAAGGGAAAACAAAGAGCAAATATAGCCGAAACTGTTGTTCCTTAGAGGCAACAACAACTACTCCTTAAAGGGAACAAAAAAAAAAAAAATGCACACAAAACTGTTGTTCCTTAGAGGGGATGATTGATGTTCCTTATAGGGCACAACAAAAATTAAATGCACACGAAACTGCTATTCCTTAGAGGGAACGGTTGTTGTTCCTTAGAGGGAACATCAACTGTTCCTTAAAGGGAACAACACAAAAATCGAATATACAGGGAACTGTTGTTCCTTAGATGGAATGGAGCTATTCCTTGGAGGGAACAACAGTTGTTCCTTAAATGGAACAGCAAAAAAGCAAGTACACATGGAACTGTTGTTCCTTAAAGGGAACGGTAGTTGTTCCTTATAGGGAACAACAACTATTTCTTAAAGGGAACAGCACGAAAATCAAATATACAAGGGACTATTGTTCCTTAGAGGGGACAACAATTGTTCCTTAGAGGGAACAACAATTGTTCCTTAAAGGGAACATCATGAAAATCAAATATACAAGGGACTGTTGTTCCTTATAGGGAACGACAATTGTTCCTTAGAGGGAACAACAACTGTTCCTTAAAGGGAACAACACGAAAATCAAATATATAGGGGAATGTTGTTCCTTAGAGGGAACAACAATTGCTCCTTAAAGGGGACAACAGGAAAATATATACACAAAATTGTTGTTCCTTAGAGGGAATGACATCTATTCTTTGCAGGGAACAACAGTTGTTCCTTAGAGGGAAAAACAAAGGAAAAAAAGTTTATTTGCAACTTATATAAGCAAATTCAATCAAAATAGAAAGAAAAATTTATGTACAAATTTTCAAAAAAACAAATGAATTATTTACTGGGTCAATGCTGAGGATGGGTTGCCCTCCTCAGCGAGAATTTGTATGGTGTAATCTTCTCGTAACTGTTGGAAAAAGGACTCCCTGGTAAATGGTTTGTGATAAAGTCGTACTCGATGTCCATTCGCTTTAAAAGAGTAGCTAGACCCATAAATGGTGGCTAATGTGATGGTGCCATTATCATGCACCTTTTGTATCTCATAAGGTCCTAACCATCTGGTCTGGAGTTTTCCGAGGAAATCCTGGAACCTAGAATCATACAGGAGCGCCTAATCTCCTTCGTTGAAGATATTCTTTTTAATAAGGGCATCATGTCATTTCGCTCTTTGATGTTGGATCAGTTCACTGTGTTGAAGAGATGATAGCTCGATTTCGTCCAATTCATTGATTTGATGTAGATTACTAAACTATGCCTCGTTTAATTCCAAACCTACCTCCTAAGTTATCCTCAATGTCTGGATTTCAAATTCAATTGGGAAGATAAGTTCTTTGCCAAACACTAATTGATATGGGGAATATCCCGTGGTATTTCTCCATGTCGTACAGTATGCCCATAGGGCTTCTGGAAATCGGGTGGCCCAGTCACATTTATGTGATGCAACTGTCTTTGTGAGTATTGCCTCGATCACTTTATTGGTGCTTTCTACGTAGCCATTTTCCTGTGGGTGGTATGGAGTCATGATTCTGTGCATGATATGATAATTCTTTAATGTTGCAGTGATCTTATGGCCTATGAATTGTGGCACTCCATTCGTAATTAGCTCTCTAGGCAAACCATATCACAAGAATAGTTGGAAAAGAAAGTGGATTACCGAATCCTCTGTTGCCCTTGGTAGTTCCTCTGCCTCCACCCATTTAGTCACATACTCTGTTTCAACTAATATATATGTATTCTAATTAGAGGACAGGTTGGACCGATGAAGTCTAATGCCCATTGCTCAAAAGGTTCAATGACTATCTTCAGGTGTAGGGGCATCTCATCAGACTGCTCGGGGCATCCCATTCTTTGGCAACTGACACATGCCTGGAAAAACTTCTTGGCATCTTTAAAAATGGTGGGAAAATAGTAGCCCATCTATAATACCTTGTGACCAGTCCGATGGTTTGCAAAATGTCCGCCACAAGGCCTATCATGGCAAGCTTTCAGGATGTCGAAGATCATGTCTTCCCTGACGCATCTTCTAATGTGCATATCGGCCCCTGTATGAAATAAGTAGCCTCTGATCCAAGAGAATCGCGTGTTGTGCTATATTATTTGTTTTCTTTCATTAGGCGTTAGGTGCTTGGTAACTTGCCTACTGCCAAGTAATTTGTGACATCCACGTACCACGGTGTTTTTACAGTTACAACAAATAAATGTTCATCTGGAAACTGGTCTTCTGCTGCTGCCGAGTCATCGTCTTTGGCATCTGTGAAAGGAAGTCTGCTACTAGATTTTCTTTTCTTGGTCGATCTTTGATAATGATATCGAATTCTTGTAAAAGAATCAACCATCTTGTTACTCTTCCATTTCTAACAGGTTTATTAGCTAGATATTTAATAGCAGAGTGATCAATGTATAAAACCACAAGGTATCCTGTTATATAATGTCTAAATTTATTGATATCATAGATTATAGACAAAAATTCTTTTTCAGTAACAGTATAATTTAATTCAGCAGGAGATAGATTTTTGCTGAAAAAGTATATTGCATATGGTTTTTTATCTTCCTCCTAGCTGAAAACTGCTCCAACAACTGTGTCTGAAGTGTTGGATGAAATCTGGAATGGAAAATCCCATTTTGGGCCCCTTAATACTGGGGCTGTTGATACAAGCCGCTTTAAATCTTCAAAAGAACTGTCACCTTTATCAGTCCAAATGAAATCAATATTTCTTGTTATTGCATATAGTGGTGTAGCAATTTGAGAAAAATTCTTTATAAATATTCTATAGTAACAAGAAAATCCCAAAAAACTATGTACCTTTGTTTGTGTGGAAGGGGTAGGTATTAAAAGAATTATCTGAATTTTTGCTGGATCTATCTGGATTCTAGCTGTTCAGATATAGTGACCCAAGATGAGGCGCTCTGTCATCATCATGTGGCATTTTTCATGGCTTTAACAGAGTATGGTGGCAATGCATCTTTGCAAAACTTTCTCTAATGTTTGTAATGCTAGCTCGAAATCATCTCGGTAAGGTGTAAAGACGTCCATGTACACCTCAAAACCTTCATTTATCAGATTTGAAAAAATGTTGAGTATAGCCCTCTGGAATGTGGCAAGTGCATTGCAGAACCCAAAAGATAAGACCCTGTAAGAAAAAATTCCATAAGGGCAGGTAAAGGTAGTCTTATCCTGATCTTCAGGGGCAATCTAAATTTGATTGTATCTGCTGAAGCCATCTAGGAAAGAAAAGAATATTTTTCTTGCCAATGTGTCCAAGACCTGGTCAATGAATGAAAGTGGAAAATGGTATTTCTGGGTTGCTTTATTAAGCTTTCTATAGTCAACACATATATGCAACTTTCCATTCCTTTTTGGCACCACTACTAGTGGAGAGACCCATTTGTTGTCAGATATTGGGTAGATAAAGTTTGCATCTAGCAATTTTTGTAGTTCACATTTAACAATATCTTTAAGATGAGGATTTAACCTCCGTTGAGGTTGTCGAATGGGTCTCGTATCCTTCTCTATATAAATGTGGTGCTTGCATAAGTGTGGATCAGTCCCTTTCATGTTAAGGTAATCCCATGCAAAGGCTTCTTTATATTTTCTTAGGAGTTGAACAAGCTTCTACTCTTGGTCAACTGTCAGGTTTTTGTTAATATTCAAAGTTTTCCCTGGCTCAATTTCTATGGTTTTGTTGTTATAAATAGAGGTGGTTGGTATTGATTGATCATTAATATCTTTTAGGGGATCTTGTTCTATTTCACTATCGAATGTTGATTTGATCATGTGACATTTTAGATGGGATCTGACATCTAGTTGGTTAATGTAGGTGTTAATGATGTCATCTTCTATTTGATCCTTAAATTCGAGAGCATCTTCTATGGTTAGCGGTGACCTAGTTTTTTCAGTTAGATATGATACAGGTTGTTTTCTGGTTTTGATTATTGTTAAACTTGGTTGAGCTGGAGGATATAAGGCTAAATTCTTTACATTGCTTCCTCTTGCTATAGTCATGCTGCCTGTTCGATAGCTTATGTAAGCATCTGCGGGTGCTAGCCATGGTCTACCTAGAATTAGGGGATGTCCATCGAGTCAGTTTCTAGGATTGATTATCAAAAAGATTGCAGGGTATTCCTAGGAGTCTACTGACATCATTACATCTTGTAATGTGCTTTATGGTTTGACTACCGATCGGTCAACCAGTTCCAACAAGGTCATGGTTGGGTCGAAGCATGTAATTCCAATATTTTGACAAGTTGTGGTTGTAAGAATATCGATTGCCGCTCCTAAATAGACTAATGCATTGGGGAATGAGCATCCATTTATGTTCACAGTGACTATAGGATTTCCTGGGTCCTCATATTTTACAGATGTTTCTCTTCCTGATAGTAAATCAAATAAGGTACTGACTACATGGACAGTTGGCGTTGTTTTTATTTTCCTCTTTGGCTTTTTTATACACAATTCCTTAATAGTTTTTGCATAAATTGGGATGTCTTGAATAGCCTGGAGGAGTGGTATTTTTATACACAAATTTTTCAATTCTCCTAGAAGATCAAAATCAGGATGTTCAACTGGGTGAGGTATGATTAATCTTTCTAGGAATGGTGGAGAAGAGGTGGTTTCATGATCATGATTTTTCTGTCTAACCATGTTCTCTTCTTGTGGTGCTTGTTCTACAGGTAACAAATCTTCAATTTGTACATTTTTATCCCCCTCTGTTTCTATTATCTGCCCAAATCTTAATTAAAGCTCATTGCATTCCCTTAACTCGGTTTCTGGCTCTGGTCCTTCAATAATTTTCATAGATTGAACCAGTCCGTTGCTGGGGTTTGGGTTGGGTTGGGCTAGGAGTTGCGGTCATAGGTTGGTCTGAGGGTTCTGTTGCAATGTGTAGGGTGCTGTCAGTGTGGGTTGAGGTAGGAGGATTGTTCCTGCTGGCTGATTTGTAGGTCTTTGCCAGCTTGATTTCCAGTTCTGGTTTTGTGAAGTTGAGGGTGGCCATTGGGATTGATATGCATTATTTTGCCAAAACGGTGGGAAGTAAGAGGAATTTGGCCAATTCTTATTTTGATTTGATTGGTTTGGATAGGGTGGCATAGGGAATGGTTGTTGTGACCAATTGGAAAAAGGTGGTTGATTCTTCCACATGGCTATCGGGTATTGTTGTGAATTATATTGCGGATTTTGAAAGAAAGAAGATGGATCAGTTGGCGTACCTGTTTGTCGTGCTTGCCATTGGCAACGCTGATTTAGTAGGTAGACTAGTTCTGTTTCTTCTTCTACCTCCTTATAGACTGCTTGTAGCCTTGGGAGTGATAGGCAGCTTTCTGTAGCATGATCTTTCATACATATGGCACAGGTTTGCAGCATATCCAGCGGGCACTCTTTGTGACTATGCTTCTTTCTGCATTTAGGACATAATATCACCAAGTTTTGTTCTGCGTCTACCTACTTTTGTTTGGCTTACATAATGTCCAATTGCGTTGTAAAAGTTCCCAAAATATCTATTTTGAAATCCTCAAATATGTGCCAATACCCTTTTGGGATCTCTAGAGAGTTATTCCTAGGATGACTAGAAGTGGTAGGAATGAGCTTAACAACACTCCCCTGGTCTGGGATAATGAGTGTTCCTTACTGAACTACTACCTGGGGGGACCTTGGCTCCTTTGTTTCCCCTGCTTCTTCTTGAATGAACTTAAAAACACTCACTCTATTTGGGATGCTAAGTGTTCCTGGTTGAATTATTACCTAAGGGGATCTTGGTTCCTCTGTTTCCCCTGTTTCTCCTCCTCCTTCACGAAGATTACAAGAATTCCCTTCTTGTAAAGAAATTGAGTGAGAATTTTCAAATTCTTGAAAATTCTGCTCAGTCTCTTTTGTTTTGTTGTGGACCTCAGCGAAGGCTACAGATGGTGAGCCTATGGCCTGAAGGGAGCCAGCAGGTTGTCTGGAAGCAACTTTTCTAGGACCTATTGATGGCTGAGATTTGGTCTTCTTTATGATGTCGTCCATAAAATTTGATCATCCAAGGGTCACCGGTCCCTTAGCTTTGTTAGGTTTGGATAGTGGAATTGGATTATTTTCAGGTTTTTTCTTCTTAGTCATACACACAATTCAAATATTTACCCATACTTTAAGTTCTCAACAATTCTGTTGGAAAGCGGGCGGGGGAGTAGGCATTTTACGTGCTCTGTACGCAGGTTCTTACCTTTCGTTTTTAATACCCAATTCTCTCCCAACAGACAAGCAACAAACACTTACTTCAGTTTTCTTTGATTTTGCTAAAAGGCGAGAGGGGGAGCAAGACTTTACTTGCTCGTTACATAGGTTCTTACCTTCCATTTTCAAAACCCAATTCTTCTTCAATAACAATCATCATATGTACACTACTCCTCAGAAATGGCTACACTCTCCCTAGCAACGACGCCAAAATGTTGAGTGATAAAAAGGTGCCTTTTAACTCCTAATTATCTTCACATTAATTATCAATCCGAGCAGGTCTTTCTATTTCAAGAGTGTACACAGTATGTGGCAACTATTTAACTTAGAGAGTAATGTTTCTAAGTTGTATTACAGACCTTAAATACAAGAGTAAACAGATGCAACAAGTAAATTCTAATTGTAATTAAAAGAAAACTCAATCCTTTAATGAAACCAAATCAGACATTCATCAAAGTAACATGTTATCTTACCTTGTATGTTGTGACTGTCACATCCAAGTGGACTACTTTACCGGAAGTTGTGTATGTCCTTTGTGTTGTGTGTTCCTAGCCGAGTTGTGACTGATCCCTTTCTACCTAGAACTCATCTTCACCTTTTTCCCCTCTCAATGAAAGAACCATTGACACAAGTATACTTACACTCACCAGGCACGTGAACCTCACTTCTCAAAAACAAATTGAACCACTCTCCTATGCTGACAAGCAAGAGTTGAGGCAAATCCTAAAGATAATGGCAACCAGGCCATCATACTAGATGGGACTCCCACACCAAACGGTGTGAGGTCTAGTTGGGACTTCATATCGAGCTAATCCCCTGAATGTTGGCAGGTCTAGCACCACCAACACTACCACAGGCTATAATGTTGATGATGTAATGAAATTTTTCTCTATTGATTAATGATAAAATGAAGATTCGAATTCTGATATTTACCTGTGTAATTTATGGGCCCCTTTTAAAATTTTCTGCATATGCTTAATTCTTATTGAATGTATAAATCAAATTGTTGAGAATGGATGGTGTAATAGTTGCACAAGTCACATAATTAATCAGATCTATATCCCCTATATCTCTTCATGGTTCTGGTTCACCTCGGCTGAGACTCTTCTTTCCGAAGGAGTGAAAATGTCGACGAAGTGCTAGACTATGCAGACTTTTTGTTGGCATCCTCGTTCGAACCCTGTGTCAGTTTCAAATTAAATTTTTTTGCCAACAAATGGTTCTGTTGCTTGGACCTCGAGTTTCTTAAAGGGGGTTTGGATCATGTGGCCCTGATATATTCGTTAGAATATCTAAAAATGGTTGCATGAGATGGTTGATTACGATATTTTACAGCAGACATTGTTGAGACAAAAGGTACTAAAGTGGGTCAAAGAAGAAACATTGTTTGTTGAACCTTCTTGTGATCAATACGATATATTTTGGTTTGAATTTTCCAAGAAGTTAGAAAATTGCTTAACTCGCTTTCACCATAAATAGAGGGTTCTGGTACAATTGAGGTTGCGTACACTAGTACAAAATGACTAATTAATTATTAAAAAAATGACTAAAATTTTCATATAAACAACCATTTTTCATTCAGTGACCAATAGTAGTTAATTTACAGTATCTTATAATGCAACCAACTTTTAGTCATTTTTAGCTTAGTCATTAATCGACTTCCTCAATTTTAACATCTAGTAGTATATTTAGTCATAAACTTGGTCATTAATTTTTCATTAGTTTAGTCATTAATTATCGCAATTAATGATGAAATATACAACAAAATATATTACTATATGAATCCTTGAGAAAACCAATTAATGACCAAAGAAATACGACCAAAATGTTGATCGTGTTATAAGATACTGTAAATTATCTACTAATAGTCACATATATGCAAATTTTAATCATCATTTGAAACCAATTAATGAACAAATAAATATGAATAAATTTTATTCGTGCTATAAGATACTATAAATTAGCTACTAATAGTCGTATATATGAAAAATTTAGTCATCATTTTAATAAAAAATTTATAATTTGGAGTAGTTATTTATATTTTTTGGTATTTTCATATTCATTATATAAGCGACTGATTTAGTAGTTTCTATTCATTTCATTTAATTTCATTCATAATCATTATAAGTGACTAATTTAGTCATATATTCATTTTATTCGTGTTCATCATTAATTAATATAAACTACTAATTTAGTAGTTTTAGATTGATTTTATGTGTTCATTATTAATCAACATAAATTAATTAGTATGATTTTGCAACTAAATTTTTAAAAAGTGCCATACAATGTGCATGTTTATCTAATATGATAACGCAAAGTTACATATGTTAATCACAAGACTAAATAATATCAAGTGCAACTAAAAATAATTTCAACCATATAAATTTTATTATATAAAATATCCAGTATTACAATATGAGTTTCCAACTTAATATTGGTTGGACTACAATTTACACATGAAATATTGTTTCATCGTTTCAAAACATTATCACTGTGTTGCCAAAGCATTGCAAGTGAATTCACGAACTCTGAAGACTTGACCATCAGTCTCTATGAGTGTGTCTTATGCAAGATATTGGCTCTAAGGGTATCACTAGACAAATTCTCTTCTCTCTCTCATTTTTCATTTTTTACTCCATTGTTATTGTTCTCCTCTTTCTTCAATTGTTGCTTCTTACCATCAATATTGAGTTACTCTCCTAAAAATGAAAGAATATACAATGCAGAGTATAAGACATAAAAGACGATGAATACTTGAATATAAAATAAAGTAGACTATAAAATATTTATACGACATATACCTCAACATTCAATACTAGCCATTATGTGGCTAGATGACTTGTATAAACAAAGGAAATAAAATGTCACCATAGAAAATAACACCTTAGGAACTTAGTAACCAACCCTCAACAAAACATTAGGCACAATCATACCAACTAATATACATGTTAAAAATATCAGGCAATGGATAACTTGTGAAAACAAATGGAAAAAAAAAGATCTGTGTAAAAAACATCCTTATTGCTTGTTATCAAAGAGTCATGTTCCTTAAATTTGGATATTATTGTTTCCCATAGTAAAAGTTCCTCGCTATTATGACCTACTTTTTAGGATAATGATATTGATCCAACATCATATTGGAATGTGGAGACAAAATGATCCAACTTTCCAAGATGAGTACCTCACTTGGTTGAATGAAGGTGCTAGTTGTGAGTAGTGTCAAAACCTAAGTAAGCATAATACTAAGGCCTAAGAAAATATATCACCACTTGTCCACTGAAAGAAAAAATTTCAATCTCACAATGGCTTCTCGAAGTAAATTCCGTTGGATGGATATCACACTCTAAGAGATGATTGTCTAATACAATGACAAGTGTACATATATTGTCATAATGCCCCTCACAGTCAGACCCTATAGTTTTGTCCTATAATATTAATCATATTATACTATTTCATTATAAATTATGACTATCGGATAATTATTGGTTTGAATAATTAGTCTGAAATTGTGTTTTTAGTATTTCTGTATACATGAAAATATTCGGAAAAAAAAAGGGTTCTTGTTGTGACTAGTTAATTTTGAGTGATCCTAAATACACAAGAAATTATGATGCCTCAGTGTTTCTCTAGTGGTTATTCGCTCATTGTACGAATTTCTCCCATGTCCTCTACTGCTTTTGGTGAGTTCCTCTTTGATTATGTTCAATACCAATGCAATGGACAATTATCCTCAATGTTTTACTGAGCCAAAGGGAAGCTCCCCAAGTAACAACAAAAAATTAGCCTCAAATATATTATTGGGGGCCAAGATGTAGTAATTATATGACAAGCCAAGAATCACTACACATTAATGATCTTCCCTTTAATATTGATTAATAATTTCTTTGCATGGTCATGTAATACTAAAGTGTCAAGTAGGGACATTTAAAGTTAGTCATCCATCAATATCACCTTTGAGAGTGCTTAGTAGTTAATACCTCCTATTACACACACAATAGATCACCAACTTTAAGGATAGAAATATAAACACAACAAAAATGAAATTAAAAGAAAAGCTAGGAAGTCAAATGCGACTAATCTTGAGTCAAGAAAATACCAAACCTCTCACATTAGCAAGGAATTCTTAGGCTCTAAAACAACCATTGCATCACTTTGGAGAAGGACATCTAGAAGCTCTGGGATAGTAGAAATGGGATTAAATAGGAGGAAAATGAAGCACTTTAGTGGGTGCTCCAAAATATTTGAACGCAACTGAAAATGATTTTATACTCCGTCCACACATTTTAAAACAAAAACCATTCTGCTGCATCTCATTTATTTTCAACCATTCTGTAATATGTAACTATTTGAGAAGGAATAGAGCATTCATAAATATTGTCATGAAAGAGGACTCTTCGTAATCCTAATAAGTTGGGTTCTAAAAAATAAAAAATTTCATGTAGTGAATAAATATTACATGGTAGATTTCAGTGATTAAAATGACAACTTTATTCTTATTCTCATTACAACAAAAATAAATTCAACCCTGACTAGTTGGGATCTAACAAATCAATAATTTCATGTACTAAAGTAAACTTACATGGTAGATCCCAATTATTTACAATGAAAACTTTATTATTAATATTCTTACAACATAGATAAATTCAAGAGTACATATATATTTCCTTATCTGAGACAAACTTTGAACACATTTCGAGATTTCATAGAAATGTAATGATATGATTTACTTGTAGGACATGAGAAAGCTATCTATGTGTAGCACCTTCCACTGGACAATAGTGTTATTGAGACACCATCTCATGACATTAGAATCATGTAGATAGATAGTGTTATAGAAATACCTTGCAAAACCTATTCAACACTACCTTCAAGCTTCAGATTCATCAATTGATTTATTTTAGTAGAAAATTCTAGTGGGACTTTATTAAATACAACCTGATAAAAGCGATTTATGATAATTGGGATTGCCTTCTCTAGATCTATCCCCCTCTAGAAATATAATAAATTATATTCACCAATTTTTGAGGTGCTCGCTTCATATTGAACATGGGCTATTGGGTTCTTCATGTGGAAAAGGTTGCAAATAGTAGATGTATAGTGGAAAAAAGCATGCAATTCAAAGTTGCTCCTAAAGTCTCTTGGTTGAACTATAAAACACCATATACTTAAAACATGATATATGGTAGTAACAAAAACCTACCCAAGATCCCACTTAAGAATTCAAAATTTTGCAAATAGGAGATGTCTTAAACAATATCAACTCTTTAATTGCATAATCACACTAAATAGATAGATCCTTAAAATATTGAAAAGTGTGAAAAAATGGAGTTGGAATATTATAGTTATGTCATGGTGGATATAGCTATGTAAAATGTAACTTCTATATAAAAAACATAAATGTAACTTCTATAACTACATGAAATGTAACTTCTATATAAAATAATGGAGTTGGAATATTATAGTTACGTGACGGTAGATATAGTTACATGAAATGTAACTTAAGACTAACATTTTTTTTATCTTTGATTAATAACTTAATACTCCAACAAAAACAGAATTGAATCGGTTCTTCACTAACCAAGGGGAAATTTTAAAACAGTGTGAAAATTCTTACTCGTTTCCCTGCCATATTTTTGTTATTTTATTTATGTGTGAATTTAAGCTAGTGTAATGTACCTTGTACATATTTGACAATTTAAATGTAAAAATTTATCGAGATTGAAGTTATACAATTAACATATGCACAATAAGATACAATATGCATGAGATATAATTAATATGATGTTTACATGTTATATCAAGACAAAAAAATTCTCATCTCATTAACTCTTATCTTATAGTTGGTGATGGGTATAGCCTTTAATATATGTATGGTCAATTTAAATGGAGGTGCTCATAATTTTATTCAATATTATCTTGTACAACTAGAAAAAAAATGAGATATATATGCTTGGTGGGAGCGATGGCTGGTGTATGCGAGCGTAGGGTTTCAGCAGGACTGTTTGTTGCCGCCGCTACCTCCACGGATTTGCTTGATGTTGGAACGGCTTGGTGCCGGGACGCAAGATCCACAATACTCAAGGATGCTCACAGGACTTGGCCCGGGTCTTATGACGGAAAGGAGAACCAGGAAGCGAGACAAAACAAACAGGTATTGGAGTTCTTACCCCCTTTCTTGGCACGGGTTGGTTTCATGAGGGCGACGCTGGGCACCCCTCCTTTTTGTTCGGGGTATTATGTCACAAATCTTTCAACCCTCACTCCGTCTGAGGTTGAAAGGCTCTCCCACACGAGCGATTTACCCTGGACAGATCGCCTTGTCTGCGTCAATGGGAAACAGGGCCGGTTACGCATCCATATGTCCCTTCTTGGTATACTGCGGAGCAGATCTGCCACACTGTTGATGTCTTTAACATGGATCCGATATGCCGATCTAGGACCGAGCTTAAAAGGCATGGTCGAAGATCAAGTATGGGCAGGGAATATGGACCTGGCCCTCCAGAGTTTTGAGATATATCCGCCCTCTGTAGAGCAGATCAGGACCCAGCATTGTAGGCTCGGGGTGGATCTACCAGATCTGGACAGATCTAGGCAGAAGCAAAATGATATTTCGTCAGATCCAGAATACAAATCCGAAAAACGGGATTTGATCAAGGCAGCAGCAGATTCGAAACAAATCTTCATCAGATCAACAGACGGCAGACACGTTTGTGTGCAGATCTGGGAACGGATGAGTATTTTGGAGCTAAAAAAAGAGATCCAGGACAGACTGGGAATTCCAGTGGCATTCCAAGTCCTAATATTTTCTGGGGTATGCTTGCAGGAGCAACACACACTCCAGCATTACAAGGTTGCAAAGGATTCAACAATCATCCTCAATCACCGATTGCGAGGTGGATCTAAGGGATCTACCTCAAAACCTACAGGTACCTATCGCGATGCAGCAAAAGGGAAAGAACCTCCAAAGGGGAAAGAACATGCAGCTGTTAATATACCTCCAAGGCAGTATATCATGGATGAAGTGCCAGAGATCCCCTCCATTCCGCTGGATATCCCAGAGGTAAAGTGCATATTCTCAGATCTACAGAAAAAAGCTGTTATTTGTAGATTTAACGGTTTCTGGCCTAGAACGGATGCTTTTTATCAATGGATTCACACGGTATGGACAAAAAACTGCCAGATCCACCTATGCTCGAAGGGTTTCTTCATAGTAATCTTCCTCGTTGAAGAAGAAAAGGAAAAAGTGCTCAATGAAGGACCATGGTTCTGGGGCAGTGCGGGATTATTTGTTACCCCTTGGTTCCCGCAGTTTGATCCCAATACTATGGTGGTATCAAGGATGCCAGTATGGGTAAGATTGCATAACCTTCCGATACATTTTTGGCACTTCAAGACCTTATCAGTTATAGGGAATACACTTGGAAGAATGTTAAAGATTGATACAGAGAGACACTTAAAAGGAATCTTTACCTTTGCTAGAATATGTGTCGAGGTAGATCTCAGCGAAGGGTTACCTGAAAGCATCATTCTGAACATCAACAATACTCAGTGGAAACAACCTTTGGACTATGAGAATACAACATTCAGATGCAGGGGATGTCAACAAACAGGTCATCTGTTCAATGCATGCGAAAGCCTTAACAAGAGCAAGCCACAACAAAGGAAGCATAAAGGATGGCAGAACATAGATGATGTCATAAAAAAGAGAACCGAGGAAAAGAAAGGCCCCTCAGTATCAGAAGACGAAGAAACAGAAGCAGAGGAGGATGATACCACCATAGAGGAGGTTGAAATAGAGAACCAGAAGGAAAATATAACAGCCAACAAGGATTCACAGCCCCACTCAAATCAGGCAGAGACCCAGCAAAATCAGGCAGAGATGACAAGCGTGGAACAAAGCATGGGAGGCATCAAACGGCAGCATCACTCAGATACTTCAGACTCAGACAAAGAAACAGGACATCCGAATGCAACATCGCAGTTAGTCATTGCTTCGATCGAGCCCACTGTGGGAGAGTGGCACAAGGTTGAAAAGAAAAAGGGGAGAAAAACCTGAAGCGTGAGTTTTACTCACTGCCAAATTCAGGTTTTTACCCTTTTTTCTTTCTCTTTTCTCTTCTCTTTCTTATTCTTTGTGCACGTTAGTTTCCTAACGTTGCGTGGGGTGTGAAAGCACTCGAACCCATGTGGCAACTTACTGAATGCTTCATTACATCTGCTAGTGTAACTTTTCATTAATTCTTTAATAAAAGGTTACCATTTTTTTCCTTGGAAAAAAAAACTAGAAAGAAAATGATGTGGGGGTGGTGTTTCTAGTGATTTTCAAAGTTGTTTTAATTACCTAAATTTAGCCTATTTAAAATAAGCAAGGGTGGTGTTTCTAGTGATTTTTAAACTTGTTTTAATTACCTAAATTTAGCCTATTTAACGTAACTAGTTGCATTGACCATCTTATCTTCATGTCAGTAACTTTGCTTGAGGGCATCTTCATGACATCCACCATCTCTGAAAATTATGAAATATTAGTAGTATCTTGCACTAAATAGACAATGTTGGCATATAATCTTTTATTGTTTTTTCTTTGTGTCACAAATTTATTGATATTTTATGCTTCTTGGTTTCGATTTCCATGTATGCTAGGATTTTTAGTTGTGCACACATCATATTTCTCACTTCTAATTGTATAAAAAACAGAGAGTATTCACAATGACATGTAGTGACATTTGGGTGTCGATTTTACTCAATGATATGCTTGATTTTTTAACCCATTCCAATCCTACCACAATGAAATTAAGAGAGACAAGGACACAAGAAGGGCCATCAATAAATGAAATTAGAGGCTTTAGAATGAAACTTAAATTGTACCTGAATGTAACAATAAGTATTTGCAACTGCCTGGTCACCAATGAGCATTGAATCACACTATGAAAAATTCCTTGCATTATGAGAATTTGGTTGCACCTGCACTAATCCTCTATAGTAGTTCCTTGAATTGCCTATAGATATAATTTTAGAAACAATCCTACACCTGCAATTCTTCCCCATATGGATCATCTTTGTCCCCCCCTATTGATAGTTATTTTTCAAGGCAACATAATATAAGTCTCCAATTACATAATCACCTTTCAAAACAATTCTTGGGTATTTCCAGGTGATTGTCGAACCAGTCTCTACTCTGGTCCACGAAATCCTTGATTTTTCTCCATCACACAAACCTCTTTTCGTAATAAAATTATAAATACCACGTCTACATCCCTCATCCCCGACATATGAACAGTGGAATAATTTATCATTTCTCCCTCGGCGCAATAGAGATCCACTACTATGGCATGGAGATGATTGGTGTCATAAAATTATGCAGTGCATCCTTCAATATATGTCATAGAAATTTTCTCAGCTCACATAATGACTTTCATCTACAAAAATAAGAGTCCTCTCAAACTTCCTGGTATCCATCTCATTCATCTTGAAATAAGTGGATATTTCCATGGGTGACAAAGTGTGCTTGGGGATTTAATAGAAGGAGCTATCACAAAAAAAAATGTAGCATAATAGTTATCAGCAGGAGTAACAAACCTGCCAAACTACTTCCTCACTAGATCAAGATACTCTTGAAGTACCTCTTATAACGAACAAAAGATAACCTCAATTGCCTATAGAGTCTACCTATGCATGGTAGTAATGAAAACAATGTCAAAAATAACATCTACAACAATGCTAGTTTAAGGAAGGTCTAGTATTTGAATCCTACCATACAATTTTCTTGCATCACTCGATCCCTTTGAATTTGGGCATGGTAGAGTCCATGACACAAACAATCAACCACTAAAAAAAGGTGAAAATAAAAAATAAAATTTCATGATTTCTGACCCTAGGAAAGTTATGGAGGAGTGAAGTGATTTGAACAATAAGGACATGAAAAATGCTTACTTTTCCATTTTATTTTGATGAATTCATACAAAATGCTTACTTGTCCATTGTCTTTTGATGAGTTTTTGATCTGCATTATCATAATCATTAAACCCTTTGTACAATAAGGACATATAAAACGCTTACTTGTGCATTGTATTTTGATGAATTGTTGGCCGGAATCAAGATCTGCATTATCATAATCATTAAACCCTCAAGTCTAAATGAAATTTACGCTTTGATCATATAAACCCTCGGAATTATTTACCCATAAGAATAAAAATCATCTTTAGTAAAAGGAAGAACTCTCCAGAGTCCAAATTCATACCCATATGCAAATGGCCAAAATCTCCACGCCCAATGACCTTTCCCTTTATCTATCTAATTGTTGATGCTCCCCTAAGGTGTTTCCCATGAAAACTCCATGTGGGGTTCGAATGCCATGAAATCCATAGATCGAGTGCAAATTCATACCCATGTACAGATGGCCAAAATCTCCACGCCCAATGACCTTGCCCTTTCTCCATATAATCATTGATTGTCTCCTAATGTGTTTCCCATGCAAACTCCATCTAGGGTTCGAATCCCATGAAATCAATAGATCACGTTGATGGTCTTCATTCTTTTGGCATTTCTAGGCAGATATCAACAAGGCTGAGAAAAATGCAGTGGTAGAATGTGATGTTGTAATTTGTGAATATTTTATTTGAACCCAGATGGAAATGAAAAAGAAAAGAAATATTTATAATGGAAAAAATAAAATGAATATTTATAATATACAATAAAATATATAAATTGCAATTGGTTTAAAGGATTTATTTTTAATAAGTATTTGTTATTTTTTCCTAAGACACTAAAATAAAAAGAAGAATAAGAAGTTAAAAATGATATTGGGATAAGTCTAAAAAGTTAAATATGGTCTCAATCAATAATAAAAATCTAAAATAATAATAATAATAAAATTTAATTTGTTATATTTTGATTTTGTTATGAACCCGCGAATAGGCTTTGTTACAATATTATGGGCCAATACCATGGCTTATTAATACTACAAGTCCAAAATCCATAACTTATTTCATAACCAAAATATTTTATAACAATATGACAAGATCCTTAATAGTGGATATTCACCCGATATTATTAACTCTTAAAAAATAGCCTTTGTTAGAATACCATGGGTCAATACCATGGATTATCAATACCACGTGCCCAAAAAACATAAATTATTTCACAATAAAAATATTTTATAACAATATGGCAAGATTGTTAACCATAGATATTCACCCTCACTTTACCATGGATATTAACTTGTAAATCAGCTTTGTTACAATACCATGGGCCAATACCATGGCTTATCAATACCACATACCAAAAAACCATAACTTATTTCATAGTAAAAATAGTATATTTTTATTTAATTTTATAACATTTTTTTAATTGAATCTAAAAGGGAAAATGTTACAATTTGAGATATATCTAAACCGTGTATCCTCACCACTATTAAAAATATTCTGATAGATAGATCTATGTTGGTTCTTTATATGTATATATATATATATATATATATATATATATAACTGGCATAGATCCATCTTAGCTAAGGACCCAAGGGATAAATATAGTGCATGGTTTTTTTAAAATTTTCATTATTTTATTTTCTTTGACATGATTGATCCAAAATATAGGTTTATTATTTTACAACCAATTAAGTGTTTTTAATTTAGATAATTTCTTAAACACAATACACTTTGATCAAATTTAAGAGAGAGATGGGGTGGGGTGGAGGGGGGGTGTATAGAGGGAGGGAGATAGTGAAAAAGTTGGAGGGAAGCGAGAGAGAGAGAGAGAGAGAGAGAGCGAGAGAGAGAGAGTTGGAGTGGGAAAGAGAGGGAGAAAAGAACAAATACATAGAGAGATAGAGGTGGAGAGAGAGAGGAGTGACGTTGGAGAGATGGAGAGAGAGTGCAGGAGAGAAGGGGAAGGGAGATAGTTTGAGACATAGAGATGGAGAAGGACAGGGAGGGGCAGAGATAGTGATATAGTTGAATGGAAGAGAGAGAGAGAGAGAGAGAGAGAGAGAGAGAGAGAGAGATTTGGGGGGGAGAGATAGAGGGAGGTGGGAGATAAGGGATAGAGAGGAATGAAGATAAAGATGAGGAGAGAGAGATTGTTATAGACATTTTTGTGCCTTATAGAATTGAGCATGAAATGTCCATAATCTAAGGGATCCAAAGTCCCTAAAAATGTTGTTCCTACCCCTAGACAAACAAGGCTAACAAACCACAGCAATTCACAGAAGTTCTCCACTTGAAACTGCTAAAAAACAAGTCAATTCAAGATCATGTCAACTGCTCCACTGACCATCTACGCTGAATGTCAATGGCTCCAATGGCTACCTGCGCTGAATGTCAACTCCAACACTGGCTACCTGCGCTGAGCGAGATTGGACAAGTGGCAGACTCATTCCTCAAGGTGTCAATGCCCAGGAAAATTCCAAAATGACACTTGCCTCAGGGAATTCGACTGGTGATGAGTAAGAGGTTCCAAATCTCCAAGTGGAAGAAAGAACCTCCAAGTGGATTCAAGAACTGAGAGAGGGAGAGGACACTAGTCAGATCAGATCTCAAGTTGAAAAGATTATAAAGCTTGCTTATCATCTTAGACTGCATTTAGGAATTGTACCATACATCTCATGGTGATCCTGAAAGGAAAACTTCTAAAAAGATCAACTTAAAATAAACTGAATGAACCTAACAACGCTTTGCAACATAACGCACAACATAGAGGTCTATGCTAGAGACGTGTTCCGACGTCGTTAAGCCTAATGACTGTCGATCTCGTGGAAGGTGGGTGATTCCTCCTGAGGGACGATAGCGCTAGTACGGATTGTGCTCCCACGTACCGTCGCGTATATATTGGGAGACCCGTATAGGCATATATCCTTTATCCTTAGGAAGCCGTGTCGGCCACCCTACTGATCGCAATGCAGTGAACACAGCATTCACGAAGATCGACCGCCCGTACCTTAAAAAGTATTCTGCGGTTTTGCGAAAAGTTTGGCACACCCTCTGCCTAGAACTCCAGAGCAGTTTCTTTTGGCCTTTTTCAGACTCTATAACAGAAAAAGTCCATCCGAGCATTTGTCACTTCGGGCTCGTTAAAACATCGAAGGAGACTAGAGTCATCTTTAGCTTTTTCTCGACTCTTTAAAAGTGAAAAAGCAAGTTGTGTCTAAAGCGTCTAATAAAATTCATTCAATTCGGAAACACATTTTCCCCTTTTGTATTTTAGTTGATCGAGTAATCCGCAATCATGGAAGAAAGTCAATTGAAACCCCGTCATTCGCGGAGGCTTGCGAGTCAAGCGTCTTTGTCTCCGGAATCGAAAACAGTACGGACAAAGCGAACTCGTTTAACCGGTTCGAAATATCCTATTAAAGTTAGAACAAGTGTTCCAACAACATCTGAGATTCCGGTTACTCCAAACATTTCTGGAAACCCTGCCTCTATTGAAGAAGTTCAACAGCCACAGAGGGACAGTAACACTGATCCTAGTCTGAGAACAAATACTTGCGTTACTGAACCAGTTCCATCTGTAACCGGTCCAGAGAGTCTTGTTCCTCAAACAATTGTCGCTGTCGAAACAACCCCTTCTTCAGCACCAAAATTTTTTTACGGACCTGACGGTCTTCCTCTTCCACCTGGTTTGATTGCGATAGAGGAAATTGTAGAGGATCCGCAAGCAAGTACTCCAACCCATTTTGGAGTAGGGGTCACTCTTTTTCCTTCTACATCAGAAGTTAGTCCATCACCAGTGGAAGTTCCTGTAGAATCGTTAGGTAATCTATTGGATAGACTCAAAATGTCTGAGCAACCATCAACAACTAGGACTGTGTCGAATGACAAAGCGACAGAAGAACCACCTGCCGTCACTCCGACCATGTTTGTCGGCGTACCATCTGTCCCAACTAGCTCACAACCGCTAGAAGGAGTCCACCCAGGGACTATTTCGACAGTGTGGTTTGTTCCAGTTTGTTCCTCTGGAATAATATCCGGTAACTCTTATGTTGAAACTCGACAGATTGATCCCTATGGAGGTCAATTTGGGCCATCTAGTCCCCAAGGGCAAACAATCCCCTTGAGTTCCGGATTGCTACCATATGGGGGGCAGTACGCCCTTTCATTACCCCCTCTGGGAGGATATCCATACGGCAGTTCTCAACAGTATTCAAGTTATACTGGAATTACGACAAGTGGTTGGGTACCTATGCTACCCCAACAGCCAAGAGTTGTGTATTCTATGCAACAATGTGTACCTGTGTCGAACATCCCGACAACACCAGCTATTGTAACAGTGTCACAAGTTCAAACGATGCCTGTTGTGTGTCAACCTCAGATTTCTCAGGTTGTAATGCAACAGCCCCTTGACCCTGTGACACAACCACAATCGCCAACTGGAGGGGCGACACAGGTCCAAATGGGTACAATTACCCCGCATCTTGGTCCGACGGTTAGTATAGTGCAACAGAACATGGCTTCACAACCGTGGCTGGTGCAATACCAACAACCACAATTCCAGCAAGTTTACCAAGGTTCTGAGCAGCAGATCTTTGCGAACAGTGGACATCCGTATATTCAAAACGGTCAAAACCAACTGCTTTACAGTGGTCAAGTCCACCAACCGTATCAGTCATACCAACATCAATTACATTATGCTGGTATGCAAAGGCCTACTGCTCAGGCGATTCCATCGTATCCTGGGTACGCCTCACCTAACCTGAATCAACAGTTACCATTCGTGGCAACTTTAGAATTACCGGATTTACACCGATTAACAAATGATCCAATTGCTTACGCCCCTTGGTGGCCAGCGATTCCTCACAAGCTTCCATCGGACATTCCTAAATTCAATGGAAATCCAGGCGAAGACCCGTCGAATCATGTGATGACTTTTCATCTGTGGTGTTCGTCGAACACCCTGAACGATGATTCGATAAGGCTTCGCCTTTTTCAGAGGACATTGACAGGTCCAGCGGCTAAATGGTATATTGAATTACCTAGAGCCTCTTTCGACAATTTCAGTTCCCTAGCCACGACTTTCTTAACCCATTTTCAATTACCGATAAGGTATGAAACGGGAACAAAAATCTTAACCAACTTCAAGCAGACGACGGCCACCCATATATCCGATCATATACATGAGTGGCGTCGTCGTCGCAGGATGGTAAAGACTTACGTTCCCGATCAGCTATTAGCTGAATGGTTTATAAAGTCGTTACTTCCTGCTATAACGGAAGATGTGGCCAAGGGGGGAGTCGTAACAGAGGAGCAGGTTATTGCTCATGCACAATATCTAGACTTAGTGTATACTCAGTCTGGCACGCTCTACGACAAAATACCTGACGCCCCTAGACCGGAATTTTCAATTCCTCCTCCTCCAAAATCAAATAGTGACTCTCATGCCGGCGATGGTGTGATTGGAACTGCAAACGCGAAATCGACAAAGGCTTCGTCTAAGAAAGCCCGTAAGACTTCGGATCAAAATGAAAAAGAAGAAATTCTTGCTTCGGAAGTAAATGTCGTATCAGGAGATAGAGGCAAAGAAACCAATCAACCAGGAAGCAAGAAGAAGCAAAACAAAGGGAAGAAGAAGAAACAGGGTGAGTCATCCCCTGAAAAAACTTCTTCAAACCCTCCTAAGAAAGGGAAACCAAAAACTCCATGTTTTATATGTGATGAGGATCATTGGACACAAGATTGTCCATACAGGGCTGAGCTTAAAAGGTTCTTCAAAAGTTCACATACCTCGGCTGTGTTAACTGATCCGTTTCCCAATCAAGGTCAAAATCTGGTTGATAATGGAAATGCTTCCCCGTCGCAAGTGCTAATGTTATCGATCTCCAAGCAACAAAATGATGCTTTGATTTCGACAAGGAACAAAGATTACGGGAATCCACCGCTGTCGAACGACAAAGGTAAAGATCAACCAAGTAGTTCGACAACAACTTCGACAGAAGTTGTACCACCCATCATTCTTGAATTAACAATAAAACTGCCGAAGGGAGTAGTACACAAGTCGACATTTAATCCTCGCGCCAGAGCGGCGCAGCATTATAACATAGTGGAAGATTTGGCCCTATCACCATCCGCTATGTCGACTCTTGAGGTACTACAAAATTGCCCATCCCAAAGGCAGGCTTTGTTATCGGCTATTGGTGGGGTTGATCCTAAGGATTCCAATCTTGTATCCTTTGACCACAAAGGATATGATCCTCAGTTACCAGCTCAACTAGCTTTCCTTATAAAAGTGAAAGCCCTCAACAAAACTGTTCACCGAACAATTATTGATGAGGGGGCATCTACATGTATCATGTCGATGAGTTGCTGGAAAACTCTCGGATCTCCAACCTTGTCGCGATCTTCGGCGACACTAAAAGCATTCGATGGAAGAACGTACACCCCGTACGGTATCCTAAATAACTTGAAGGTTGAACTAGGAGGAAAAACAGTGGAAATTGATGTTGAAGTCATCGATGGGAATCTTGACTATAACATCCTACTGGGAAGACCATGGATATATGCCATGGAAGCTGTAGTGTCAACTTATTTTAGGAAGATCGCCTTCCCTTTTCAAGGAGGGATTACGGTCGTCGACCAACAGAACTTCCTCCCTAATGGTTCACAAGTTACATGAAGCATTCCCATGATCCATGGAAGCGACCATTCGCTTCAAGATATCGGAGTAGTCCTACTGAAAGACCCCACATTGATGGGAACTTTCGCGCTTCCACCTCCTATCTACATAGGAAATATAGCGTTGGTAGCAACCTGCAACATGATATCTTCCACGAAGGTCGTAGAAGAAGATATCGACATGGATCATACCATGGTTTTGCCCCCAAGCCCAATAGAAATATTGTAGCAATCAATTTTTCGGGCATGGGAGGTGAACCCAAATCAACGCTTGTCAAGCGTTTGGGTAGATAGGTCTAGAGAATATGGTACCTCATTAGATCCTTGGTCGAAAGTGCATGGGACTGACGAAGGGATCTTACAATCAATGTTGATTGAGGGGGCACCATGGAATGATCACCACCATCATTCCCTTCTTCCAGAATATGAAGAAGATACTCAACATGACCTCTATCACCCTTCAGTCTTTGAATTCCTATCAAATACTGTGAATACGGTGGATTCCGAGTGAAACTTATCCAATATTGAAGAGACTATAGCCATAAATATCTCGACTAAACCAAATGTTGTAGAGAATATTTATGTCGGCAAAGGTTGTTCCCCTTCATAACTGGAAATATATAACGCTCTTTTTCGCGAGTTCAGAGATGTCTTTGCTTGGTCATACAATGAAATGCCAGGCATTGACTCGAGTATTGTTGAACATGAAAGCAAGATGTATCATGATGTCAAACCAGTAAGACAACGGCTTCGGCAGGTGCACCCCAAGAAAGCCACTGCCATTAAGGCGGAAGTTGAAAAGCTTCTCCATGCTGGTTTCATCTACCCGGTTCCTCTAACCGAATGGGTATCGAATATTGTCCCTGTTATGAAGAAACAAGGGACGATTAGAGTGTGCGTCGACTATAGGGATGTAAACCAAGCTTGTCCGAAGGACAACTACCCTACACCCTTCATCGACCAGATAATTGATGAATGTGCCGGATGTGAAATCTTTTCGTTTATGGATGGATTTTCCGGGTATAATCAAATAAATATCCGCCCACAGGACCAGTCAAAGACTGCATTTATTTGTCCGTGGGGCACATTCGCTTATCGAAAATTACCCTTTGGTTTAAATAACGCAGGGGCAACGTTTCAGAGGGCAATGAATTATGCCTTCCATGACATCAAGAACATCATTCAACCATATCTCGACGACCTTCCGGCTCATTCGCGAAAGCGGACTGATCATCCGCAGCATTTAAGAGCGATATTTCTACGTTGCCAGCACTACAAGATAAGACTCAATCCGCACAAATGTGTGCTTTGCGTCGGTTCTGGTCATTTACTCGGCTTTGTAGTCTCTAAGGATGGGATTCGTATCGACCCTTGCAAGGTTCAGGCAATCATTAATTTGCCTCCACCTTCAAATTTGCTTGAGATTCAGAAACTCCAAGGGAAAGCAAACTTTCTGAGGAGGTTCATTCCAAATTACGCAGAACTTGCTAAAGGTTATACTCGTCTTTTGAAAACGTATGTACCTTTTGTTTGGCATCAGGTGGCGCAAGCTTCCTTTGATGCTCTGAAAGATTCTCTAGTAAAAGCATCATTAATGTACACCCCAGACTATCAAAGAGATTTTAACCTGTATCTGGCTGCAGCGGATACAACCATTGCGATGGTTTTAGTTCAAGAAATCGATGGAATTGAACATCCTATATATTATTTAAGTAAAAACTTAAATGATACAGAAAGTAAATATTCTTATGTTGAAAAACTAGCACTTGCGGCTGTTCAAGCGATTCAAAGGTTTCGACATTATGTCCTCTTTCGGAAAACTACCATTTTATCAGATTGCAACCCCATGACTTATATACTGTCGCGACAGTTGCTGGGGGGAAAATATTCAAAATGGATAGCGATCCTTCAAGAGTTTGATCTGGAATTTGTAAAATCCAAATCAAAGAAAGCTCTAGTTTTCGCAGAATTATTGTGCGATCTCCCATCGTCGTCCAACGATGAAACATCCGAAGAGTCAATCGTGGACGAGAGTTTGTTTCTGATATCTGCAAACAATGAGTGGTATGGAGATATCATAATTTATCTCCAAACCCAAAAGTTCAAGCCTAACACCTCTCACTCTGAACAGAAACGTATACGATACCAAGCTAAAGACTACATGATCGTCGGTGATACGCTCTACCGTCGTGGTATCGATACAGTTCTGAGGAGGTGCCTTACCCATGAGGAGGCCGAAAAAGCCCTAAATGAGTGTCACTCAGGCGCGTGTGGGGGGCATCAATCTGGATATTCAGCAGCACAAAAAATCTTACGAGCAAGATACTTCTGGCCAACCATGTTCAAAGATTGCATAATCGCAGTCAGAAGTTGCCATGCTTGTCAAATTTTTAATAGCAAAACCAGAAGACCACCCGCACCTTTACAGCCAATAGTTGCTATTGGGCCTTTCACCAAATGGGGCATCGATTTCATGCAATGTAACCCCACCTCGACCGGGGGGCATGGGTATATTATAGTCGCCATTGACTATTTTACCAAATGGGCCGAGGCGATGCCTACATTGGATAACACTGGTGAAACAGTTTCCCTTTTCTTTTTTAATCATGTAGTCGCCAGGTTCGGCGTACCACAGGCTATAGTTACAGATCATGGATCGTATTTTCGCAATCACATGATGGTTGAATTAGCTGCCAAGCTAGGGCTATCTCACGACAGCTCTACCCCGTATTATCCGCAAGCCAACGGACAAGTTGAAGCGATCAACAAGGTCCTAAAGCGTATGTTGCAAAGGATGATCGGAGTTCACAAAAGAAGGTGGCACCTAATCCTGTACTCAGCCTTGTGGGCTTACCGAACATCGGTAAAGAATGCGACTGGGTTCACACCTTTCCAACTGGTGTATGGCCTGGAGGCAATCTTGCCAGTCCAGTGTGAAATTTCGTCTCTTAAACTCGCAATTGATCTCCTCCCCGGAACTTCAGAAGAAGAAGCCCATAAGAAACGAGTCAAGGCGCAGTTCGACAAAAATGTCAAACCCCGTGTCTTCTCAGAAGGTGACTTGGTCTTGCTTTACGGCCAAGAATCCGATAAATTGGGAGTAGGAAAATTTAATTCTTTATGGATGGGCCCCTATATTGTTAAACGAGTGTTAGCAAAAGGAGCCTACGAGTTAATGGATTATGACGGAATTCCACTGGTGCAACCCCGCAACGGGTTGTATCTCAAGCGTTACTATGCCTAAATAGTAACCTGTGTGCTTTTGTTGTATTTTGTTTTTGCTGAAGTGTTTGTTTTGGTCGAGTAATCCGCCTTTTTACATTTATTGTAGATGTCGAACCTTTCTAAGACATGTGTGGGATATGCTGACGGAGCGAGTCGTAGTTCGCGGAACCTGTCCTCCGCAGCCTGGGCCATTTTTGATCCAAGCGGCGAGTTAGTGAGTTTCAGAGGTGTGTGTATTGGGCAATCAATGAATAATGTCATTGAGTATAGCGCATTGATAGAATTCCTCTCTGATGCCATCGCCCATGGTATACGCTGACTAACCGTCAGGCTAGACTCACAACTCATGATACTACAACTCAATGGTATATATTTTGTCCGTAATCTAGCTATTTATCGTATGGTTCTAAGGGTTAAGATTTTGGAAAGACAGTTTGATTTAATTCAATACCAACATATTTCCAGGAACTTAAACACATTAACCGACTCATTAGCAAACTATGTGTTAGATAGACATTTGCGACATTTATAAAAAGAAATGCATCATCAATGTTGTACAAGTGGATCATATAACTCAACCAGAATAAACCTCAAAAATCAAAATATATATATATATATAAAAGTTGTTTATCGTTTACACATAATGTTCTGTAACCAAGACAAAAATTGGTCGCATGACCCAAAAACTCAAAAATGCTAGGGGGCACCCTAGCCTAGTGATGCTCATGATAGCACGTCACGACCTGTGCAATCATGCGCAAGAGACGAGTCCATCGTCTAGGCACACCAGTAGTATGCCGCTGCAACTGTAAAGGTAACTCGTTGATCCGTACATACGGAATACCGAGAGTAAGGCTCTCAACCTGCTCCTGCACAGCTGTAAGGGTCTCGGCCACGTCAAGGTCGCGAAGAATAACCCTCCCTGCAGGCTCCCCTGCTGGGGCAGCGACTGGCGGTCTCGGACAAACTGCTGGACGAACAGGACCAACATCTGCATGCACACAAGAGTTTGATTAAAAGTCTTGACAGAATAATGCACAACAACATTATGAATAAAAACAGTAAACAGTGATATGGTCAGAGATTTTACCAATAGCCCCCCACTGTTCGCCATCCGGTAACAACAAATCTGGATCACCTCGGAAATCCATGCCCACATATGGATACTCGGAATAGACCATATCCTGGCGCTCGAACCACTTGAAGAAGGTACCAGTGAAAGTAATCTGAGGTTGACCAGCATGCCTAGACATGTGATCGACCCATCTCTGCATGCGTGGCTCGGTTGGAGAAGGCAAGTCAAGTGCAATATACTGAGGCTGCATCAGTGGTATTTTCTCCACGGCGAAGGCAGTCAAAATAGAACCAAATCCAAAGTTCTTCAGCTTCCCGTCCTTTACCTTGGTCAATTGACTTTTCATCTGAACAAGTACTGCATCACACCAGTTGAATACTTTCGGTTGGAGACACTCCAAGGTGTGCTGCACATAAAATCTGTTGGCAAGATGAAGAGATGCACTACCGGCCATCCCACCAATAGTATACAGAATGGACCTGAGAGACCTATCAGTAATCTCACAGATAACAACCTTGCCGTCTCTGCTCGGCTGGGAACCTTCCCTACAATACTGGCGGACATAGTCTCTCACGGAGTCATTCCCCCGGGCCGAACCTGACAAAGAAATAGGGGCACCCTGCCTTGACAACCCAGTCAAGAAGTAAATTTCCACTATGGTCAAGGGGATAGATTTTCCCCTAATCTGGAATACTTGGTTGATGGGATCCCAAGCATCAAGCATATACTGCAGTAAAGAGATCTGTGCTCTCATGCTAGAGATACGGAAAAACTTCAGCAGGCCACAGTTCCGCAGCGCGTTCACCGTGACAGGGTCATGGAGAGCAATCATATCTTCTTCTTCATGTTCTCGTTCTCGCCATGTAAGGGACATTTTGCTCAAAGATCCCTGCAAAACAAACAAGAGAAAGAGTAAGTTCCTGGATTTGATGAGAAACTGGCAAAATTTCATCAAAAACTGTGCCACAAAATCAGTTTTCTAAGCCCAACGCAGGTAGACAGTGTTCCACCTGCGTTGAAGGTCAAGCTGCCTTAAGGCAGCTTGACATTCAACGCAGGTTTCGAGTGGACCACCTGCGTTGATGACAGGGCACCCTGGCAAAACCCCAGGTGCTCAGGAAGACAAAGAAACAGGCACAGAATGGGAAAATGAAACCATGAAAAGAAAGAGCTAGGGTTTAGCTCCTACCTGGTCCAGATGGCGCCGAGAATCGTCCACAGAATCTCCCGAAATCAGCTGGTGAAAATCAAGGGGGAAGAGGCACCTCCAAAGCTCCAACAAACCAAGTTCAAATGAAATGGTAAAATGAGAGGTAAAAACACTTTTTAATTGCTTTTTACATAGTTCAAAGTGAAATATTAGGGTTTTAATCTCATTTTCAAGCAAATGTTATTCATTTCTAACTAAGTTTGATGCAGCAATTGAGAATGCAGTACTATCCTTGAAAAGAGAAAAGCTAGTTATGGTAAAAGATCAAAATTTGACTATATAAACGAGCAGTTTTAGCATAAAGTTCATGCTCGTTAAAAAATAAACATAAGTTTGAGCAGTGTTTTTCGTGTTCAAGCTCGTTAAAAAATGAACCTATTTTGGTAAATAACCACTGTGAATGTAACCTTATCTGCCATTAAAGCCTTGGTCGTGTTTGCACCGTCACCTCCACTTTTCATTTGGCCAATCGTTCACCTCCATATGATTGTTTACCCATTTTGAGGAACAGCTGCGAAGAGTGATTTCACCTAGCCATCCTTGTGACACTGCCGTGATTGGAGAATTCCAACCTGTACCTGGAATCAGCTGCTAACCCTCTTTATCACTCGTTCCTCAAAAGACGAGTCTTCTTTAAGCTCTTTTCAACCGACTCATAAAATATGAAAAGATTGCCGAGTTTTGGCCTTCCAGCTCGTTAAAGCGACCGGAAGTGCTATCCCTCCTCTAGATTTTAATCTTTTTGGACCTGAGGGATTATTGCACAAAATGATCGAGCGCTTGTTTTGTTCGGCTCGTTAAAACTATCGAAAACTCATCCCTTCTGTATTGTTTTATACTTTTTTGGACTAAAGGGATTAGATGACGAAAAAGGAATTTTGGAGTTAACTTTATGTACCTTTTCAGACTCTCTAAAAATGAAAAGGACCGAGTTATCTTTGTCGTTAGACTCGTTAAAATCACTAAATAGCGACAAACTTGTCTTTAGACGAGAACGAGTTTCACTATCGCTAGGCTCGTTAAAACATAGCGATGGGCTTACCTGAAGGGCAGGTTATAGAACAAGCATATGTTATCCTCCTCAAGCTTGACAAAAATAAAGAGGTATTGGTCAACAATGACTGGGGAAAAATTTGGAGAAAATAAAGAAAACTTTGATGGTAGCAAGTCGCTCTTGAACATGACACTTTTCCTCCGTACCACAATCGGGTTGGGTTGTTTCATTCACCGGTCACATCACCATGGTCTTGCCATACCATCCATATTTGGGGTAATGCTACCGATCCATCGCATCAGTGTTGCCATATGTTCAAGAGAAGTTGTTCAGAAAGAGTCAACCGGGTCCCATCCACTGCCATACATTATCCTTCATCCATTCATGACCGCCACCCTGAATCATATGTCACAGATTGTTTTCACCTCCATTAAAATCATTAGCTCCGTTCCGTGTCACTGATGTGGGATTCATTAAGGCCCTCCTTTGACGGATCGCTTCTTGTCGACATCAGCTCATTATCCAAGAAGTTGATCTAGGAACAACCCCTTCAGTACTTTGAAGCTTGCATGCCTCAATGGCAAGTTTCTCACTTCCGGCGACAGGTATACATCAATGACCTTCGACCAGAAGATTTCGCGTGGTGTTCGACGCCAAGTCCTTTATTCGCACCACGTGAATTGTACTGCAGTACCTTGAGGGTCATTATCATTATCGGTGATTCCTCTCGCGCTTGTTAACGGTTTACATCATTGACCGGTAATCAAGCGATGTCTTTCCATGTTCGACTTCAGAACAATTCTCACATGGATCGACTTGTACTTAGAGTGAATATTGAACGATTTTGAAGACCCCGGATTTAGTTTCATCCATCCGGGCTGCGATATATATTCAGGAAAGATAAAGACATTTGACATGTACATCATTGCAGCAGATGATCATCCTACCCAAAGGATGATAATTTCACCAAAATTATCAGTCTACCATCAGACGATCGTCTGTTCTATGTACAAAAAATGAATTTATAAAGCTGAGCTTGGGAATGCCCACCTCAGCTAGATCATGAAGGCAGTATGAAAAATAATGTATTGTATTATATCTTATTACAGGTCTCCTCCCAGCAAATGGATGAACTTCGGACCCTCCTAGATAAAGCATTTCACCCGATAAATGGCCTCATACTTTAGGGGGAAACTGTTATAGACATTTTTGTGCCTTATAGCATTGAGCATGAAATGTCCATAATCTAAGGGATCCAAAGTCCCTAAACATGTTGTTCCTACCCCTAGAGGAACAAGGCTAACAAACCACAGCAATTCACAGAAGTTCTCCACCTGAAACTGCTCAAAAACAAGTCAATTCAGGATCATGTCAACTGCTCCACTGACCATCTGCGCTGAATGTCAATGGCTCCACTGGCTACCTGCGCTGAATGTCAACTCCAACACTGGCTACCTGCGCTGAGCGAGATTGGACAAGTGGCAGACTCATTCCTCAAGGTGTCAATGCCCAGGAAACTTCCAAAATGACACTTGCCTCAGGGAATTCGACTGGTGATGAGTAACAGGTTCCAAATCTCCAAGTGGAAGCAAGAACCTCCAAGTGGATTCAAGAACTGAGAGAGGGAGAGGACACTAGTCATATCTCAAGCTGACTCATCCTCTCTCCAAAATAACTATATATAGATCTCTCCTCCATGAGATCTAGAGGCCGGAATTTTGTTATTGCAAAGAATTGCTGTTGATTTGAGACTGGAATCATTGGGTGCTTAATGCTTTGAAGGGAGGTGAAGATAGGAATTCCATTCTGCTGGGAAGGAGATGCTGGATTGGAGCCCTCAGGGTTGTATCTCTTCCTGAACCTTGTTATTTATCAATAAAGCTATCTTGGTTTTCTCCTATATACTGGTGTATTTGTATGATTGCATTAGTGTATTTGATTTACTTTTAATCCTGAATCATTTATGAATATGAATATCTGCCTTTGTGTTGTGTTCTTCTCTTGTCGCAAGTAGTTGTTCTCTTGTCGCAGGTAGCTGTTCTCTTGTGATCTCGCAGGAATCAAGTAGCTGTTCTCTTGGGCGAGCGAGGAGGCAAGTAGCTGTGAACACCCGAAGAGAAGAGGATCTAGATCGAGGGACAAACAGAAGACACCGGTAAGTCTATTGATCTCCCCTCTTTCATATTTCATAAAGGAAGAAACCAAAATAGCTGTATCTGTTTGTTGGTAAGGCACTGTCACACCTTAGGTGGATAGGATCGTCCTGCATAGGCATTTTTCCCCACAACAGAGATGGAATTGGAAGGGGTAGGAGAGGGAGGGAACAAGAAAAACATAGAGGGATAAAGGTGGGGAGAGAGAGGGGGTGACAAGGGAGTGAGAGAAGGGGAAGAGAGGGATAGATAGAGAAGGGCAAGAGAGGGAGAGAGAGTATATTTATGCTTGGGGGGTGAGATAGAGACATGGAATAAAAAAGAGACACAAATACATATATAGATGCTATATAGTATTATATAACCAACCTAGATCCATATTAACCCTATAACTATCAAGTGCTGAGAGGGATCCAGTCCCTCGAGGTGAAAACATTTCCTCAAGTTTTGCACTAGAAAAAAAAAGTTTGCACCTCGAGAGATTGGATCCCTCTCGATGCTTGATAGATCAGGGGTTAAGATGGATCTAGGTCGGTTAATATGAAATTAATGTAGTTTTTATTTGATATTATAGTCTTAAAATTTAAAATTTCTTTTCAAATTAAGTTCAAATTGGAATTAGATCCAATTAGATTCAATGACTAGATTTTTTTAAATACACAAGATATCTTTTTATTAAAAATATATATTTTTAAAATTACAAATTATTAGAGATAAATAATGTAAAGTTGGATCGCCTATACACCATGTGAGGATGAAGAAGTGTTTAAGGAAGGATAACCTTTCAACCAATCTTTAAAACCCTTTCAATCGCCTATCACTTGTAAGTTTATATTGCTTGACACAATTAAGATGACTAATGTAAAAAATCGATTCATATTATTGTAGTACTTGTTAGGTAGTTGTGTTTTTTTCTTAGACTAAACTAGTCATTCATGTTAGTCATTTTTAGTTGTACTACTTATTAGCTAGTCACATATTTTAACCCATGACTAAATTAGTGATCTATGTTAGTCGTTATTAGTTCGGTCACTTACGATTGATCATTTTTGGTAGTATTTCACTTGGAAAAGTTGTGGTGACTAACTTTTTTAGTCACCTAGTCACTAATTTCTCATTTTCTAGTAGTAGTAGGAATTGGACTATCTTATATACCTAGGGGGGATAATATGGGGTACCAAGGGAGGTACCCAAGGTAATAATGTAATAATGGGATGGACCATAGTAATAAATAAGATCGTTAACCCATATCATGTAAGGGACCACAAGTAGTTAGTAATAAGGTAATGGGCCCATGGTATTAGTTTGATGGTATGAGGGAACCATGGTAATGACCCATGGTATTGTATGTATGAGGCCTATATAGAGGCTAGTGACTCCACATGGAGAGTGTGAAGGATTATTGTATGAACAAGCATATGGCTTGTGGAGTGTTCTCCTTCCTTAAGGAGTGAATGTATGTTGTTGCCCTACCTTAAGGGTTTGATCAATAAAGAAGCATTTCTATCTATTTTGATCTTGTTATTCTTGGGTCTATTTATATTATTATATATTTCTAGGTTAGATCTATAACAAGTGGTATCAGAGCTATAACAAGTGGAATTAGAGCACTTTCTTGGGCAAAAGTGGATACATTTTTTTATATTTTTTGTAGGATTTCGAGGGCGGCGAGTTTACAGATCAGATCTATATGTTTTGGTGCAAGATCTACAAAATATAATTGCATATCTGGATTTTTTGTGAAAAAATAGCCGATTTCAAAAAAATAAATCGGTTGAATCGGAGTCCGGATAAAAGAGTTATCGCTGATCTAAAAATCAGTGGGGTTGCAGACAATTTTTCAGGGAAGCGAGCTTGCGGTGCAGATCTGGATGTCTTGGTGCAAGATATGCAAAATATAATTGTATATCCAGATTCTATGTGAAAAAATAGCCGATTTCAAAAAACAAATCGGACGAATCGGAGTCCAGATGAGGGAGATATCGCTGATTTAAAATCAGCTCTTTTTTTAAGGAATTTTGAGGACGGCGGGAGAGTAGTAGTGCAGATCTAAAATTCTAGTGCCTGGATCAGGATTTCTATCACATGGGAAGATGAAAAATGGTTGTTCTATTTCCAAAAATAGGTTATAATATGGATTCTGAGCAATATTGACGGAATTGTGACCATTTCAAATTTTCGCCAATTTTTTATTTATTTATTTTTATTTATTTATTTTTGTGATGGCGGGCCCAGATCAGAATTTGAGGGACTTGTATAAATTTGATGGCTCTCATCTAGCCAAATGGCTAGCATGAATGGAGAAATTTTTTAGATTGCATTACATCATGGATGATGAAACTCTGCTGAGTGTGGGAACAATGTACTTGGACAATGAAAGACGGCAATGGTGGCAATGGCATCAACGTTACTATCGAAGGCCCATGACTTGGGACATATTCACAAAAGCTCTTATGGATCACTTTGACCATAAAACTAATCTTGTGGATAAGCTCACACAGACAGACACACAACCTAGCAAAGATTTTATTTTTACAGGAAAGAAGGAAACCAAGGAACCTAAAGGGTTATTTTCTGCTGGTATCTCCTTATTGCAGGTTCATGGATTGATTCAAAAAGAGAAGATCATTGTTTCTATAAATCCTAGTTGCAAGCATAATTTCATCAATGTTAATTTGGCAAAAAAATTGCAAGTTCCCACAAAACACATTGAAAACACACAGGTGGATGATGAGGATGTTCAAGTGTATCAGGATTTGAAGATTTCTATGGATAAGTATGTGTTGCATGGTGATTTTTTTACTTCAGAGACGGATAATATGGATGTTGTTTTGGGATACCCGTGGATGGAATCAGTGGGTACTATAAATATTAACATGCAGAAGAAATTCCTAAAGCTCTGGTATAAAAAGAAGAGAATTAAATTACAGGATATTTCCATCAATAAATAGGTAGAGTCCACGGAAGTTGATGCAGAAGATGTTCCAGGGACTAACATATCAGATGATGAGCAGTTGATGGTTGAAAATCAAACAAAAACAGAGGCTGAAGCGGAAAAGGTTACAGGTGTTGATACATCAGATGAGGTCTCAGTGGTGGAAGTAATATTGGAAGATAAGACACCACAGCAGGCACCACAACATAACAGTCAGGCTCCAGTAAAGGGTGAATTAAAGAAAAAGACATCGTGGGTTAAAACTTCAACATATCATCACCCACATCACCCCGCAAGACAACAACCAACAAGATGGCAACCAATTAGCCACAAGGACAACAACCCCCGTAGGACAGATAGAGAGGAGTGAAGATCCACCTACTACACATCAACACAGAAGAGCTACCATGGTCAGCGTCCATCTCAAGTGAGCGAGGCACCAGCAAGATCAAGGGTTCACCTTTCTCTTGGATGCCTAGATGCACGTGCATGGTACCCGTGGATTACTCTTTTGAGTAGATCTTATTATTTGTGTTCTTCCCATGTTTCTGGGACGAAACATGCTAAGGGGGGTGGAATGTTATATACCTAGGGGGGATAATATAGGGTACAAAGGGAGGTACCCAAGGTAATAATGTAATAATGGGATGGGCCATAGTAATAAATAAGGTGGTTAACCCATATCATGTAAGGGACCACAAGTAGTTTGTAATAATGTAATGGGCCCATTGTATTAGTTCGATGGTATGAGGGAACCATGGTAATGACCCATGGTATTGTATGTATGAGGCCTATAGAGAGGCTAGAGACTCCACATGGAGGGATGTCAAGGAATAGAGTCAAGGACTATTGTATGAACAAGCATATGGCTTGTGGAGTGTTCTCCTTCCTTAAGGAGTGAATGTATGGTGTTGCCATACCTTAATGGTTTGACTAATAAAGAAGCATTTCTATCTATTTTGATCTTGTTATTCTTAGGTCTATTTATATTAGCATATATTTCTGGGTTAGATCTATAACAGACTATAGCGCATATGGTCGATCTTCATCGATTGGTTACATAAAATATAATAAAATTTGGAATACGAGGAAGGTTGCTAAAGGAAATTCCACTTTGGATTAAGGTACTATTGGTTGAAGAAAGTCTGTTGGAGTTCTAACCAAGTCAAATGGAAGCTTAAGTTAGTTGTACTAGGGGAATGGATTAGGGGAGAGGAATTTTGTGTCGTTGTGGGAGGATAAAGGAATTCCTATAATGAATCAAGAAGAGTTATAGAAGGCAAGGTATTTCAGGGTGTTACAGAGGGCAAGGATAGCTGAAGAGTGGTGCGAGAAGAAGTTGTGGGAACTTAGGCCTAGAAGAAGGGAACTACAACGTGTAGGTGACACTGTGAGGATTTTGGCAGAGCACAAGAGGGAAATGGAGACTCAGGAGTTGTAGAAAGAGAGTTAGGGAGAGAGAGTTATTTTTCTAGTACAATGGGAGAGGCCAGTGGAAGTAGAAGTGGAAGTGGAATGAAGGGAATAGAAGTGGTTACTCTTATGCATGAGGATGTAGAAGGTTTTTAGATTCATGAGATAGAATTCCAACTGACCAGGATATCATATGATAATACAATGGTAGATGGTGATTTACATTTTGTGATGAGGTAGATTTTCTTTGAATATGAATCAACACCAAAACACAAAACGTCGCAACAAAAAAGAACAACTTTTCCTCCTCCCCCTGACCTTCCCTTAGCGCTATATCAAAGTTTGTATTTTCTCTTTTCAAAGGTATGCAAGTTTATTAAAGTTAATTCATCGTTTCAAGATAAAAGTAGTTCTAGAGGTGTTAGTTAGTCAGGTTCACTTAGTTATTCTCAAATAGGTTCATGAGGGTTCATACTTGTTTCTACAATGCAACCAACTATGGCTGGAGTTGGAGTTGGATCACTTACTAGATACCCCAAGTTTGGAGGAAAGGGGGGTGAAGGTTTTGAGCATCATTGGTATTTGTGTGAAGTTGTTTGCATAGATTTTCTGACCCCTGACACTACCAAGCTCATTGAGTTTTAGACCACATTGCAGGATAAAGCATTGAGGTGGTTCATAAAATGGATTAATGTTAACCCCAATGCTAGTATAAACCTGGTTAAGCAAGAATTTATTCAGGAGTTTAAGTTACCACAATTAAATCAACAAGGATTGGAAAAACTGTTGGACATCTTCCAAAGGGAGGGGGAATCAACTTGGCAATGCATGCAGTGATTCAAAGATTCTATTAGTAAATTGTCTTACCCTATTGATCCCAATCGTCAAAGAGACCCTTTTATCAAAGCTCTATTACCAGTGACCCGAATTCTGTTATCATAGCAAAGGGTTAGCACGCTTCAAGATCTCTTGGAGCAAGTAGTGAAAATAGGGGTTATGGATGGTTATCCAAAACATCACAAAGACAGTGTGCCTTCGACAGATCCTACTATTATGGGTCTCCAAAATCAAATTGCTACATGGAAATAAAGGTTAAAAGATCTAGCACCTTAAAGTGATATCTCGTGTTTCATTTACCCACTGTCAGGTCGAAGGACACCTTGTTATAGAGTGCCTACTAATGAGAGGGCCAGGATCATGTAGTACGCTTATGGGATCTCCATCACCATAGTCTCCGGAAGTTGTGAAAATATCGTCCACACTTCCCTATCAGGGTCATCCGTAGTTCCATTCATTTCTCAATCCTCCTAATATGTTTGCAAACAATTACTATGAGATATGTCGAAGCTTTGGGAATATGCCTAGTCTATGTCCTATTTTACAAAAGTATTAAAATGTTCCAAGTAATGTGTTTTGTGAAATTTGTGGATCCCCCAATCACCATATAGTTCAATGCTAGTCCTTGGATTCTTTAGTAGATCGTCTTGACCATTGTTCTTTTAGTGTTAATGAGACTCCTCGAGGGCGACGAGTAGGATCTCCAAGGGGAGGAAGGACAAGTGGAAGAGGCCCAATTAGATGCTATAATTGTGATCACGAAGGCCATGTGGAGAGAGAATTTCCTTTTCCATGTAGACCATGGTGTTCATGTTGTCGAGTAAATACGCATGTAACTAAATACTCCAATGAACTTGTTGCTCGATGTGAGGAGTGAAATTGGGCAAAGGGAGCTAACTTAGTTTGTGCAAAGCCCCAGGATCCTAGCCCTTCAACACATTCTAATATCAATGTTGCAATGAGAGGAGGAAAGAGAACGGGAGCTGATGTTGGAGCCCCTGATCAATCAACTATTATAAATATTACATCTCTAAAGAAATCATATGATCCAAACACCACAATAGTAACACCACATTCACTACTGATTGGGGGTCGTATGAATATAATGTTATGCCTTTTGGGTTGAATAATTCTCCAATTGTCTTATATCATATTGTTATTGTTGCTTTTAAAGAATATATACACAAGTTACTGGAAGTTTACATGGACGATTGGACTGTTTACGTTTTTCTCAAGAACCACCCTAGCTTGTTGAGCGTTATGTTTGATAGGTGCAGGAAAATTCAAATATCATTGAATCTAAAGAAATGCATTTTTGTTGTGCCTTTTGGAACACTATTGGGGCATATTGTTTGCTAGGAGGGAGTTTGTGTGGATCCCACTAAAGTTGCGGTAATATTAAATATGTTGCTTCCCACCTCAATTCGACAGTTGCGTTCCACTCAGGGACATACTGGTTATTATCATAGGTTCATATGAAATTATGCTTCATTATGGCCCCACTGGAGAAGCTCCTTAAGAAATCCGAGTATGGTCTATTGAATGTAATGCTGCATTTGATACATTGAAAGAGAAGCTTGCGAGTTTATTGATTTTAGTTTATCCTGACTAGAATAAGCAATTCCATGTCCATGTTGATGCATCCAGGATTGCTTTGGGTGTTATCTTAATGCAACTGGGTGAAGGAAATTTGGACCACCCTACTATTTCACATAGAAAAAATTTTCTAATGTAGAGACGAACTATACCACCACAAAATGAGAAGCCTTAGCGATGGTATATTCTCTCCAAAAGTTCCGACATTACTTGCTAGGAGGTATGTTCAAGTTTCTTACAGACCACTCAACATTGAAGTACTTAGTTAATAAGCCCATGCTTGAAGGAATAATTTGTTGGTGGTTGCTATTGTTTAAAGAATTCACATTTGAAGTCTTTCTCAAGCCAGGAAGGCCAAACGTGGGGCCAGATCATATTTCCAGGTTGGAATCATGAGATTTAGGAGGGCTGATTGATGATGAATTTTCTAGATGCTCATTTTTTCCACATTGAATTTATCCCTAACTATTTAGAAGAGATTTCTACCTTTCTTACTATAAGCTAGTGCCCATCCAGTTACACTTTAGTGCTAAAAAGTTAGTAGTTGGAGCATCAGACAACCAATTGATTCTAGGGAAGTTATATAAAATAGGGCTTGATCAGGTTTTATGCAGCTATATCCTTGATCATGAACCTGAAGGAATATTGTGGGAATGTCATGTTGGAGTTGCAGAGGGAATTGTTGGAGGTATGTTGGGGAAAATACAGAGGGGCGGGGGGACTGTGAATCAGTATTTTCAAATCATTAGCTTTTCATTTGATATGATTTCTATAAGTGGCTTTACTAAAGGGAACCCGAGTGTGTATGCAATTGTTCTTAGGACCACTAGTGTACATCCAGTAAACATATGTTTCAATTAATTCCTCATCTATTTGTCTTGATTCAGTGCATCAATACTTTATTAAACATTAGATAAAAAGTAACCATGTGCAGTAAGAACAAAATATACCATCACACATAAGAAACACACATGAACACCAAGATTTAAGGTGGAAACCCAAAGAGGGAAAAAACCACCTGCTGCTGTCATCTTTGCCTTCTTTTAAGTATAAGGAAAAGCTTTTACAATATTGTATTGGTGTAGACTCATACTAGTACATAGGCACCCACCTGCAGAAGGCTACAACCTTTGCTCATTCTCCAACTCCTACTAGAAGGGAGCTCCAACCCCCTGGCTCTTGTACTGGCATAAACTTCTACCAGTACACAAGCCAAGCTGTAGAAGGTTACAACCTTCAATCATTCTCCAACTCATACTGGAAGGGAGATACAACCCCCCAATCCAATTTACCAACTACCACTCGAAAGAAGCTCCAACTTCCTCAACTCTGGGGACCACGTTTCATAAATTTTCATACTGGATCCACCTGCTAGAACACATCATAATTTGTAGGCCGTGTTTCATAAAATTTTCAAGCTAGACCCACTACCAACATTTAAGCTCAACATCAATCATCAAACTGAAACTTATCTCTCTAACTCAATCATCAATCTCTAACGAAACTAAATCAACCAATCATTGAAACCCAATCAATTGAAACTCAACCAACCAACTGGAACAGTTAGATAACTGTAACGAGAATGTAAAACAACTTACAATACATCACAAAAACCAGATTCTGTTACTACAAACCCTGATCAACCATTTGTTAAAATGTATACGCTACTTTACAGTAGAAAAACCACATGTGTAAACACCTTTCATGAATAATACCTGCGTACATATCTTAAACTTATGAAACTAAAAAATGGACCACTGACATTCTGAAACAAACATTGAACCATACTCATATCTACTGAAACATTTTGAACTAATCACATAACTGTTTATGATATTCAATCACAATCAACAAGTAATCTCAACATTTCTTCAATTAATCAATTAACAATCAAACCACCATTGTTTAAGCATAGATCATTAAGAATACTTCATTGACAAATAACAAAAAGAACTTCAGAATTGATTAACTGATCTTACATTCTTTTTCATCAAAACCCTTGTTTATGTATGCATTTTCCTCAAATCATATCCACATGTCTATGTGCTTTTTAGGAACCAAACCCACGTGTACATGACTTACCAAAAACACATCTGCATGTGTATGTGCCTTCCAGGCTATAAAACCCGCGTATAGATTTGAAAATTCAGAGTCAAATATTCGCTGCAACACAGAACTTTAGACTTACCTAGATCTTAGCATACCTAGAAAAATCATGCGTTAACGCAAAAAATATCATCTCATAATAATGATTTTCATCTTAGATATATTGGATCTAATCCATCATCAAACTCCCAGGAGCATACTTAGTTTAGATCAAACAAAGCATCAATAGCCCATAACATGCATATTTGCTTTAGATCTATCTATTAATAATGTTTCCATCACTTGTAGAATTGCACTCTATGTTACCATCTTGATCTTCATCACCTTATAGCTTATCCTTTTTCAATACCACAGGTCAAAACCATACTCCATTCGATGGTTTTCTTAGACCGGATTAGAACATCCGTTACTAGGCTCAATACCACAGGGTAATATCATGATAAGTACCCTTGGTATTTAGAATACCATGGTGTGGAAATTGTACTCACCTTTTCTTCTTCATGCTCACGTGTGTACGTGACTTTGCTTAACAGAACTAGCATATACTTCTTGAACTTTCAACTTTATCATACATCTACCTTTCAACTACTATGCCTTTTCCAAAATATTCTGTCACATCTGTAAAACATTTTGTCACACCCTGTTTACATCTTCAACAAGTAGGTTTTCATCAAGAGAAAACTTATCAAGTAGGTTGTCATTCATCAGGTAGGTTTTCATCAAGAACAACTCATTAGGTAGGTTTCCATCAAGGACAACACCTAATTCGTAATGCCAGTAATCTCCGCCTTTAGACTTGATGGCAACCACTTTGGTTTTTGGTCACCTCAACATGTAAATACCTGTAAAACACATCAAGTCAAGCACCAGACCAAGCTGCTCACTAAAAACCAAGCCACTCTCCCCCTTTGACGTCAAGGCAAAGTGTTGCCCAAATGTTGAATGAATACTTTTGTATTTTACAATGATTACATCATATGTCTTTTACATGACCTTTACATAAAATGATAGATAAGATATTTATAACCAAGAGAAAATGCCTCAAAAATACCATGATAGTCATCAAAAACTATCATACACCATATATGACTTGCACCATAAGCATCTATCAGCAGCACCAAGAACAACCTGTTGATAAATATCATTAACCTGTCACAACGCATGCAACATAGATATCTGTTATCAACACATCCCCTTGACCTCATCAAGGCCAACTTGCTCTTTTCCCTTAGTAGAAAAGGCATTAATCCATGTTCATCAAAGCATATGTTGGCTTGAGGGGGCTTGGACCCAAGTTTAGAGTTAGCTGCGCTAACCAACAAAACCTTATACTATTGGCCCATTCAGCAACAACCCACGTAGCACAAGCTGTAGTCTCACACGAGGCAATATTAGGGGATGCTAGAACCAGGCTTCTCCATCTATAAGGCTGTGTGATGAGGCTTAAGGTGCTTTCTACAATTTTAGTTTAGATCTGACCATCGCGAACACTTATTCATGAGACTTAGATGATTTCCAGTTAAAGAAAGTTATAAGCTTCCTGTAACTCTCTAATCATGCATAAAATAACATCTAACAGTTGATCCAGATGTTTGCAGAGTAATTAAGATAAAGTACAGATAAATGTAATTCAGTTGTATGTAAATATAGAAAATACACAGTGCATAAAAATAGACACAGTTTTGTTTCAAATATCTTTCTATTACTTCAGATCCTCCTTTATAACTCTTCAAGACCCTACGCACATAGCTACAGGGGCCCGTGCACTCCACTGCGAACTTACCAAGGTCTTCGCACACTCAGCTATAGGAGCCTTCCCCTTCGTCCAAAACATAGAAAGATCTATAATTAGAGACCCAAAATCATATCATCATGAAGTACTTAATTGTCTTAGACTTGCTAAGACATCTCATTATATATCCTTCATTATTACAATACCATGGTCCACAAACCATGGGCGGATCTCAAAAACATACCAAAGTATAAGGGGTTTTGACCTTCCTAAACCCCTTGACTCCTATTTGACCTACGCTACTCACACTTCACTCCTCAAAATGTGGAGACTTACAATATTTTAACAAAATTGACCTAGGGGACCCCATCCCAATAGGCCCCCAACACAGTTATGTGACTCGTCCTTGAGTCACTCTGGTGGTACGCCCTGGACCTTTGCTTTCAGACCGTTGAACAAAGACTTCACTAGTTGAAGCACCTCTGTGCATTGAACAAATACATGTCGCACTTCTTCCACCAACTTTTTTGTAGTTAGCCCATCTGCTTATAAGTTCATGTTTCATTGTGTCTGATGCATACTCTTAAGCGTGCCTTCCATAGTCTGTGAGAGCTTCCCTGCTTCTTTTTCCCATGTTTGCATTCATGCAGTGATGATTTTCATCTTCTTCCATAGCTCCTCGATCTGTCCTTGTAGAGATGTGCCCTTTTTCAATCGATCGAACCCCTGCATAGGGGCTAGGGTGCACAACGTTGCCTTTATCTCATCATAGTGCAACTGATTATCCTGAATGACAACTTCAATCGTCTTCACATGTGGGTCCTCCTATTGTGAAGCCCATAGTTCTAGAGATTCTTCAAACAACTGGCTACACTCCTTGACTGCAACATCAAGTTCTGCCCTATTTTTTCTGATGGTAGTGTCACACTGCTCTCTGAGCGTCAGTGGTGTGGTGGGCTGCAACTTCAATTGAAGCTCAATAATTTGGAGCTACATATCAAAACTAAATTTATCCACTTGTGCCTTTGATACTCTGAACACATCTGCCAGATGCTGCACATTCTCTTCAGAACTGGCCTCCGACTGAATCTAGAGCTCAGGGAGCTCACTGCATACTCTTGAAATGGCCTACTTTAGTTGTGCCCTTCTTGTAGTTGCCTCATCATAGTATTGGAGAGCTCTATGCTTTTCATCACACATTTACTGACTATGATCTGTGCATCCTTGATCACCATGACAGTCCATTGTTCTTACACCTTAATCTCATCTTCTACACCTTGTTGTAGCTCATGTAGTCTAGATAGGGGGAGTGCCATGAGGTTAATACTGATATCTTTGGGAAGCTAGGCACTCTCTCGTTCTGTAGCCTCATTTAAATATAAGTATCCATTAGGCAGTGCTACAACGTGGAGCTCTAAGGTGAGGAACAATTGCACGCTACCTGATGTCGTTGGCTTCACACCCACTTGAGATTGGCTTGCTTGAACCACACTCACTTGAACCTACAACTCTGTCACGCTTGCTTGGACCTTTGAAAAAAAGATTGGTACTGATCTTCAACATGGCCCAAAATTTCTTCTGTCACAGTCCAAATAGTATCTCCAATCTCATTAAGGTCCCCATTAGTGAGGACCTTGGCCTCCACATCAACAGTCTTATCAGGATTGTGCTTCTTGTGTGTGCCTCCCACACCTGACTTTTCTTGCCATTTAAGAATAAAAGGAGAACGGACATTCTTCAGGTCTATAAAGGGGTCTTCAATACCCTGATCCAGTTCTTCGTTATGTGGCTCTTCTTTGTGCTCACCCTCTCGTTCCTGCATGGTATTTTTCTCTAGATCAATGGTCACCTTCTTCTTTTCCTTCTGCCTTGGTTTACTAGTTCCAGCTACACCTTCGGCACTAGTCCCCACGATGCCTTTGAAAACATCTATGGGAAGAAGCCAGTCAGTCAGCCACATAAGGACTAATTGCATGATATCGTCTTTGGTGACCAAAAATGACAACGCCTTCCATTTCTTCATCAGATCATGCATCACAAGGATGTATACATGATGGAAATCAGCCTTAAAATATGCAATGCACCAATATTCTTTGAATAGAGTGGGCATAAAATTGTGGTGTCTGGTTAATCACCCTATGCAATTTTGATTAAAACAGTACCTAGAAAATCTTGTTCTCAATGATGTTAGAGCCTAGATCGACCTTAGACTGAAGGGAGGCAATCCTAGGATAACCACAAACCACGCTTAACTTGGTAGCTAGCCCTACCAGGTCAGGAGAGGGTTCTCTCCTTGTCAATCTTAGTTGAGATGACTGAATCAAATTTGGATTTTAGGCTAGGTATATTAGCTCTAGGGTTTCTTGGTTGATTTTGATGGTTTTGTTGCTGGATCAAATGGAGCAAGCAACTTCGGTCCGGGAAATCAAGTTAGGGATGCAGGTTGTTTTTTAGGGTGAGGTAGGTAGGTGTTTCAGCACTTGGAATTAAGTGAGATGATAGGTCTAATAATAGTAAGGATCTAAGGAGGGCATGAAAAGATCATGAGTCCTCTTCAAACAACTGAAAACATCAAAAACTAAATGTATTCCCAAGGCAAAGCACTGTTACCAATGTATTCTACCTATCTATCTTGCTTTCATTTAGTTTAGAAGAGTGAATTAGATTTTGGCACACATAACACATGAGAAAAACTATTGACAAAAGGAGAAACATTGCAAAAACACATTACCGCAAGAATCCCACAAAATAGCTGCAAATCTTGGTTTATTTCCTTGCCAAATTACTGTAGAGATGTACAATGTAGCTCAAAGCATCCACAAGAGTCCAACCTTTAAAAATTACTAAGAAAATACATAATATAGGCATCAAACCACCTATGATAGCCATCAGAGGTCGAATCCATGAGAAGAGGGGTGGTTTCAACCATTTCTAAACTAGGAACAAGAATATAGGCAATGGAATGTTCAACTTGCCTCTATAACCATGGAAACTGATTCATTTACCCCTAAACCACCTCAAAATGATGAATCTACACTATAAGGTAATTTTTCAATTAAATTTACAGAGCATCACATCATTTACATTCATAAATTCATCCACAATGAGAGTAAAAGTCAATTTGTGAAATAACTAGGTGAAAACTGGATTTTTGAGCAAAACTGGCAAAATTCATCCTATGCGCAACGCCACTTCAGACCGGGTTTTGGAGGCCTTCACCTTGACCAAATTGAGCCCAATATGGCTTTTTGGAAAGGTATTTATGTCTAGTTTCTGGAAAATATTGAATGTTTTCATTTGAAGATCATTTTCCCCCTCAAAAGTGGAATCTCCCAAGACTACTTCCTGTGTGTCCAAAAAGTTGTAGAGAGGTCATTTTTTGATGGTTTTTTGACCTTTAGGGGACCAAGAGTTTCTCCAAAGTTGCTGAAACTTTCAAGGATTGATGTCCTCCTCATGCGGAATCTGAATATTCAAGTCATTCTTTCAAAAAGTGTCTCCATAAAAGTGAAATTTCCCGTGTTGAAAATTTCTATGCACAACGCCACTGATTCTATGTGTAGCACCGCTTTCAGACCCAGTTTTGGAGGCCTTCCCGGTGTCCAAATTGGGTACATGATAGCTCTTTGGAAATCTTGTTGAGTCTAAGTTACAAAACATTATGAATTTTTCCATTTGGAGTTCAATTTCCTTGTCAAAAGTCAAATCTACCAAGACTGCTCAAAATGTACAAAATAAGACTGCCTAAATGCATAGTGCTGTTGCAGTCAACGTTTTAAGGTCGTAATCAACTCCAAATTGAGCTCATGATAGCTCATTTGAAATATATTTGTGTATATTTATCATTTTAATCATCAAGAAAGTCATTTTGCGAACCAAAGTAGGAGAAACCTTGATTTTAACAAGGTCACTCCAGAGGTGTAGCAACCCTCCTAAGGCAATTGTATTTTTGACATTTCTATAAAACCATGACACCTATGTAAAACATGAAGGAGGTTTTTCTTCCTTGGCCTATTATGGAAAAAAGCCTCTCTCACTCTTTCCAAATTCATCTTCTATTATTCAGAACCATCATTTGAGTAAAAACCATCCCAATGTGTGGAACAGGGGATTTGTAGCAATGAAGGGAAATGAAGGGGATAAGGGGCTTCTAAATTCTTGAGAAAACTTTGAGAAGTATGGAGGGATGTTAGGAAGCAGGGGAAAGTGGAATTTCAAAGATTGAGTGAGGGGAAGGGGTCCAAAATGGCAAAACACAGGCCTAGCCTAGAAAATTGTGAATTTGTAGCAACAAGCTAGGGTTTGTGGGAAAATGATGAATTTGATGGATATCAATGATGGGAAGTGTTTAATAAGGTATATTAAGGATAGGAGAAGGTGTACGAGTATCAGGATACAAGTTTTGTTTATGATTTGACCATCCATGAAAAATTACTTTCAAAACCCTAGGAGAGGGAAATGAGCCTTGCCCAAGTACAACTGAAACACGAACAAGGTGTAAAATGACCCACTGGAAACTGAAATGATGATGAAAAATATTTGAATGATGGTACACTCAGCTAAATGATGACATGGACCAACATTTGAAAAACTTTGGAAGGAGTGAAGACAATCCTAGACCTAATACTTACTTACCAAATTTTACTTGAAGACTCAGTGATATGACAAAATTTGACTTTGACACCCTAATACCATTTTATAAGAGCATATTTGATCATTGGTGGAAGGCTTGAAAGACTGAAACTAACAAATGACACAGTTAGGGTCCTTCGTTACCCACAACGAGGAAAATTTTGCAGCCTCGCACAAGCTTGGATCTTTTGTTGGGAATTGGGAATCCTCTAGCATCCTCCAAGCTATCAGTGTGATCAATAATAGTAGCCACACATAGTGGAACACGTTTTCTTCCTCCTGGGCTTCACAACAATCATCCACGAATTATTGGCAGAGGTACTTTTTCAAATTGAATTAGACCCCATGGTTTCACTGCACAGCTAAGGATACCACCAATGCTAGTACTTCATCAACACGATACTTTCTCATTATTTTTCTTGCCAAGATCTACGCAACAAACCGCACAACTTCATCCAAGATAGAACTAATGTCATATCCTCGTGACTTATTCACCAACACGAAGTCACTCTTCATTTTATCCGCAAGTGTTTTCTCCTGTGACTTCCCCACAAAATCATTTCCCAGGTTCATGCCCTGATATGGTAGCGTTGTGACTCTATGAACGAGAATATCATCAATTGGGATGGGCCCTCCTAGCCAGAGGCACCCATCTGAACCAGTGCCAACAACTGCCACACCCAAATGGTATTAATAATGTTGCGGCTAAAATGTGGGACCTACAACATGTTGAGCAACCCTGCGCACTCAATACCGGCTACCCACTTCATTGGCTCAAGCCTTGTGACACCCGCCTCCTCATGGTAGATTGATTTCAAGTATTTACTTGGTTCTAATTGTGGAAATTTCTCATGATCACCCAAATCCCAATCCTCCATCTTTAGAAATGGTACCTGGGCCAACAATTCACCCTCAATAAGTACTTCTTCTAGCAGTAATGGTGTGAATACCTTGAATTTCAACTAGTCATGGTCCGTAGTTACTTTGGCGGTTATTTTCCTTGAGGGTATATACAGTGACAACTAAGAAATTGGCTTTGTGCCCTCTGCACTGATATTTTCAATCCCCATAGTCATCTCTTCATCATCCAAGTCTAGGGGTTCCATAGGCTGCTTGTTTTCATCCATACCCTTCTGTCTGTGCTCAGTTGGGATTTTGCACTGCAATTTCTGAATCAGGACTTGTTGTGGATTTTTTTGCTTTTTCAACTTTATCATACCTCTCCCTATGAACTGTTATGCCTTTCTCAAAATACTTTGTCACATCTGTAAAACATTTTTTCACACCGTGTTTACATCTTCAACAAGTACGTTTTCATTAAGAGACAACTTATCAAGTAGGTTGCCATTCATCAGGTAGGTTGTCATCAAGGAAAACTCATCAGGTAGGTTTCCATCAAGGACAACATCTAATTAATAATGCCGACAATCTCCCCCTTTGGACTAGATGGCAACCACTTTGGCCTCAACCTATAAATACTTGTAAAAAGCATCAAGTCAAGCACCAAACCAAGCTACTCTCATTACAAGAAAAAAGGGCATTGGTGAGGGTCAAAAAATGTCACCATAAGCTCATTAGTGATGGTCAAAAGAACCTCCATCACCAAAAACTGAACGTCACCAAAGGTGGTGTCACCAAAAGTATAGATGTTGTGGTGACATTCAAGGTCCGTTACCAATAATGATTTATAATGACGGATAATGACCGTCACCATTTTATATGAGCAATGGTGACGAACCTTAACCTTCGTCACCAAAAAAGTGAATGTCACCAAAGGTGGTGTCACCAAAAGTATAGGTGTTTTGGTGACATTCAAAGTCCATCATGAATAATGATTATAATGACAGATAGTGATCGTCACCATTTCATACGAACAACAATGATTTATTGTGATGGACCTTTCATAGTCGTCACTATTTATGCATATATATGGTGACGTTCATTGACCGTCACAATTTCATATGAACAACAGTGGTTTATGGTGATGGACCTTTTATGTCTGTCACTATTGATGCAAATGTATGGTGGCGTTCGTTGACTATCACCATTTCATATTTTGGTGAGGGTTGAAAAATGTCACCATAGGCATTGGCGATGGCCAAAAGAGCCTTCGTCACTATAAGACTCCATCATAGGGTCCTTTACCAAATCTATATTCTATAATTTTAAATGCAATAAAAGGGCAATAATTTATTTTCTTACAAGACATTTATACGATGATAATTTACCATTTGAATCTAATTCCTAAAATTTAAATACTGAACATTTCATTTCAATCACTTACATGAGTAATCTATGCATAGAGAAATACCTGTACCGATAGCCCGCTGGTGATTCCCTTGATCTGTTGATCCTACTAGAATGCTCCTCTTGACTACCGACTAGATTTACCTCTCATCCAACTAGGAAGTATTCCTAGCCTAGGAAACCTCCACAGGTTCCCTAGCCCTCCGAGCCCAAGTCCAACCAGATGTAGTGTGTTCAAGATAAAACAATACTCCCTCAAACAATTCCTCCAAAACCACAGTCAAACCAAAACCAAAAGCAAGACCGATGGACCTCCCCTCCTTCCCTCATCCTTCCCCTTATGCTCCCCCTTTTCCTCCCCACCTCAACCACCTCTCATTAATGTCATAACTACTCCCTCATCTTTAAATTTGACTTCTCCTCTCCCAAGTAAACATGAGAGGACATTTGGGGATGTGATATGAATATAAAATTGGGTAATTAATTGGAGAGGACCATGTCTTTTCCCAAGTAAATATGAGAGGACATTTTGGGGATGTGATATGAATATAAAATTGGTTAATTAATTGGAGAAGATCATGTCTTCCCTCAAGTAAATATTTTGGGGATGAGGGATGAATATATAAATTGGTAATTAATTGGAAAGGACCATGTCTTCTCCCAAGTAAATATGAGACGACATTTCGGGGATGTGATATGAATATAAAATTGGGTAACTAATTGGAGATGACCATGTCTTCTCCCAAGTATAGTATGAGAGGGAATTTTGGGGATATTCAAATTGGAATAATGGAAGGAGACCATACCCTATCCAAGATTAAATTTGAGAAGACAAATTGGGAATTGAATAATAACAATAATACATTTTATATCAGTAAATAAAATTTACAGTTTCCCAAATGAAGGTATTCACCAAAATTTCTTGATAAGTCAACATTTTCAGGTAATTTAAACATTAATAAAATTTGCATAATAAGATTAAGTGGGGCATTGCATACACCCCTCCTTCAGAAAACTTCGTCCAAAAGTTAGAGTGAAAAGATACAAGGATTTTGAAGGCATAACAAAATAGATAGAGAGTTATAGTAGTAAAATTTAATAAGTCAAGCAATGATACCACTTTCCATCAGGAGTCTCCAACTAATCTATATCCTCCTATCCATCCTTACCTACTTCAGTTCCTACCCTATCCATCCTCTGCTGTTATATAATATGGCATCGGCTATACCAATCTAACCACTAATAAAACCAATATGGCGGAAGCATCGACTATATCGACCTAACTTCCCCAGCAAGCAACTGGAAATCATCATCGCACGTCTAGGGGATTGTGTCCACCATTTCCCTCCCACAATTCTAGGTTTGGAGGTTAATGGTGGGAAATACCTCCACCCCTCCATACAACTAGCGTTAAAACCCTAATATGGACCACACTACAGCATTGGTTGGAATTCTCATCGAATAATCCAGTTAGGTAGTCTTGCCACCTGTCATTTACATTTTACCCATGTCATAAGTGTTCGGTTGTGTTATATTCTTTCCATGACTAGCCCATGTAGTTAACAGGGGGGTTAGAATGGGGGAGGAGCCCCCCCTTCATTGCGTCGATTGCATAGCGAGGGGAGTCACAGGGGGGTTTGGGGGGAGCTGGTAACCCCATGCTATGGGGTCCACACAGACCTATCTAAGGTTTTGTGCATGATTTTTGCATATGGTTTTGGACGCGATGGTTTTCGATCCATGGTTTTGGACGTAATGGTTTTTGGTCCATGGTATTGGATGCTTCGGCATGTATAAATATGTAATGTAACATTGAAAGGAATATAATGAAAAATCAAGCTGGTGGTCTGGTTTTGGGATCTAGGTGAAAATCTCTGTGTATATGTGTTTTACATGTTTTGCTCTCACATTGTTTATTTTCTGTGTTTTGGAATTCGTATGCAGGGAATTTCTGTACGGGGTTAAAACCTACATTTGGTATTAAAGTTGTTTTGGCTTCAAGGGGATGCCTTTTTGTTGATGGGTTTCGCTCGGGCTTGAGGTAGACCCTGTTCACTAGGAGATCTACGAGATCGATTCAGATAGTGAAAGAAGATGGTGAGCAGTGGAAAGATAGAGATCGAGAAATTTAATGGTCAGAGTTTTGATTTGTGGAAACTCAAGATGGAGGATCTGTTGGTGGATAAAGATTAGTGGATCATGGTAGATCTGGGTACTAAACCAACGGGAGTGTCTAATGAAGAATGGAGGAAGTTGAATCGGAAAGCAAAGAGCACAATAAGATTATGTGTCTCAGATTCAGTATTGTTGAATGTATCAGGGGAAGCTACGGCGAAGGCTTTGTGGGACAAGTTAGGGACTTTGTACCAATCTAAGTCTCTAGTGAATAAACTATTCCTATGGAAAAAACTGTATAGACTAAGGATGAAAGATGGAGACTCGGTGATAGAGCATTTGAATGCGTTTAATACTATCGTAAGTCAGTTATCATCTGTTGATATAAAAATTTTAGATGAAGATAAGTGCATTAGTTTGTTGCGTTCTCTACCAGAATCATGGGATTGTCTGGTTATTGCAATAGGTAGCAATGCAACTGCCTTGCAGTTGATGAAATAGTATCATCCTTGCTGATGGAGGAAATGAGACAGAAAAATATGGAGAGCCAGAATGGTGATGCCTTTTTTGTACGAGGATGGTCCCAGAACGAAAACAAAAATAAGTCATCGAGTGGGAGATCTAAATCTAGAGGGAGATCTAAATCTATAGGAAAACCTGTAAAGGTGGTGTGCTAGAAATGCGAAAAGGAAGGGCACTACAAAAGGGATTGTAAATCTAAAGCTCCTTACAAAGGAAAGGAATCTAATGATGCTCCTTCTGCAAAGGTGAAAACCACCTCAGATGAAGGTGGGGATGTGTACTTGGCATCTTCAAGTACACATGTAGATCATGAGGCATGGTTGATTGACACAGGTGCATCCTTTCGATTCACTCCCCATAGAGAGTGGTTCTGCGAGTATGAGAAATAAGATGGTGGTGATGTCTTCATAGGGGATGATAGGAAGGCTAGAGTCATTGGTCACGAAAGATTAAAGTTGAAGTTGCAAGGTGGAAGGGTTAGAACAGTTCTGGGTGTTCTGCATATTCCTACATTAGCCAAAAATCTAATTTCTGTAAGCAAGCTGGATGATGTAGGTGTGAAAACAATGTTCGAGAAGGATACCTGCAAGATGGTTCGGGGAGCACTAGTATTGATGCAGGGAGTTCATATTGGAACTCTGTACAAGCTGTAAGATATCATTGTTGTTGATCATTACAACAACTCTGTGGTTCCTGAAAGTGGATTAGAAAATATAGTGGTCTCTAGAGAGAAAACCGTGTTGTGGCATTAAAGGCTTCGCCATATTGGAGAGAAGGGCCTTCAATACTTCATGGTAAAGGCATGGTAGAAGGTATGAGTAATAGCTCTCTATATTTTGATTTCTATGAATATTGTGTATATGGGAAGGAGAATCGGGTGAGTTTCTCCTCTGGTGGTAAGAGGGCGAAACAGATATTAGAGCTTGTGCACAATGATGTGTTTGGACCTGTGAAGGTTCCATCACTAGGTAAGTCTGTGTACTATGTATCATTTATATATGACTTCTCAAGGAATACATGTGTTGGGTGTGGAGCCTAATTATCTTCTGTATTCAAAGGTTTCAGTAGGATGTATACCCCATAAAGATTATACACCCCTCCACGCGGGGGGGAGGGGTACGGGGGGGACTTGTCCCCCCCGCGGGGATCTAAGGACCAGCAGTCCCCTGGCGGGGGTTCAGGGGCAGTGCTCCTGAAGCTAAAAACAGATGTAAAATTGCCTTGTAAAAGTATAGTAATTTCTAGTTAATCTGGGCCGTTCGTTAAGTGGATGATCTGACGATAAAAGTTATGTTTGATTTAGGGTTTTTTCCCTAGAAGGAAACCCCTCACTATATATGAGGGAATTGTATTGCATCTGTGTAGATCTGTATTCAGAGTGAGGAAGAAAGAGGAGATTGAAAGCGAAGAGGGAGTTACACCAGATCTGCTATAGGTTGTATCTCTTCAGTTTTCTAGATAATATAAAAACAAGGACTTGTTGTTTCTCTATGGACGTAGCCCAAACTAGGTGAACCACGTATATTTGTGTCTCTCTTGTTTTATGCGTTTTCTATTTTTATATCTCTGCAATATTTTATGTGTTCCATTACTTTGTAATATATAATTTTCTAACAACATGGATATATTTCCTTAAGAAGAAATCTCAAGTCTTTGACAAGTTTAAAGAGTTGAAGGCTCTGGTGGAAAGCTAGACAGAGAAGAAGATAAAAGTGTTGAGGATAGATAATAGTGGAGAATTTTGTAGTAAGGAATTTGAAGAATTTTGTAAGAAGTGTGGTATAGCACGGTAGATGAATACTCCATATACACCTTAGCAAAATGGAGTTGCACAAAGAATGAACAAGACATTGATGGAAAGGGAAAGAAGCATGCTTAGTGGTGCCAGTTTAGGACAAGAATTATGGGCAGAGGTGGTGGAGACCCCATGTTACCTGGTCAACAATCACCTTCATCAGTGAGGAGGATAAGACTCCACAAGAGGTATGGACTTGTAAGCAACCTTCTATTTCAAATCTGAGGGTGTTTGGATGTGATGCATATGTACATGTTCCAAAGGAGAAACGAAACAAGTTGGATAGTAAATCTAAAAAGTGCATCTTTATTGGGTATAAGGATGGTTTAAAGGGTTATAAGGTTTGGAACCCAGTAATAAGGTTCTGTACAGCCGAGATGTGGTGTTTAGAGAGGTGAAAGATGTTATTAAACATGAAGTTCAACCAAAGGAACCTGAGAAGATAGAGTTTGAGCTAAAGGAGGAAGAATCAAACTCTACAGTAGAGGAGGAATCAGAAGATGAAGAGCCACAAACTCCGGGTGTGAGAAGATCAGTTCGAGAAAGAAGGCAGCTAGAAAGGTATAGTCCATCTGCTTTTTGTTCAAATTTTGCTTTGTCTATTACTGATGATGATCCCAGAACTGTGAAGGAAGCAGTAGATTCAGAGGATGGAAATCTCTGGAAAGAGGCCATGGTTGATTAAATGGCATCTTTGCACAAAAATGAGGCTTGGGATTTGGTGGAGTTGCCGACTAGAAGGAAACCATTGGCAGCAAATGGGTGTTCAATAGGAAGACAAATGCAAAAGGAAAGGTGGAGAATGAAAAGCTCAGTTGTAGCAAAAGGTTATTCCTAGGTGTCGGGAATTGGTTTTGGTGATATTTTTCTCCTGTTTCCAAGGTAACTTCTATTAGATTACTTTTATCTGTTGCTGTTGCTTTTTATTTTGAGGTAAAAAAAATGGACGTGAAGACAACATTTCTTCATGGGGATCTGGAACAGGAGATCTACATGAAGCAACCTGAAGGCTTTGTGGTGAAGGGTAAGAAAGAACTGGTATGCAAGTTAAAGAAGTCTTTGTATGGATTAAAACAGTCACCAAGGATGTGGTATCAGAAATTTGATACACTTATACGGGGACTTGGATTTACCAAAAGCAAAGCAGATCACTGTGTGTATTTTAAATTAATTAGTCATGACCATGTTATTTATCTAGTCTTGTATGTGGATGATATGTTTCTAGATGGAAATGACAAAGAAATTATCCAAGATTTGAAGACTCAATTGTCCTCCAAATTCAACATGAAAGATCTTGGTGCTGCAAACTATATTTTGGGCATGGAAATTAAAAGAGATTAGGAAAAGAGGAAGCTCTAGTTAAACCAAAGGAAGTATGTCAGGACAATATTGTAGAGGTTTAATATGCAGGATAGTAAAACGATGAAGGTTCCTATTCTTGTAGGTGTAAATTTATCCGTTGAACAATGTCCCAAGACACAAGAACAGGAAGAGGACATGTCTCGTGTTCCATATGCAAGTGCAGTCGGTAACCTAATGTATGCGATGATATGTACTAGAATAGACATTGCACATGTACTAGAATAGACATTGCACATGTAGTGGGAGCAGGTTTATGTCAAAACTAGGGAAGGAGCACTAGACAACAATGAAGTGGGTTTTCAGGTATTTGCGTGGCACTAGTGATTATGGTTTGTGCTATCAAGGAAGACTAGGATTGGATAGAGTTTTGGATATTCGTGGCTTTGTTAATGCAGACTGGGCTGAAGATCTGGATTAGAGAAGATCTACAAGTGGGTATGCTTTTAACCTATTTGGAGGTGCAGTTAGTTGGATGAGTAAGAAATCATCTGTAGTGGCACTATCAACTATAGAGGCAAAATACATGGTAGCCACTCATGTAAGCAAGGAAGCAGTTTGGTTTCAGAGATTGTGTTCAAATATGGGGTTAGTACAGGGAGCTATAAGGATATATTGTGACATCCAAAGTGCAATTTTCTTCGCAAAGAACCCTGCATATCATTCAAATGCAAAGCACATATCATTCCAAGACAAAGCACAGATGTTCAATATCACTTTGTGATGGATATGATAGAAGACAAAAAGGTGTTGCTAGTAAAGGTGAACACTTTGAAGAATACTATAGATGCATTGACAAAATCTGTGAGCTCTGAGAAGTTCTCTTGGTGTAAAGAAACAATGGGTGTTGCAGGGCTAGATAAATGGCTAAGCTCTCTTGTTCCCCCCTATGGAAAGAAAACAACAAGTGGGAGAATGTCGGGTTGTGTTATATTCTTTCCACGACTAGCCCACATAGTTAACCGGGGAGTTAGAAGGGGGGAGGAGCCCCCCTTCGTTGCACCGATTGCATAGTGGGGGGAGTCACGGGGGATTTGAGGGGTGCAGGTAATCCCACTCTATGGGGTCCAGCACAACACCCTGGAAAATTTTGATTTTGGACCCTATGTTAGGTTGGGCGGACCTACCTATGGTTTTGTGCATGATTTTCACACATGTTTTGGACGCGATGGTTTTCGGTCCATGGTATTGGATGCTTCGACATGTATAAATATGTATTGTAACATTGAAAGGAATATAATGAAAAATCAAGCTAGTATTCCCGGTTTTGGGATCAGGTGACATTTTTTTTGTATATGTGTTTTATGTGTTCTTCTCTTGCATTGTTTATTTTCTGTGTTTTAGAATTCGTATGCAGGTAATTTATGTATGGGGTTAAAACCTACAATAAGAGTGCATATCAAGTAGATACCAAATGTAATAGAACAATGTACATCATACCTTTCCTCATTGGATGTCTCGACCTTCCCCAATGGTATAGATCTTCGTTATCATATGGTTCTTTCCAATCTACATGTTAGTTCTCATCCATGCATATATATAACAACAAAATAGATATAGAAACATGATCTTAAACATCATGTTATTAAGACTAGTATCCACATGTCAATTTTGTAGTTCATACTGGAAATAAATCTTACATTAGATAAATCATAATTTCACTAAGTCATTCATTAGATAAATCATATCCACTTAAGCCATACATGAAACAACAATAACTCTGATAAGTCATGCACTAGATAAATCATAACCAAGTAATTCATACATTAGGTCATACATCGAGCATTTCAATCATCGATACCTAATCCAACTAATGCCTTATATACATAGTTTCACTTGTTCAACTAAATGCATCAATATTACATAGCATTCGTAAATAAATAACATGGAACTACAAATAGAGCCTTAGCATAGGTAGCTATCTAAGTCAAAATGGACATCATAAATGGTCAAAAGTGAGGGGTAATTGTGACATATAGCCTCTGCATCCTCCCAGATAATAGATCTTGGGTTAGACTTGTCCCCTTTGTATCTTAACTTGGTCCACTGAGTGATTCCTGAGCCATCGAGCCCTATGGTATAATATGCATATTGGTTTGATCATTGTGGTTCCTACATCTGAGACCTATAATTCCCTCCAGTTGAGTTTGTGGGATTCATAAAAAACATAATGCTAGAGGACAGATACATAAAAACATCATGAGTTTTATGCAAGTGGGGTGGTAGCACAAGACAATAGGAAATTGGTCCAATTTTTCTCTTTGACTCTAAAAGGTCTTATAGATCAATGTGGTAACTTCACACATTTCTCAAATTGAATAGGAATAGAATAGGTGCTTGCATAGTCTTCCAGCACATAATGGTAGACATTTGTACAAATTAATTTCCCCATTTTTTTATATAAATCTTTGTTTGTGGGTCACACAATAAGGAAAGAGATTGTGTCATCACTGATGCCCTGGGCTCTGTTCCGGGTATTGGAAAAGATGCCTCCCTTTGCAGGAAGGAATGGAGAATTTGATCATTTTTCTCTACCCTATCTTCAAATAATATTTTGTTCTACTTGTTTGATGTCTTCAGAAGTTGGAAGGTACACATCCCGTATAAAAATGTCAAAAAGAAAAATTAGGGACGATCCAGGGTTTGAAATACTTCACTCAAAATCCACCTAGAAACTTGTCAACAAGTCGAATTTGATCACATACACTTTTGACCACCCTTACAACCCTTCAACTCTTCAAAGGCAGTGTTGGATTTGTTTTTGGTATTTTCTAATCTATTATTGGTAAAATGCTAAAATTAACAATCTACTTAAAAAAATAAATGCCACTATCTTCCATCTTCATACATTTAAGAGCTAAAACATCAACTGAATATTGGTGAAAACTTTGAAGAAAATACTAAAAATAAAGCGAACCCAAGGGGTGGGTTCTTCAGTCATGATAGGGGTTGGTCCAATTAACGATCAACCCAATGCATCTACAAAAGACAACTTTATCGACACTCAGATTGTTCTAAGCCATAAAAATATGTATCCAGCAGTTTCCTTCCTTGCTTCTATGGTGAAAGGTAAGGTTAAATGGTATAGAATGTTCAAAAGAAAATAAATAAACTCCTTGAATTCTATAGGCCAAAACACTCATTTTTAGATGCAAATATGCCTTTATAAGCACATACTAGGAAAGAAAATAAACAAACTCGTGAAACTATGCAACAGGTGGAAAAAATAGATAAAAGTCTCTAACTTCCAAACCAACTATCCAAGATGATGCACATAATTTAGATTTTTAAATTTTAAACCAGAAATGAAGACATGGTTTTCAAATTTAAAACCAGAAACGAAGACATAATTTTCAAATTCCAAAATAAAAATTTGAAATATCTAAATTATACCAAATTTTGTGTTTCACATTAGGAAGCAATATCTACACTATACAAATTTTTATTTCACAATAAACGGCAACCCATTTCATTTTAAAATTCATTCCTCATTAATATGTAAGTAGTAGGAGGAGTTACTTGGGGTTATCTCAAGTGGTTAGGTGGAACAATTATTATCCTTCTTACCCAGGTTCAAATTCCACATTGTGACATGATACTTTCATGAGCCATTTGTTGACTACCATGATTATCATGAAATTAATCTGGTTTACCCTAGTTACCATTCTCTGAATGAAGGTAAGTGCCCGGTGCATTTATTTAGGATATATATATATTTCAAGCGAGGAAAAAAAAAAGACAATTCAAAGCTGCAGTGTGTACCCTGGCCCAAGGTGTTGTACAGAGACAGAGTCAATGAATCAAAATAGAAAAATTGCACAGAAGTATAGGAATAGAATGAGAATACAAATAATTAATGTTCTTAGGCAGAGATACCATCATACAATAATTGCATGCTCTATTGTCTATATAAAACTAAATGATATAATGTACAATTTCATCAACTCTATAGAGATGAATCAAAGAATTAAAAGGGTGGGATAGATTAGAGAGACAAAAATAAAACCTGGAAAAGTAGATGAAAGTTTCCAGGACATTCTTTCACAACCTCCTTCCCAACGGTTCCACCAAATATAGTTGCCATGCGATACAACACTCTGCTAAAACTAATTGCAAAATATTTGAATACATTATAGCCAACAACATTAACATCCATATTAACCAGCGAGTTATGATTTTAAAACCTTTCCCACATCAATGACATATTGGCATCTTCCCAAGATGTGAAATTGAACACCCAAATTTATGAACAAATTTCTCTGGGGTTCAAACATGGAGAATCATTGAGAAGAAGTTCATTAGGACCTTCAAGTGCATGAAACTTTAAGAGCTTGGATTTCTTTACCTGAGCGATTATGCCACCCATCTCATAGCATCCAAAATTTAGTGGTATCTTCATGGACGTGGAAAGAATATGGTCTTCCAGTGTCCGCCTTTCTTGGCTTCCCATCACTGTTTTCATTCATAGCTTTAACTTCAAAGAAAACCACAAAATCACCATTCTTGAAATGGAGCCTTTCATCATCAACCACACATGACATAGGAGTAGGATTGCAGTTAGAACAGAAGAAATGATACCCATCTGTGCTTCCATGTCATCCACATCAACCAAATTAATCTCTATCCCAAGGTCACAAAACATATTGCCAAATAGTCCCCGAACATTAGATTTGGTTAGAGTAATTGATGGTTTATGATTATGATAGAAATTGTTTGTATTCAACTGCTTTCTCGACACCTATGTCTCTGAACACTGTCCCCTACAATTGCACGGAACATGGAATCCATTACCACTTGGAAGTTCCAACATTTCCTAGGAAATTAGGCATCAACGAAATTGCCTGGCAACAAAAGAGGTGTTGCTATCATATCTCAGATTTAGCAGAAACTGAAACTGCAACACCAGCATTTAATTTCTGCAACTTATTACGGCAAGCAACTGCCTTGTTTTTGCCAATATCAGGTTCATTAAAATAGAAAATTGACATACAATTCCTACCTTTCAACATTTGATTGGTTATGCACAGTCACTGATTCCACTCCCGCTAGTGGCACATCATTGACCATTTCAACCCCAAGACCTTGAAGGCCAGAGATGAGAACATTTTCACTAGCTTGGCATCTAACAACCCCCCTTCCATAAACTGCCAGATGTTTGTTGTGCAAACCTTTGTCCATGTATTTTCTTTCATACATGATCAAAAGGAATCGAGTTTGTGCTACCTCCACTAGAAGACATCATGTTATTTATGTTTGTTTTCTTCACTCAAGATAAGATGATCCATTATTACCACCTCAAATCACTATCTGTTCTTATCTTGATCTAACGACGACAAGGACAAGGACAAAGGCGGAACTTTCTTAATTGAGGTCCCCTCTACCATAATATATAGTTGTTCAATATATCATGGCATACAACCCCTTCCTCTATAGTCATGACATCATGAACTGCTCAATTAATTATACATTATGATGACTAGTCATAGTCATTCCTACTCATTGCTTGCATGCCTCGCCTTTCAAATGATTTATTTTCTTAAGGCCAACCTTAAAATACCTCACAATTTTTTTCATGTTTTCCAACTAATATGATCTTCATGCCCATCTCAACCATCTTGAAAATATCATCACACTATAAGGGAAAAGCCAATCAATGTGGCATGTAGCAAGTCATCTCTCTTGCTTCATTATTACAAGTCTCATCCAATCTCTTGTATGAATTGTCATAAAAAGTCTCTGAATATTTGATCATAATCATCATCATCATCATCATCATCATCATTATTATTATTATTTATGTTTTCTTTTTTTGGTGAGAACCATGTTATATTAGCTAGTAGCTTGTTATGTATGAATCTTCTGATGTCTATTATTCTAAATTTGAGGTGGTGGGATGAATCCAAACTTTCTTCATCTATAAAATGTTGTCATTCTGCATGGTTTTTCTCACTCTCGTTATAGTAGCATTGGTGTTGCTTGTTGTAGCCTCTTTCAATAGCCTCATAGTACCTTGGTCATTGATTCATCACTTTGTTTCTAACTTTTCTTCCTTTCTAACATCATCTACGGAGATAATATTGTGCATCTCTATTTTGTTCCTTATATATTACTTTAGTTAGAGCATGTTTCATTGTTTCAATTTCTCAAATGTTAAACCAAGTATTTGTGTTACCGAAATACCATTCACAAGTATACCCATCCACATTTCCCTTCTAGCATAACCTAGTTAATTTAAAAAACATTTTTTTTGACATTTTGAAATCCTTAAATAATTCAATTTTTTTTTACTACACCCCACTTAACAAATACATTAATTGTTTGGGATTTCCACATCAGCCAATCTTATACAATGCATCGAAATGTATGGAACCAACAACTGGGTTGAACTTCAAGTGTTGGATCTACTTCTCAGATTGGCAGTGGATGGTTATTTAGACAGATTACAGGTTTTAGGAGATGCAAAAATTTTCACTGACTGGATGTGTGCCATTGTAACTTTCATAAATATGGGGTTTCAAGATTTGTTGGATCAGGTACACTCCCAGAATCTAGGGAGATTCTCCAGATTCTGTCACCTTCAAGAACATAAGTTGTGAATGAATACAGTGGTAGCTATGCAATCCAAATCTAGAGTTGATGCGTAGTTAGGGATGTTGAAATTATAGGAGATAAAAGATAGTGTGCATACTGAGCATAATAAAGGGAAAGAAAACACAGAACTAGATGCAAAATCTATAGTTGAGAAGACGTCAAAAGAGACGGTATTTCCAATAAAAAAAAGAATGATGAAAAGAGTATGAATTGTCAAGGAGATCAAAATAAGAAAAGTTTTGACGCTAAAATTGATGACTCAACACCCCAAAGTGGTATTTTTTCTCTTCAACCTCCTATGATTATTGTTAAAGAAGCTCTGAAGCATTATCTGGGTTGGATGATGCAACTGAAATGGTAGTAACAATTGCAGTTGGTGTAATAGAATATGTGGTTGAACACTTGGAGAAAGAAAATCAACATAAGCTAGAAGACAAGAAACCCATTAGAAATCAAAATCAAGATCAGGACCATTCATCACCTCAAGAGGGATCTGCTGAGGGTGATAAAGGAAATGGAACAGGAAAGCAGGAACAAGTTCCAATAGTTTCTTCAAATTTGTTTGTTAGTTCAGTTAACACAATGAAATTTATTGATGTTACTGAGAAATTATGTGACACTGGAAAAAGAAGAATTCTTTCATTTTTTTTATAAAATAGGGAGCATTCATTACCTCCTTACTACACAATGTAAATTATACTACTTTCACCTTGGATAAGGAACATTCCTTACCATCTTACTAAGCAATGAAGGTTACCTTACTTTCTCAGCTTGGTGGATAACTCATACTCGAAGATCAAAAGTTCCTTGGTTGATTGCCAGATTTTTGAAGAACTCTAGAGTAAAGAGAGCGGCAGTAGCAGAAGAAACAAAAGGAAAGGAAATATGGCACAAGCAGTGATGGTTGCATGCTTACGGAAAAATTCACTTCTATACTTGTTGGCAAAATCTTCCAAGAGGTATTGTTGGTTACTACTTTTGGAGACGATTTTCAATCTCTTTGTGACAAGCTTAATACTCTTAAAATTGCATTGACGGACGTTGAGCTATTGAAGGATTTCCAAGAGGGACAGATCTGTAGTTCAATGTCAAATTGGTTACACAAAGTTCAGAAGGTTCTCATTGAAGTTGAGTACATTGTGGAGGAATGTGTTGCTGCTACAAATTGCAAATTTCGTAACCCCATTTTCCGTTATACAATGGGCAACAAGATTAGGGGATTGAAGGAGAAAATAAGTAACATGGAATGGAGTTGCAAGAAATTCAAGAATTTTGAGTCCATGCTCATTATGAATGATCATCCTAAGAAATCCAGTAAATCAAAAGACAAGGTACATCCATGGATCGTGTTACAGAGACATACACAGTAGGGATGGAAAAAGATACTAGTGAAATTACTAATCTTGTATTACAGAAAATCAATCCTCAAATCATTGCCATCATGGGCATTGGAGGGTCAGGCAAAACGCTTCTACTACAACATGTTTTCAGGAATGAAAAGGTCAATCAAGAAGGGTTTGATCATCAAGTCTGGTTGTCAGTATCTCATAAGTTTGAATAATATCCATCGCTGCTCTCAGAAATATGCAAGAAGGTCAAACTCTTCGATCAAGACCAATATTCTGGAAGGAAGAAATCAGATGAAAGTGAGCTCAAAGCAGCGATTTAAAAACATTTAAAGGGCAAACATTCTCTATTTGATATGGATGATGTGTGGGAGGATTTTTCTTTGGAAAAGACTGGATTGACCTTGTCCAGCGAAAATAAGATTGTGATCACTACATATCATCGTAGTGTGGTAGCAAGTTACGGTTATGTGCACATGTTGAATTGATTATCTGATAAAAACAGCTGGAAACTATTTTTCTATTATGCCTTCCCAGACACACAAAATCACAGCCATTCAACAGTGCAGCTTAAGGTAGTCACTCAAAAAATTAAAGAAAAATGTTGTGGAGTACCACTGGCCCTAAAACAGTAGGACATTATATGGTGATACCTGGAAAGACAATTTCTGATGATAATGAATGGAGGATGATTCATAATGACTGGGAATTGACATTGAAGCATTTAGAAACAGAGTATCTACAATCAAATGCCATGAGTGGCATTATGCCTTGTTTGATGTTGAGTCACGAAGCTTTTCCATATCATTTGAAGCCTTGTTTTCTGTATTTTTTAGCCTTTCCTAAAAATACTGAAATTCAAGTAGAGAATTTAGTGTATGCCTGGATTAGTGAAGGATTTGTTTCAACCAGGGAAGATGCATACACTGTAGGACGCTCCTACTTAAATGAACTTATTGATCGATGTTTAATCGAAGGCTCAGAATTTAGTGGGAATGGAAAGTAAAGAGTTGCAAAATACATGATTTTTTTCATGAATTAGCTGATTCCATCCATCAACCTACATGTTTCTTCAAGCCAGGAGGAAAATTGGTTAAACTACCAGTGCAACAGTGCCTAAAAGTGTATATAATTTCATTGATGAAAAACAATATATTGGAATTCAAGGAGGCCTTCAGGGATCAAGGGATACTTACTTTGTTGCTATCTTACAACGTGAATCTTAGATCCATTTCTACAAGGTTTGTTAAGCATTTCATTTATCTAAGTGTATTATATTTAAGTATGACTTATATCAAGTCATTGCCTAAATCTATTGGGAAATTAAATCATCTATTTTTTTTTTTGAATTTGTCTGGTACAAATATTGAGAAGCTGCCTCATTCATTGAAAAATCTTACGCACCTACTCTTTTATATGTCAGTAGTCACAACGAGCTAAAAATGTTGCATCCGTGGATAGGTAAGCACGAGTCTATACTACATCTGAATGTTAAGAGTTCAAAAAAAAAAATTGAAATGGCTGCCTGTAGGTATATCGAAGCTCATCTCTTTGCAGACGTTGAAAGGAATTCAATTGGAATCCAAAAATGCCAAGGCCTTGCAGTTAAGGGATCTCAAACGATTGTCCCACCTGGAACAACTATCATTAAATTTCGATTCTAATAAGTGGACTATTAATGATCCTTCAGCTTCATTGAAGGTGTGAGGATCCACAGATTCTTTGGCACAATATAAATCACATGATAACCTAGTTCGAGAGTAATTTGTCTGCCAGGGACTTGAAACATTATCAACACAGCCATCTCCTTCCATTGTAGGACTATAATTATAATTAACCTTGACAGCAAACCCAACCGTCGATATGTAATGTAAGTCTCTATGAAACATTCACATATTCCATAAACATAAACATAATTTAGAGTTCAGTTAGCGCAGAAATATACTTTTATAGAACGTTTTGAAGAAATCCACCAAATAGGAGCCATAACGGAGACGTTAGACTGGGGATATAATAATCCCACTTGAGGTGAGCACGAGAAAAAGAAACAATAAACAAGAAATGGAATCAACACTCACATGGATTCACTGTTGAGAGAAGATAGATGGGCCGACCACAGTCGATACTAACAAAGAATCCGCCCAAAAAGCCCTAGTTGCAGAAATGCAGACAATATGAGTCTGCCCAGAGAAGGCGTGCGAATGCAAGAATATTTTTTTTGTCAATAAGAAGAGCAGAACCTCCATTAAAAAATGTTATCTTCTGTGATTTTTCCATAGACGCCAAAGAATAGAATCTCTAACGAAGACACAATTTCTAGACAACGAGTAAATCTGGTCATCTCAGATAGACAGAGCCACCCACTGTTTTCAGTAAAAAAATATGTGATAGGTACATACAAGTGTGATATTTAGGGGCAACCATGGCTACATCTCAGGTTGCATAATTTACCACTTAAATCTAATTCCTACAATTTAAATAGTGAACATTTCATTTCAATCACTTACATTAGTAATATATGCATAGAAGAATACATGTAGCGATAGCCTAGTGGAGATGCCCTTGAGCTGCTAATTCTGTTGGAACGCTCCTCTTGACTACCGACTAGATTTACCTCCCAGCCAACTAGGAAGTATTCCTAGCCCAGGAAACCTCCATAGGTTCCCTAGCCCTCTAAGCCCAAGTCCAACCAGATGTAGTGTGTCCAAGGTAAAACAATACTCCCTCAAACAATTCCTCCAAAAACATAGCCAAACCAAAACCAAAAGCAAGACCCATGGACCTCCCCTCCTTCCCTCATCCTTCCCCTTTTATTCTCCCCTTTCTCCTCGCCACCTCAACCACCTCTCATTAATGTCGTAACTACTCCCTCATCCTTACATTTGACTTCTCTTCCTCCAAGTAAACATGAGAGGACATTTGGGGATGTGATATGAATATAAAATTGGGTAATTAATTGGAGATGACCATGTCTTATCCCAAATAAATATTTTGGGGATGAGAGATGAATAATATAAATTGGTAATTAATTGGAGAGGACCATGTCTTCTCCCAAGCAAATATGAGAGGACATTTTGGGGATGTGATATGAATATAAAATTGGGTAATTAATTGGACAGGACCATGTCTTCTCCCAAGTAAATATTTTGGGGATGAGAGATGAATATATAAATTGGTAATTAATTGGAGATGACCATGTCTTCTCCCAAGTAAACATGAGAGGACATTTTGGGGATGTGATATGAATATAAAATTGAGTAATTAATTGGAGAGGACAATGTCTTCTCCCAAGGATATTATGAGAGGGCATTTTGGGGATATTTAAATTGGAATAATGGAAGGAGACCTTATCCTATCCAAGATTAAATTTGAGAAGACAAATTGGGAATTGAATAATAACAATAAAATTTATATCAGTAAATAAAATTTATAGTTTGCCAAATGAAGGTATTCACCAATATTTCTTGATAAGTAAATATTTTCAGGTAAATTAAACATTAGTAAAATTTGCATGATAAGATTAAGTGGGGCATTATAGTCACCAAAAGCTAGTCATCATTCCATATGAATATCAGGGCATGATGGAATCGAACCACCAACCTCCTACTTGTAATGCAGGTGCTCTTCCATTGAGCTAGCACCCTTTAAAGAATTAGACTTTAAAAAATTAGACCTTGAATATCCAAATATGCAATTGCATTGATACAAGGAAAGAACTCTCTACCTCTCAATGATAACTATGTCCTCCCATGTAACACACTCCCTTACTTAACTAGAAGTGGTTTCTAAGCTAACCCAAGACTCAAGGTGCAATTGTGAGAGTGGGGTTTAGAAGATTTTTTTTTGGGATGTAATTTAAATTCTCATTGACCTAACTTGGTCATTCGTGGACATTAATATATTCTTTATTTGTTTCTACTTTTAATGAAATTACTATATTGCAAACTATTGATGCCATGAAGCAAAATACCATTGCTCAACTTCAAGAGAAACTTGTTGAGAAGGAAAAGTTTATCCTAAATCTACATGTCCTCAATAGAAACAATGTTCAAGAAGTAAGAAATTTAATAAGTATTAACAATGAGTTTGGGAATCACCTTAACAAATTACAAAACCTTGCCTCTTTCTGTTATGAAAAATACAATAATGTTTGTTGAGATGACAAACAAGAGGGGGTCGAACAAAACTACTAATGAGAAATAAAGTAGCTTGAAAGTAATATTGATTTACAAAGATCAAGAATTTATGGCCTCTATACATTCAACATAATTGGGAAACTAGCAATTTGTGACTTGGTGTACGTCATGTGGCAATAGATACAAAATTAGAGATCCCCAGCATATCAGAGAGAAGAATGAAATTATTGAAAAGAGGGAAGAGAGAAACAAACATCACATGGAGGAGCCACTTATCCCAAGTTCCAACTGTGAGGAGAAAGAGAGGCCAACACACTGTAAGGAGGAATGATGTTGCCACTGCTCCATCTTGAACAAGAAAAGATGTGACAAGTCAAGGTCTAATGGCAGGAATTAGAAAAAAAATTGAGGCAACCTGCCCAAGCACAAATGAATCCTGAAGTGCCAACCCACCTGTTGTAGTTCCATAAGCTAAAAAGAACTCAGAATAAGTGATGCAGTGAAACTGACAGCCCCTAGATAAGGAAGACTAGAGGTACCTTAATTAAAACAAGATAAATATAGTGGAGTTACTGGAAAGATCAAACACCATTGAATCACCACTACTAAAATGACCTGACTTCAACCTCCCAACTCTGTTTTCTCTTTTGGTTTTAGGCTCTTGCATGCTGGGAAACAAAAAAAAACAAACTTTCAACTTTTGTTTAGATGCAAATATTGCAATGCTCAGTGATAAGCATAGAAGGTTTTACACTTCAAAAGTAGCTTGAAAGGTGGACACACTATTAGAAATTAGTTTAGCTATTTGATATCCCATATTTCCTAGTAAACATAGCTAGCCAAAGGTTTTAATGGGAAAAAGAAACATGAATTAGTTTATGTGAAGGATGGCTTTGGCTAAGTTTGGCCTTGAGCTCAAACATAAAATTTTATGGTCAGTTTTTCAAAAATATTTAGAGGGGAGAAATTATTTCTCCCCTCAGTTTGCACCATGTTTTTCAGATTTGTGATGCAATTTTGAAAATGCAAAAAGATAGCTACAATTTAGCCTCAACATGAAATTGGTTGAAACCTTAATTTGTAAGTATCATGTGACTAGTTGACCCTAATGCTAAAGATTATGCTTCGATTGTGATTTGGTACAACTATATCTCATAAAAATTGCTCAAAGAATCATTCCTACTTGCATACAGAGAGACAAATCGGTACTGTCATCAACCCTCAAAGCACTGTAGATGGGTCATGCCAAATAAATCAAATAAGAATGCAGAGAAAGGTACAAGTAGATGAATGGCCATAGAAGCAGAGCAATCGACAAACTGAGAACTTCGATAAGCTGCAAATTGGCACACAACTACAATGGGAGGAGAATATGGTACTCTAAAGGAACATCATGGGGTAGGGGAAGAATATGATGGATTTTCCCTCAGAATAGACAAGCACTATCACTACAAGGATTTTAAGGAAATACTTCTTCACAAAGAAAAACAAAGAGAATTTAGTGTCACCTGTAAGCTAAAATTTCAAGGATGACCAATGCTCCAACTATCCATTTTAAGTGGATTATAGGTAGTACCCAGTGTATCCCATGTGACTTGAGAAGGAGAACTCATATAGAATCAATCTACCATGGATAAACTTGGTAGTTGTCTCTTCTGGAATCCCAAAACCCAGAAAATCCATTGTAAGTTCAAAGCTTATATTTTGATGAATTTCCCCATTAACACATATTTCATTAAAATTGGAGTTATACAGTGGATCTAGAATTTTTTTACTTTAACTAGATTGACTTTTTCCAAAATGAGGAACTATAAAATCTCTTAATTCTCTACTTTGAATGAATATATTCACTATTTTTGTGATAAATTTATCATAATATACTATATAACATAAATTTACATAAACTTGCAAAAGAAAATATATCATGTCACCAACAAGCCAGCACCAACACAAGATCTACCTGGACCCTATATAGTGGAGCAAAGAACACAGACACCAGTATTGACAATCAATCTCCCTAAGGTAAACAACTTTCATACTGATTTCTCTTCCATGGCTGTCATATGTAGATTCAATGGCTTTTGGCCTAAAACAGATGCATTACGACAATGGATCTTCTCCACATGGACAACAAACTGTGACATCCATTTGTGCTCCAAAGGATTTTTTTATTGTCAAATTCGACACAGTCAAGGAAAAAGAATATGTCCTCCATGAGGGGCCATGGTTCTGGGGCAATGCAGGACTCTTCATGACCCCCCGGTTCCCGGGTTTTGACCCCTCCTCTATGGTGGTTTCTAAAATGATGGTATGGGTCAGGCTACACAACCTCCCATTACACTTCTGGCTTCCCAAATTTTTCGAAGAAATGGGGAATGCGATAGGAAAATACATCAAGCAAGATGTGGAAATAATTGCTAGATGCATACATACTTTTGCCAGAATCTGTGTGGAGGTTGATCTTAGTCAAGGGCTACCTGATAGCATAATTCTGATCCATAACAACACATAGTGGAAACGACCACTAGATTATGAAAACACGGCCTTCAAGTGTCGAGGATGTCAACAAATAGGTCACCTCTATAATAATTGTCCACAAGTCAAAAGAGAAACTAGAAGAAACAAGAAACAAGCACAAAAACCAAGAGGCTGGCAATGCACAGTGAATCCAAAAGAAGAAACAGAGGACGAGGAGGCAGCTAACCCTCCACCTGAACATGACGATGATCCTATTGGGGAAGAAGCCACGACAACCATCCCCATAGCAAACAATCAGATACACAAGTCGCTAGAAACTGAGAAATTTGCAGCACAGGAAATGATGGACTCTTTGCCGGAGAAAATACCAGTTTTTGTGGACACTAGTGGGGCCAAAAGACAACATTCTCCAAAACACTCTGATACAATCCTTGCATTGTGGAGGACTCTTCTCTAGTTCTTTTTTCATCCTCACAGACTCAAGGGGAGTGGCGAAAGGTTGAGAAGAAAAAAGGGAGGAAAACATAATTTCCTCCCCTTTTGTACATTACTTCTTCCGGGTTTTTTCTGTTTATGACAGCAGTCTTTTTTGCTGCTTTTTACATATGCACTTATGCATCTACAAAACGTAATTTTGTTATTTTTAATAAAATTACGAATTTTCCGAGGGAAAAAAGAAAATATATTATGCCATAATGAATCAAATAAGTTATTGTTAATTATTATCATTCTTATTATTATTATGATTAAATTAATTAGTAATATTTGTAATTTACTAATAATTATTATTATTAACTATTAATAATAACTAATTTATAAATTAACAAATTATTACTAAATAACTAACCAACTAATTAATTGATTTAATTTAATTATATAATAATTAAATAAACGGGGGGAGGGGATGATTTTTCACCCTATTGATCAACTAGAAATCTAATTTTCTTAAGGCCTTGGAAATAAACTACTAATCAAGCAAAGGCATGTGGCCTTCTGTAAGGCATATCCCTGAGAGAATATTCAATATCTGCTCATTATTGGGGACTCCATTAATATTATTTATCATTTGGTCCACAATTCCACCATATGTTGTGATAAAATTATCATGATAAAGTTATAAAACAAATTTATATAAACTTTTATAAATAATTCTTTATCGTCTTAATCTTGGACTTAGATTATTTCTTCTAATATTATTCATGGTTCGTATTTAAAAGTTGATTAATATTATTTGATGACAAATATATTCTATATGTTAGCATCATTGACCAATTTAACTATAATTTGATACAGTAAATACCACATTATGTGTTGAGTTACTATTCTAGTAGAAGGTTGGCACAATTTTAAATTGTTCATAAAATTTATTTAATGACAGAATTATACCAATAACTATTTTTATTTTTGGTACTACTATTAGTAATTGTGTTCATGTTACATACCATATTTTATTATATCAGGAGGTTGGTACCATTTTATAATGGACAAGATAAAATTTTATATAAGACTCATATTATATTTAAATTTGTAAAATATAAATTATAGCAACCAAGTTTATGTCTATTAGTATTATTTATTGTTTTATATTAATTTAAAGTTAAGTTGATCAAGGATTACATAAAGAGTAATAAATTCTAAAAAAAAAAATCACATATAAAGTTATATAATGTCATTAATAATAATCAATGATTGATATTTTTATTAACCTACATTTTAAATATATTTAGATATTATGGCAAGTATCCTATCTAGATTGATTTATAATAGTAAGTCTAGGTGATGGCACCATTCTAAAGCTTCGTATCTAAAACTATTAAATGGTGTAATACCAATTTTTGTGGTTGTTACAATTTACAAAACTTTCAATTATTGTTATAGTAAGTTATTTTGTTTATGTTGAGATCTAAGGAAATACACCTTAATATCATATCCTCTTCATAGAAGCATATGATTCTCTCAGTGAAAGCATGGCATCAATATCATATGTATAAGAAGAAGTTAAATAACATGGTAGACAACAAGTTTCCTAAAATTGCTTGTCACTCTAGCCAAAACCATCTTCAAATGAAGTGGGGATGGCATAAGGATGAGGAGCCTTGGCTAGACCATTATGAGATATAATAGGAGATCATTTTGTAGAGTAAATATATTATTGTATCAAAATTTAATTATTATTGAATAGTGTGGTGATAAAGAATTAAAAGGTAAAAGGAAACTAAAATATTATATTAAGGAGTTGATCAACCTAAATATTGAAAACTAGAAGTATGTAGACTTTGTTTTGAGTAATGTAAAAAAGAAAATGAACATTTTCAACAAAAGAACAAACTCTCATGATCTCCATAGTTAAACTAAGCATAACTGGTAAATTCCAAAACCACCATGGGAGGAAAATGTCTATTACCTTTGTAACACTAAGAGGGTTGAATATGAAAAGAACTAAGTTATCCTAGATGGTCTAGCTCATACTCAAATTGGATTTAAATTTCAAAATATGTGTGACACTACCAACATTCTTAACTTTTAAACTCAACAAAGCTATGTTGATCTTGAAATATTTTTCGTAATGCTTTGAGCGTAGAAATAAAATTCTAAAGAATTATGAGTAATCACTTTATGCCCTAGAAATGTCCAAGAGACCATATTTCACTCTTAGTGGATGTTAATCATCATAGTCATCAACATCATCATTATATATTATTATAGGAAATTTACACCACTTTATAGTTGACAAGATAAAAATAAATTATGAATAGGAATAGTATCACAATTTATTATTTATTTTTTATATGTTTGTGTTAAAAGATAAGTTGATTGAGGCTGAGGCTAACTTCATAAATAATAAATTAATGTGAGAGAAATATCTTATAAAATTATTTAATGACAATGACATTGGTAAGTTCTAGTATCTATTATTAATCAATTTAACAATCAAAATCAATTATGAACAAGAATAACAATATAGTAGTATAGATTCTTTTTTTCTAAATAAAAAAGAAAAGAGGGTAAACTGGAAAAACTAGTTATGGTAAGTGTTCAATATTTATTCTTGAACTCTTTGAATATATTATATCGAAAATAACACAATTAATATTCCTCTAAAAATTAGATTTCTTACATTATTTCTATTATAATTAATATTTATATTTCTATATTAAAACCAAGTTCATCAAGATTGAACTCATGAGTAATAGATTGTGTAAGAAATATATTACCTAATATATATTAGTATAATAAATTTGCACCACTTTGTAATTGAAAAGAGAAAAATAAATTATGAATTAGAATAGCAATATAATCCATTTTTATTATTTATATTTTTGTGTTAAAAACTAAGTTGATTAAGGTTTGCTTCATGAATAATAGATTAATGTGTGAGAAATATAATGTCCCGTATCTATTATTAATCATTTTAACAATCAAAATCAATTATACATAAAAATAGCAATATATTAATATAGACTTATTTTTTCAAATACAAGAGGAAAAAGGGTAAACTAACTAAACTAGTTATTGCAAGTATTCAACATTTATTCTTGAAATATTTGACTATATTATATTGGAAAGAACATATAATTGATATTCCTCTAAAACTTAGATTGCTTACATTATTTATATTATAATTCATATTTATATTTATATATTGAAACCGGGTTCATCAAGATTTAACTCACAAGTGACAAATTGCATAAGAAATTTCTTGCCTATAAATATATTTAACAACATATAAATATTGTGATTGTTACTATTATTAACTATTTTAATGTTGACACTAAGTATATACTTTGTCTATGTTTAGTATAAGTTATTATACTAGTACAATGTTGGCATGCCTTCAAAGTCTAGAAGAGAAAATATTTTGTAAGTCTACTTGTGTCATTTCACGATCAATTTTTTTTTTTTTGTGAATTAGAATTCAATGGAGTATTACTATTTGATTTATATAAAATATAATAATAAATAATAATAAAGTATCACTTCAAACATTATTTCAATTGTCTATTATTTATTCATTAAGTGTATGAATGGTTTATATTGAAATTAGTTACTCAAATATTGTTTTAATATACCAAGTCTAAAAGATATTGTTTTTAAGTGCATTATTGAATTTGACTATGCACATTTGATATAGTAAGAAGTTATGTTGGTTTAAAAAAACTTTGAACTTAAAAATTGAATAAATGTGTTATGTAATATACATAAAGTATAATCACATGATTACATTGAATTTTAACCAAAATGTTCATATATGTACTAAATAATGTTAAACTCCTCAAAACATAATGACTATAATATTGATATACAACAAACATTCAAAATTGTTTCTAAAGTATATTAATAGATCATTTAAAAGATAAAATTACATTCATGAACCATCTCCACCTAATCACGTGAATTCTCGCAAGTACGTCAAGAACAGTTTCTACACCACATTTATTTATCTTGGTCTTCTTTCAATGTTATTCTTTGGCATCCATGCCCAAACTATACTATTGATTGGAATAGATCCAAGTCTCGTGTCATCAAGGTTTGGTACCCAATATTGTTCTGAAATGTATGTCCTTGAAATAGGCTTCCACCAATCAACCTTTACATGAAGAGTGTCACTTTCATCCTTGAATATATCTCAGGTGAATTTTTCCATCCAAATAATCTCTCCTTCATCCTCATTTCCTGATCTAACGAGCAACATCTTTCTTTTCTCAATGTCAATCATAGGATTGAATGTTGGCTTTAGCTTGTTGCACTTGGATCCAACATATATTTGTCCATCTATCACATTATCAAAATCTCCATCCATAATACTTGAGAGTACATGGATTTGATTATGGTCATCATATATAATTTGTCTTGTTTTAGGCTATAAATCCTCAAAAGATTAATCACTTTCATTCACTATTGTACGCTAATTCTAGATTTCATTTAATGTATGTAGAAGAACCATTTGCACCTATAAAACAAAGTAAACAAGATTATTAATTGCTCAAATAAACATTTTGTAAACTCGATAACACTTAACACAAGCTTCCAAATTTTGATTTACCTTTGTTAAGCCTCAAATCCATGATCTTCCATTGATGAATGTTGTCTTCATCAACATCCTCTGCAATCAAATGTGGTTGAGTGACATCAATTATCAAAATTGTAACATAGTCTACATTAACTCTTTCACAATCATAATAAGTTATAGTCTATATAGGTTCAACCCTTATGAGCCCAATAACATTATCATTAATTAGGATGTCAACATAATCCTCCTTTTCCAAAATTATATTTCCATTATAACTCATATCAATTCTGCAACAACTCAATTCTAATTTGTAACTAAGAATAACCATGTAAAGTGTGATTTTATATTGGTCAAAACATAACTTTCAAAAAAGTAATATGGATGAAATCATTTAGAATATTATGGTAGTCATTTTGTATTTACTTAAACATTGTTCCCCATCATCTAGTGTTTGGTACCAAATTGTAATATATATATATATATATGAAAACCTAACAAATAGATATCTAGGTAGCATTATAGAAGGATAGATAATAATTCATGTCAAACCACAAAAATATTATTTAAGTCTGCAAATGGTACTTGGACTATTGATGTTGGTGTAAAAATAATGTTCATAAGAAATTTGTAGAAGTTGGCAATCCACAAAATGGTCTTTTGGAAAATCAAAGAATGTCCAAAATTTATGCTACATAAGATTTTAAAAAGCACTATGTGAAGCAAAAATTATATTGATATCTCACTTAGTGAGGATGTTTGATCTTTAAACTTGATATTGGAAGTCATTCTAGAGCTTTTCTTCCAAATAAAAGTTTTATTACTATAAATGCTAGATAATTCTCATTTTTATTCTAAAAGTTTCGAAATTACATTTCAAAACTTTAGTTACAATGTTAGGACTTAATACCTTTACATATCCAAGGACATATCATTTAGGATGGATCCATATGGACATTAAACTCTAAGTCCTCAAAAAGTGTAGATTTGAGTTTCGTCAAATAGTTCTGTTGATGAAAAAAAGTGCGACTTTATGCATCTAAAAATTAGTGAGGTTCATTTTGGAAGCTCATAACTATACAATACAGAGGAGATAAAAATAATATATGTTACTAAAAAATTTATGATTATCACTTAGTTGCATACTTGTGCATTGGAATTAATGTATAGAATATTTCAATAATACATTTATTCATAAACTCCAAAATTGGGCATAGATCATATTTTCTACACGAAAGACCCTATAATATGTGTTAAATTTAGTTCTATAAAAAACACGAATGTATTGTGAACAACAACATTTTAGAGCAAAATTCGAGTACATTATAGATTTCTTTCTAACACAAGCACAAACACATTGCCAATAACAATGCTACGAGGTAAAATAAATCTAACACATGCAAGATTTATTTCTAGTGCAAAAAAAAGCAAACAATAGCATTGGAGGGTGCTAGAAATATAGCGCATGCCAGATTAACTTCTAGCACAAACAACCATGTTGCCAATAACATTGCAATACAAAACAAATCCATCACATGCTAGATTTCCTTCCAATAAAAAAAGAAGAAGTAAAATTCAAGGTGAAACAAATCTAACACATGCAATGTGTTTTCTTTTGTGCAAGAAGGAAGTCTAGCTTATACTAGATTTGTTTTACCTTGCCATGGTTGTGTTTATGCTAAAAGGAAATCTAACACATATTAGATGTGTTTTACTATGAAATCTTAGTGTTTGTGCTAGAGACAAATATAATGCACAATAGATTTGTTTTACCCTACATTGTTTTTGTTTATGGTAGAAACAATATAGTGCACGCTATATTTGTTTTACCCTACAATTCTTTTCTTTGTGCTAGAAACAAATCTAACCCATACTAGATTTTCCTTACACTACAATGCTTGTGTTTGTGATTTTGTTTTACATGACAATGATTTTTTGTTTTTCATTAAACTAAAGCTTTTTTACCCTACAATGTTTTTGTTTGTGCTAGAAACAAATTAACGAAGACATTAGATCCTGCAATGTCTGTGTTTCTGCTAGAAAAAATTTAGCACACATAAGATTTTTTATACCCTGCAATGCTTTTGTTTGTGCTAGAGACAATTCGAGCATGCGCTAGATTTGTTTTACTTACAATGCTTTTATTTGCATTTTTGTTTTGCCTGCAATGCTTTTGTTTTTGTTTTTCCTCACACTAGATTTGTTTTACCTTACAGTGCTAGTGTTTGTGTCATAAACAAATCTAGCATGCATTAAATTTGTTTTATCATGAAATTCTTATGTTTATGCAAGAAGGTTATCTAGTGCATGTTAGATTTGATTTACTTTGCAATGTTGGAATTTGTGTTACAAAGAAATCTGGTGCACACTAAATTTGTTTTACCTTGCAATGCTTTTGCTTATGCTAGAAACAAATCTAGCGGACACTACATTTGTTTTACCATGCAATGCTTGTGTTTATGTTTTTTTTTTACCATGTAATGCTTTTCTATTTTTCCTTACACTAGATTTTTTTTACCTTGAAATGCTTATGTTTGTCATAGAAATAAATATAGGATTTTTTCTACCTTGCAATAGTTGTGCATGTGCTAGAAACAAATCTAACGTGCACTAAATTTCTCTTAGTCTACAATGATTTTATTTTTGTTAAAAACATATCTAACACAAGTTAGATTCGTTTTAACCTGTAATGATTTTGTTTGTGTTTCTGTTTTACCCTGCAATTCTTTAGTGTTTTTCCTTACAGTGGATTTGTTTTACCTTACAATGTTTAATTCTGTGCTGAAAACAAATCTAGTGTGTTGTAGATTTGTTTTACCTTGCAATGCTATTATTTATGCTATAAGGAAATCTTGTACACGACAAATTTCTTTTACTCTACATTGCTTTTGTTTGTGCTAGAAACAAATTTAACGTGCACTAAGTTTGTTTTACCCTACAATTCTTATGATTGTGCAAGGAATGTGTTAGATTTTATTTACCTTGCAATGCTTGTTTTTGTTCTAGAAATAAATTTATAGTGCACTAGATTTATTTTACCATGCAATTCTTATGTTTGTGATGGAAGGAAATCTAGCGCATGTTGAATTTTTTTTTCAAAACAAATGTAGCACCCACTAGATTTATTTTACCATGAAATGCTCTTGTTTGTGCTAGAAACAAATCTAGTTTGCACTAAATTTGTTTTACCCTATGATACTTTTATTTGTCCTATAAACAAGTTTAGCATACGCTAGATTTGTTTTACTTGCAATGTTTTTGTCTGTATTAGAAACAAATCTAGTGCATGCTAGCTTTGTTTTACCCTGCAATGCTTGTGATTGTGCTAGAAACAAAACTAGCATGTGCTAAATTTGTTTACCTTGCAATATTTGTCTTTATACTAGAAACAAATTTATTGGGTGCTAGATTTGTTTTACCCACAATGTTTGTGTTTGTGCTAGAAAGAAATATAGGGTGTGTTAGATTTGTTTCACATGCAACACTTATGTTTGTGCTAGAAACAAATTTAGCGGACATTAGATTTGTTTTACCCTGCAATGCTTTTGTTTATTCTAGAAACAAATCTAGCATGCACTAGATTTTTTTTACCCTGTAATGCTTGTGATTCTGCAAGAAATAGATCTAGCTTGCACTACATTAGTTTTACCTTGTAATGTTTGTCTTTGTGTTAGAAACAAATCTTGCGCGCGCTAAAATTTGTTACCATGCAATGCTTGTGTTTGTGCTAAAACAAATCTAGCACACATTAGATTTATTTTACCCTACAATGCTTATGTTTGTACCAGAAAAAAATCTAGTGTGCTATAGATTTTTTTTACCCAACAATGATTTTGTTTGTGCTAGAAAGAAATCTAGCACATGTTAGATTTATTTTAATTTGCAATGCTTATGTTTGTGTTTTTGTTTTACCCTGAAATACTTTGTGTTTTCCCTTACACTAGGTTTATTTTACCTTACAATACTTCTTTTTGTGCTAGAAACAAATCGAGTGGAGGCTAGATTTGGTTTACCCTACAATGTTTGTGTTTGTGTTAAAAACAAATATGGTGCACACTAAATTTATTTTCCCCTACAATTTTTTTTCTTGTGCTAGAAACAAATCTAACACACGTTAAATTTATTTTACCTTGTAATGCTTTTGTTTGTGCTTTTGTGTTTTACTTTACACTAGATTTGTTTTTCCTTACAATGCATGTGTCTATGTTAGAAACAAATCTAGCGCATGCTACATTTGTTTTACTTTCAATGCAAGAATTTATGCTAGAAGAAAATCTAGCACATGTTAAATTTGTTCTACTTTGCAATGTTGGTGTTTGTGCTAGAGAGAAACCTAGGACGCATTAGATTTATTTTACACTGGACTGCTTTGGTTTGTGTTTTTCCTTGAACTATATTTCTTTTACCTTAAAATGTTTGTGCTTGTGCTAGAAACAAATCTAGTGAGCGCTAGATTTGATTTACCTTGCAATGTTTGTCTTTGTGCTAGGAACAAACATAACACATACTAGATTTGTTTTATTGTGTAATTCTTTTGTTTGTACTAGAAAAAAATATAGTGCACAATAGAATTGCTTTAGCTTGCAATGCTTGTGATTCTGTGTGGACTAGATTTGTTTTACCTTGCAATGGTTATTTTTGTTCTAGAAACAAATCTAATGTACACTAAATTTGTTTTGCCTTGCAATTGTTTATTTTTCAGTTAGAAGCAAATCTACCACACAATAGATTGGTTTTACCTTGCAATGTTTGTGTTTGTGATGGAAGGAATTCTAGTGTGCGATGTATTTTTTTTGTCTTACAATGCTTGTGTTTGTGTGAAGAATAAATCTAGTGGGTGCTACATTTATTTTACCACTACTACAAAAATGACTTTTAGGGGGTTCGTTAACTACCTCCAAAAGTGGGATTTGGAGGCAAATTTAGTGTCAGGGGTGGTTTTTTGAACACTCCCACACCACCCCCCCTTGCCCCCCCCAAAAAAAAACAAACAAAGCATCACTTCTAAAAGTAAAGCATTTTATAGGTGGGTTTTTAAGAGATACAACCACCCCAAAACACCACTTTTGAGGGTTCTTTGGAACCACCCTTGAAAAGCGACTTTTCAGGGAAGGTTTTTAAATCCTCCCACCCACCATAAAAACATCACCTCTAAAAGTTAAGCCTTTTAGGGGTGATTTTTGAAAAGATATAAACCACCCCCAAAGTGATTTTTGAAAAGATATAATCTACGGGCATTAGGAACCTCACTCATAGCATATTTTGGGAGCATTAGGATCCCCCTTTGAAGCAACTTATGAGGGGGGTTTAGAACCCCCCTTGTAGTGACTTACGAGGGAGGTTTAGAACCCCTTTGTACCACCTTATGGGGGCTTAGGAGCCCCCTTCATACTATCTTTTGGGGGTGTTAAGAACCCCCCTTGTAGCAACTTACGGGGGGGGCTTGGAACCCCCCTCATAGAAACTTTTAGGGGCATTAGAAACCCCTCTTATAGTAGATTTTAGGGGAGTTAGGAGCCCCCCTTGTAGCAACTTACAATAGGAGTTCAAAACCCCCTTTATAGTAGCTTTCAATGGCAGTTACAAACCCCCCTTGTAGCAACTTACAAGTAGGTTTGAAGCCCCTCATAGAAGCCTACAAAAGCAGTTTTAAACCCCCTAATAGAAATTTTTGGAGGTGGTTTAGAACCCCCCCTCATAATAGCTAAAGAGGGTGGCTTAGAACCCCTCGTAAGAACTTATGAGAACAGTTTAGAAACCCCCTCTTAGTAGCCTATGGGGTGTTTCAGAACCCCCTCATTAAAACCTACAAGGTAGCTTTATAACCGCTCCTCAAATAATTATTATTTCATAACATATATCAGTAAGAGAAATTTGAACATATTGTAATTATTTGAAAGCTTTTTTTCTAAATAAAAATAGATAGTTCTATTTAGGGACAATGACAATCCCATTCATAATAAGATTATGTATTTATAAATAAATAATGAAGATGCATAACCTCATATCTTCAACAACCCTAAGAACAACTAGTCATTAATACACAAAAAAATCCATTTCTAATCTATACAAACACAATCACCATCACTCACAAAAGGATAAAAATAAAAATATTTACATTTGAAATAGCCTTATAACAAACATAGAACAACAACATATCATAAGCCATCATTACCACAATGAGTAACAAAAAACTAAACTATAGCAATGATTATCTTCATATACATTAAAATTTTGAGGTAATGGAGGTGGAACTTGAAAATATTAAAAAAAAATCAAAAGAAATTTCAATATGTGCATTTCCATAAAAGTTAACAATGGCATTCAAATAAACAATATAATCAATTAATTGATACATGCATATTCAAAAAAATTAAGAGGATGAAAATGTAATTTTAAATTTTATTACATATAATAATGGATAAATAAATCATGAATATATAGTAGTTGTTTATGAACATCCAACCATATGCCTTCATAATCTTGTGGAGCACAATCCATGTGACCATCACCTATAACTTCATTGTCTTTACATTTTCTCCCTTCCAAGTCTACAAGACCTGATAAATATGCATACTCCAATTCATATGTGTTACTATTTCGCAATCCCTTTAGAGGACATGTGAGAACTGCATACCAATCATTCCCTATAGGGTCTTGTACATAGAATACTTATTTCTCTTGTCATGCTAGAATAAATGGATCATCTTGCACTGTCTTCACTTAAGCATCTCTTTATACTTACCATTGAGAAACAAATTTCATCAAATTTCATTCCATTCTTTAAGTGTACATCTACCTAATTACAATTGAACAAGGGATACTTCACAAAATGGTAGTCCAACATGATTAGTTCTTAGATCACTCCATAATATGTTGTCATTTGAAATATAGGATTTTTGTATTTTTCACTTGATCTCATTAGTACTTTTGCATCTATGCACACACCATTATTTTATGTGGCCCTAATATTCTCTGAGTTTTTAATACTTAGTTTGCTTGTCATGCTAGAATAAATAGATCATCTTGCACTGTCTTTACTTAAGCATCTCTTTAGATTTACCATTGAGAAACCAATTTCATCAACTTTCATTCCATTCTTCATGTGTACATCTACCTAATTACAATTGAACAAGGGATAATTCACAAAATGGTAGTCCAACATGATTATTTCTTGGATCACTCCATAATATGTTGTCATTTGACATATAAGATTTTTGTCTTTTGCACTTGATCTCATTAGTTCTTTTGCATCTATGCACACACCATTATTTTATGTGGCCCTAATATTCTCTGAGATTTTAATATGAAATCTACACCCATTGATTTGGTATCCCTCATGCTTAGTTGCATATTTCCTTGGGCCTTGTGCTAACCATTCAAGGTTATCAAAGATATTTGTTTTTCCTTCCACGTGTAAATTATGAAATGTCATTAGAAAACCATGAAATTTCAAATTATATAAAAGGAATCTTAGTTTCATACATCATAATAGCCTTGTTCGATGAATTTTAAATAATTATATTATAATCTTTAAAAAATGTATCATTACTTGCTTCCTGAACCAATAGATAAATTGTTGGTTGTGGAGATATTCTACCAAGGCTTCATCTTTTTGGGTTGGGATGTTTTAGTGGTCAATTTCACTCAAGTGTATCCTAATTTACAATAATGTCAATAAGCTTCTTTTTCAATATATTTAAATAGGTTTTAAAAAATTGTTTTAAAAGGTTGTGTTTATTACTTACTCTATCCATGGTTGAACTTCATCTATATTGTGCAAGATCCACCTATTGGCTTGTAACAAAATGGTATTATCCATTTAAATACAAGCCCCACTAGATAAGGCCTTCCCATAGTGACCAACACCTCCCTCTTCATCATCCCAAACTTCACTTCTAATAGTCATGCTTTCGATATATTCCATATTGCAGACATATCCAACACAAAATTTGATGGATTCCTCCATAATGTATTTTTCGGTTATGCACACTTCAGGCCTATTCTTGTTCTTCACATGACCTTTGAAATGTTTTCATAGTCCAAACCCAATGATGTAATGAACCTTTTTGTAGCATATGTAGAATCTGGAAGTGTATTTTCTATAGGAAGCATTTATTTCTACAACTTCAACAATTTGGTGAAACCTGTGTCAAACCATCCAATTTCATTTTAAGATTGTACAATTTCACAATGCCCAATAGCATAGTGAAACTAGTACAACCCAGGTACAATGGTGTTTTAGCATCTTCAGTTAACCTATGATATTGTTTAAATATCATCCATTTCTTCCATTAATGATGGTTGGTCATTTTCAAAGTTCACATTTGGATTTTCATTAAAACATCAATAAACAACATTCACCATTTCAACCATATGATCATCAAGCATGTTTGCATCATCGTTATTGTCATTCTTAAGCATGTTTGCATCATCGTTATTGTCATTCTTAAGAACTTCAATATTATTCATAAGAAATGTCACAGACTCATCAACATGATTATCATATTGATGTTTCACTATTGTTAATTAGCCTATCATTTGGAAATCCCAAATACAATGTAAATAAAACTTGGAAACATCAACATTATCCACTATGGTAACTAGATTTTGACACTTGGATTTTCCTTCTTTAAATTTTAACCAACAATTAGGTTGAACTGAAATTGGATATGTATATAAGCTCAAGCTCTTTTTTATGAAAATTCTCATGATTATAGTTAATAAGGACTAGAGTGCACTCAAACGTATTCATTGGTTGAATAAAATCTCATGCTTCATTGCAAAGATAACTAGCCTAAGATGTTAGCGTTTAAACAAGGTCAATACGATCCAATCGTTTATATCTTTCAACCCAAAGGTTATAATTCTTATCGAATAATCAACATTTTCTCAACTGAAATGCAATATACCAATCTAACGAGATCAAACAATTGGTAATACTTTGATCTAATGGGTAATATTCTCATCGAATCTGGAAGTGAGCACACGTTAGTGTAGCGCTCCATGAAATGATTGAAGGTCATGAAGGAAAGGGCTCCATGGAGATGAATCCACATGGAATCCCCCCAAGTCTAATCTCATATACCTTGAAGGAAAGGTTATATTTGTCATGTTCATCCTTTCATGAAGGGTATTCTCCTAGAAACCTCCTCAATTGTTCATAAATGATGCCAAAGAACACTAATCATGAACCATGCCTCCAAATATGCAAACTTTCCTTTGGGATTGTGACAAGTATTATTAAATAGAGAATAATGTATGAAAATATGTAAAATCACTACCCAAAGATAAGATTTGCAATGCATCACGCTCGTCTTAGGTTAGGCACTAATCATAAATCAAGAACTTATGCTTTCAAAGTCACTTCCATGATATCATGCCCAAGACATGATCATCAAAGCCACTATTGTTTATGGTTTAAAGGTTTGATGACCTCATTCGCTTTAGGTCGAAGAGTCTAGGATGGAGAGAGTGGAAAGTCTACCACCAACCTAGATACATCTTAACTCCAGAGGGAGATCAAATTTCTTTTCACTCTAAAAAAAACTGCATCTTTAGAGATTTGATCTCTTGAAGATTTGATCCCCTTGACACTTGATAGAGCCAAAACTAAAATGAATCTAGGCTTATATATAAACATACATATACATAAAAAGAGAAAAAGAAAAAGAAAATATATATATATATATAAACGCACACATATAAATTATATAAATAACTATAAAAGTTATATAATTTTATAAAACAATACTCCCTCCAAAATATTACTTAAAGTTATTTTTAATAATATTGTAACAATATTTAAAGTAAGCTTTACATTTAGAAAGAACTAAAGTAAATAAATTTTTGTTTAGATATTATCTTATAAAAATAAAAATAAAAATAATAATAATATTTTTTAAATTGGTTTTTAAATAAATATAGTAATTTATATATTTAAATTTTTTAGATTTAATATTATCACATAACATATATATGTATTTTTATTAAATTTATTTTAAAATTAAACAATTAAAAAAATTAAATATTATATAAAATATACAAGATTATCATATTTTTCTAAAACCTACATTAAAATTGAAATATATAAATGAATAGAATTCTGTATGGAAAAGCAATACGTACATACCTAAAATTAAAATTGGAATATACAAATAAGTAAAATCACACATTAAAAAACAATACAAACATTTTTAATTTTTTATTATTATTTTTTTTTAATGAGGAGGTGACTCAAGCTACCCCTATCACCAGTAGAGGAAGTGGTACCTCATGTAGCTCCTAGTTCTTCAGCTTCTAGAGCATAGCAGAATCTCTTGCCAACTCCGACATCTACATCTAGAGGGGTAAAGGAAATCAATAGTATTAGACTTTAGTTATTTGGTTCATTTCATTGTATATGATATTATGATTCATGATATAAGATACATTATTATATTTTTTGTTGATATTTTGAGGCTTAGTTGGGAGTAATGAGTCAAGACTTACTATTAAGGACATGATTCTCTGTTGTGTGTGATGTGGCACTAGAAATGATATTAAACATCTTAAATATTAGTTCTTTTATCATATTTATGTGTGAATGTATTTATTTTATGTTGTAGATGCTTTAGATATTAAAAATTTTGAAAAAAAAAAGAATATTTTTGTATGTTATGATTTTTTCCAGATTTTTACAGATTTTTTCTGGCACCAATTTAATGATGATAACTATTAGTGCAACATTGATTGTCATACAAACTCAAAAATACATAACCAAAGTGATTGGGAAGCAATTGATTACATAAAAGAAATATCAGCAACATTCTAAGTAGTAGAAGGACGATGGTGAGAGGTAAGTTTGAGTGTGAAGAAAACAATTAGATTTTCCAATTTCTAGCCCAATCCATCTATCAATATAAAACATGGCTTTGCCAGTATTGCATCAAGTTTTTATTAAATCTTGGTGCAAGTCAATTTAGTCTGTGACACAGTTTAAATACAATTCAACTTTAACTATATAGGAAGATGTGAGATTTATGGACCATTTAAAATCCACCCCAAATGATTTGAAAGAAATAAAGAATATATTTAATATGGACCTTGTGCTAGCTAAACACTATTTATAGAGTTAAATCTTATTTGGATTTACTACAGGTTATTTAAAGATGTATCTAATTTTACAAGTGATGACCTATGATGGATAATAACTTCTTAGATTGAACTTCTAACATGTGATTTGATCTCATTTGTAATATAAAAGTAGAACAAAATTACCAATGTACAAAAAAATCTAAAACAGTTAAGCTAAAAACATATAACATTTATAGACTTAGTGAGTTACAAACAACTAGGATTTTTTGAAAATTAAATTATATACGAAAATTAACCTCAAAGCAAGAACAGTGCTCCTCTATAGATTCTCAAACATTTAGAACCAAAACAAACCCAACAAAGAAACATTGGCTTTTACATATGCACATAAATTTATTCAAGTCTTAATTTTATATATGAAAATTATATTTACAATAAAATTATTTTATGAAACTCCATAGTAATTGAGAAGTATTAACAAAAGTCACATGGGAAGAAGATGAATTTTTCATATAGAAACACTCTCAAATAATTAAATGTTCAACACAAAACAAAAAAATCTCACACTATTTAAATATCATTAAAATATTGTTCAAATAGAGGCTTCATTGTTTTTCAATGAAATGAAACAACATGAGAAATCCATGAAAGAAGTTTATTGCTCTTGAGACACAAAAATTGTAATTGAAAATAAAGTTGTTAAGAATGAGTGTAACTTTATGCAAAATGGTGGATGAAGAAGTTTAGATGTGAAGCTCAGTGACACAACTTAATAGTTAAACAAAGGAGGCAAAATTTCAAATCCACACGTCATTGCTTCATGTAAACCTGACACAACTTAATAGTTAAACAAAGGAGGCAAAATTTCAAATCCACAAGTCATTGCTTCATGTAAACCTGAGGGATGCCTCCTGTGCAATAGATGGTGTCATTATTGCCATTTTAAATAACAGAGGAATGTCCAAAAGTTTTTTTTGGTCTTATATACTAAACATAACATGGAGTAACATTATTGAGTAAGCAAAAACCTTTTTTATCATTTTTTCCTTGAATATGCACATGATAATCCATACAACAATATAGGCTATGTTAGCGAAAGTATGTTGTTATGAGAATCAAAGAAATTTCCACCCAAACATGAAAGTTGACTTCGGTAATACATGTAAATAATCATATTTACATATAAAATATGAAAACATGTTAACCCTTAATTTTGTAATGACACGAAATGTTCAGATTTTTGCCATGTAAAGCTTGCTGACAAGTTCACCTTTTATTTTGTAAAGATAGAATATTCAGTTTTTTGTCATATAAAGCTGGCAAACAGGTTCACCCTTAATTTCACAATGACACAAAATATTCAGGGTTTTGTGAGGACTGGCTGACAACTAGGATAGTTGTAGGATTCTCTCATGTTACAAGGCATTAAGGATGCACATGCTACAAACAGGCTGTAAAAAAAACAAATAGAACAATAATATAAAGTTGTAATCAATATTTTAGGTTAGCAATGTGTTGTACATCTCCAAACAAAACCTTTCGCTAAGGATTTGACCCCAAAAAACAATAAAAAGTAAGTCTTAAACAACTCATGCATTAAAATATTTTGGTTACTACATCAGAATACAAAGTCAAATTCATAATCACCACTAAAACAGCCAAACCTTATCACCTAACCCATCTAATATACAATCAACTTAAAATCTATAACAAAATCATACTTTACAAGAACAACAGTCATACACACCTTATCACCTAACCCATCTAATATACAATCAACTTAAAATCTATAACAAAATCATACTTTACAAGAACAACAGTCATACACAAGTAGCCAAATTTGGGAGTTTCAATATTTATAATATAAGCCATGTTTTTTGTGGGAACAATCAAGAAAACTTGGCTACAAACAACAAATAAAAGTTCATAAAATCAGATTACTTGGTTGCACACTCATTTATCCAAGACTATACAGGCCATGTATTATTTATGGCTGTAACGGGAAGAAGAAAATGCAAGAGTGACCTTTATAGCAGGTCTTATGAGGGCATTTAAGCATGGCAACTTCATGATGCTAACAGTCCCCTGAGTCCTCTGAAATCTGGGTGCAATAACTATGGAGTTGTGAAGACCATTAATGTTGTTGGCGACAAGATACTTTTCAGTAACACTGGAAGAAGCACAATTCATAACACATCACTATTCAATAATACAAACTGGAGTTCTACACTCATCAATTCATGCCACTCTTATTCATCTGAAGACGAGAAGATTCAATGTTCTTATTCATAAGTGTTAAGAGACAGAAGTCTTGAAGATGGTCCACAACAAAAACCTCAAGTGCCTGGCATGAAGTGTAATTATCCACACCAAAGCCAACGAGAAGACAAAAAAAAAGTCAAACAAGGTATTTTTTTCTCTATCACCTCTCTTGTGCACATGTTAAGAAACTAAAAACTATACGTATGGGAATAGATTTGTGAGCTCCAACTGTAAATTAAAGTTGTTGCATTTTCTACAAATGACAGTATAATATTCAGTGAGCTTGATCAATTGTGGATGGAAAGACATTTTCCTTGGCTTCATTTTAACTCTGAATTTTGTGCACATGTGAAGAAACTAATAATTGAACGTGTGGGAATGGATTTATGAGCTCCAACTGTGAATTAAAGTTGCTGCATTTTCTGCAAATGGCAGTATAATAGTCAGTGAGCTTGATCAATTGTGGATGGAAAGACATTTTCCTAGGATTCATTTTAACTCTGAATTTTATGTTCCGGTTTCAGGTGTTGACGCAATAACTAGATAAAGTTGGACTTCAAACTCAACATTGGACTCTTATTTCAGGATAAATTATCTCCAATGTATCACATAATTATAAGATGGCAGATTTGTATTACAAAGTAACCAGAGCCCTACCCCATTGATGCAAGACTGCAGTTTTAGGATGGCTTTTGCAACTATGGTGATCCCTTTAAGGAATAAGAAGAATGTAGTATGAAATTTCATCACTCAGAAACTAGTGTGGATAGTCTCTTAGAATTCCAAATACTTCAAGAGATGTATTCAATAGGTTTTTGTAGGCATATTCAAATAGAAAAGTATGTGTTTCCTTCTTTGAGAGGAGAAAACAGAACATATAGTGGTGCAGGCTTTTTACCATACAAGAAATTTCAAAAAGATGGGCAATATCCAAGAGAATCATATAATGAGCAGTGTAATCTGTAGAACTTTGCGGATTCTAGAACATGAGAATATCACCATCGAATGTAAATGATAAATCTAAGGTTGATTCATGCATTTAATCTCTCTTGCATGAGCTTTAAATTTTATTTATTCTATGAAAAGAGATCTTTGCAATGCTTCTATAAATTTCATAACATATGATTTTCAATTACTTTCAACATGATGATGCTAAGATAGGAAATTTCGATTATTTCCAGAACATATGTTCACACTGGTCCATCTGTATGTGATGGATAACATAAGGCTACCTGGAAGTGTTTAGCTGTTGAGAGGGCTGCATATCAAATTTGTGTCGCCTGTCAATATGTCAATATGAGCTTGAAAAAGAGACTCAAAAGACATGAGTGGATCTTTCTGTCTTTCTGTGGCTGCTTAAAATTACTCAAGAATATAATGTGCATTTCACTGTAAGAAGGGTAGCATTGGACCTTATGTACACGTAGATCATTGCTCCTATAGTTCACTTATTTTAACAATTTTGTTACTGTTAGTATTGTAATAAATCTTTTTTTTTATGTCATGATCTATAGATTTCAATGTTATCTTCTCAGTATGATCTGATATAGATCCGTGAAAATGTAAACTTTCTCTGTTAAGGAATGAAAGTCTGTTTTTTTCTCTAGAAAAATAAATTATACGCTATTCTACCTTTTGTTCAATACTCAATGTT